>JASTWF010000448.1:0-382624 GCA_030390025.1 Squalus acanthias
CTCAAACTAATACAGCTCCTCAAACTAATACAGCCACTTAAATTAATATTTCCCCTCAAACTAATACAGCTCCTCAATCTAATACATTACTTCAAACTAACACAGCCCCTCAACTAATACAGACCCTCAAATTAATACAGCTCGTCAAATTAATGCAGCTCCTCAAACTAATACAGTACCTGAAACTAACACAATCTCTCAAACTAACAGATTCCCTCAAACTAATACAGCACCTCAAACTAATACAGTACCTTAAACTAATACAACCTCTCAAACTAACAGAGTCCCTCAAACTAATACAGCACCTCAAACTAATACAGATCCTCAAACTAATAGAGTACCTCAAACTAATACAGGCCCTCAAACTAATACAGGGCCTCAAACTAATTAAGCCCCTCAAACTAATACAGCCCCTCAAAATAATACAGCTCCTCAAACTAATACAGCACCTCAAACTAATACAGTACCTCAAACGAATACAGTCCTTCAAACTAGTACTACGCCTCAAACTAATACAGCCCCTCAAAATAATACAGCCCCTTAAACTAATACAGCCTCTCAAACTGATACAGCGCCTCACAATAATACAGTACCTCAAACTAATACAGCCCCTGAAACTAATAGAGTACCACAAACTAATACAGCTCCTCAAACTAATACAGCACCTCAAACTAGTAGCCATACCCGCCCACCACCTCTCTGGTCGAAAGTCCTGTAATCTCGTGTTTCCACAAACTCACAGTGCACGGGATCTCACTTGCCAGATGCCATAAGGTCGTTACCAGGCTAAAAATAACTGATTGTACAGATTATTTGAATAGTTTAACAATGCGAATTCTAAATATATATTTAAAAGTCTTGAGTTTATAACTGTTAAGTTAGTAATGGTCTATTAAATAAATGCATGGCAGGGCACCTCATTCCCGTCGAATACACATCTTGTGCCATGTGGGAACTCCAGTACACTTCCCGTGTCCTGGACAACCACGTGTGCAGGAAGTGTCGTCAGCTGCAGGAGCTCGAACTCCGGGTTCAGGAGTTTGAGCAGCAACTGGCGTCACTACGGTGCATCGGTGAGGCTGAGAGCTACGTGGATATCACGTTTCAGGAGGTGGTCACCCCGCAGCTTAAGAGTGTGCAGGCAGAGAAGGAATGGGTGACGGGCACATAGACAATGAGGACGAGGCAGGTAGTGCAGTAGTCCCTTGAGTGCATCTCACTCTCTAACCGGTATTCAGTTCATAATACTGGAGAGGGGATTAGTTCCTCTGGCGAGTACAGCCAGAGCCAAGTCCAGAGGACCACGGGTGGCTCAGCTGTACAGTGGGGGCGGGGGAGAAAGACCAGGAAATCAAAAGTGATAGGGGAATCATTAGTTAGGGGATAGTCAAGTGTTTCTGCGGCCGACGACGTTAATCCAGGATAATATGTTGCCTCCTTGGTGCCAGGGTCAAGGATGTCACTGAGCGGCTGAAGAACATTCTGAGAGGCGGAGGGATAACAGCCAGAGGTCGTGGTCCATATCCGTACCAATGACATATGTAGAAAGAGGGATGACGACCTGCAGGCAGATTTTAGGGAGCTAGGAAATAGATTAATATCAGAACCTCAAAGGTAGTAATCTTCGAATTACTCCCAGTGCCTGTGAGGGTGAGTATTGAAATAGAAGGAGAGAGCAGATGAATGCGTGGCTGGAGAGATGGTGCAGGCGGGAGGGCTTTAGATTCCTGGGACATTGGGACCGGCTCTCGGGGAGGTGGGACCTGTAGAGGCCGGTCAGGTTGCACCTCAACAGGGCCGCAACCAATGGACACGACGGGGAGGGGGGTGGGTTGCTCCTAGTGTTGGGGAGGTTTTAAACTAATTTGGCAGTGGGTGGGCACCAGGCTGTAGCATTAGAAAGGAGAAACAAGGTGCACAAAGGATTGGGAGAGACGGATACCACAAGAGTAACAAATAATAAGGTTATTTAGTCATAGAGTCATAGAGTTATACAGCACAGAATGAGGCCCTTCAGCCCATTGTGTCCGCGCCGGCCATCAAGCCCTGTCTAGTCCACTCACATTTTCCAGCACTTGGTCCGTAGTCTTGTATGCTATGGCGTTTGAAGTGCACATCGAAACGCTTCTTCAATGTTGTGAGGGTTCCTGCCTCTACCACCCTTTCAGGCAGTGAGTTCAAGATTCCAACCACCATCTGGGTGAAAAGTCTTTTCCTCAAAACCCCTCTAAACCTCCTGCCGCTTATCTTGAAACTATGCTCCCTGGTTATTGACCCCTCTACTAAGGGGAAAAGTTCCTTTCTTTCTACCCTATCTATGCCCCTCATAATTTTGTACATCTCAATCCGGTTCCCCCTTAGCCTTCTCTGCTCCAAGGGAAACAACCCCAGCCTGTCCAGTCTCTCTTCCTAGCGGTAGCACTGCAGCCCAGGTAACAACCTGGTAAATCTCCTCTGCACCTTCTCCAATGCAATCACATCCTTCATATGGTGTGGCGACCAGAACTGCATACAGTATTCCAGCTGTGGCCTTACTAGCGTTTTGTACAGCTCCATCATAACCTCCCTGCTCTTATATTCTATGCCTCGGCTAATGAAGGCAGTTATCCCATATGCCTTTTTAACCAACTTATATACCTTTCATGCTGCCTTCAGGGATCTATGTACATGTACACCAAGCTCCCTCTGATACTCTGTCCTTGAGTATTGTGTGCAGTTTTGGTCGCCTTATCTGAGGAAGGATGTTCTTGCCATGGAGGGAGTGCAGCGAAGATTCACCAGACTGATACCTGGGATGGCAGGAACGACGCATGAAGAGTGATTGGGTCGATTGGGCTTGTATTAGAGTTTAGAACAATGAGTGGGGATCTCATGGAAACGTATAACATTCTAACGGGACTAGACAGACTAGATGCAGGAAGGCTGTTCCCGATGGCGGGGTAGCCCAGAATCAGGGGTCACAGTCTAAGAATAAGGGGCAAGCCATTTAGGACTGAGATGTGGAGGATCTTCTTCACTCAGAGTCTGGTGACCTGTGGAATTCTCTACCACAGAAGGCAGTTGAGGCCAATTCATTAAATATATTCAAGAAGGAGTTGGATATATTTCTTAAGGCTAAAGGGATCAAGGGATATGTGGAGAAAGCAGGGACAGGGTACTGAATTTGGATGATCAGCCATGATCTCATTAAATGGCGGAACAGGCTCGAGGGGCCGAAAGGCCTACTTCTGCTCCTATCTTCTATGTTTCTATGTTTCTACGTTTCCTAGCGTCCTACCATCCATTGTGCATTCTCTTGCCTTGTTAGTCCTCCCAAAATGCATCACCTCACACTTTTCATGGCTAAATTCCATTTGCCACAGTTCTGACCATCTGACCAAGCCTGAGGCTTCCCTCCTCGCTATTTACCACTCCAGCAATTTTCCTGCCATCTGCGAACTTACTGATCGTACCTCCTACATTCATACCTAAATCATTAATGTAAACTTCAAACAGCAAGCGACCTTGCGGTACACCACCAGGCACAGGCTTCCAGTCACAAAAACAACCTTCTGCAACTAAGTCAATTTTGGATCCAACGTGCCAAATTGCTCTGGATCCCAAGGGCTCTTACCTTCTTGGCCAACCACCCATGCGAGACGTTGTCAAAAGCCTAACTGAAGTCCATGTAGACTTCATCAACTGCAATACCCTCATCCACACACCTGGTCAGCCCCTCGACAAATTCAATCAAATTGGTTAGACATGATCTCCCCCTGACAAAGCTATGCTGACTATCCTTGATTAATCCTTGCCTCTCCAAGTGGAGACTAATTCTGCTCCTCAGAATTGTTTCCAATAATTTCCCCATCACCGATGTTAGGCTCACTGGCCTTTAATTCCCTGGTTTATTCCAACTACCCTTCTTGAATAATTGTACAACCTTCGCTGTCCTCCAGTCCTCTGGCTTCTCCCCTGTGGCCAGAGAGGTTTTAAAGCTTGTGTCAGTACCCCTGCAATCACCTCATTTGCCTCACGCAACAGCCTGGGATACATCTCGTCTGGGACTGGGATTTTATCCACTTTTAAGCCCGCTAAAACCGCCAGTACCTACTCCCTCTCAATACTAATTTGTTCAATCATATCACAATCCCCCTGCTTGATTTGTATGCCTACATTGTCCCACTCCATTGTGAACACAGATGAAAAATATTCATTTGAAACCTCACCTACATCTTCCGGCTCTGCACAAAGATTGCCACTTTGGTCCCTAATGGGCTCTACTCTTTACCTGGTTATCCTCTTCCCCTTAATATACTTAAAAATCACCATGGGATTTTCCTTTATTTTGCCCACCAGTGTTGTTTCACGCCCCCTCTTCGCTCTCCTAATTTCTTTTTTAAGTACCCCCCTGCACTTTATATACCCCTCTAGGGCTTCCACTGTTTTTAGTCGTTTGTATCTGCCAAAAGCCTGCCTCTTTTCCCGAATCCATTCTTGTATATCCCTTGATATCCAGGGTTCCCTGGGCTTGTTGTTCCCACCCTTGACCTTTATGGGAACATGTTGGCGCTGCACTCTCTCTATTTCCTTTCTGAATGACTCACACTGCTCTGATGTGGATTTTCCTAAAGTAGCTGATCCCATTCCACTTTGGCCAGATCCTGCCACATCATATTAAAATCGGCCTTCCCCCAATTTAGAACCTTTATTTATGGTCCAACTTTGTTCTTTGCTATGACTACCTTAAATCTCACCGAATTATGGTCACTTTCACCAAAATGCTCTCCTACTGCACAGCTATATTCCCTAGAATTAGGTGCAGTACCGCCCCCTCTCATTTAGGACTTTCGAAATGCTAGCTCAAAAAGCTCTCCTGGATGCACTTTAAGAATTCCGCACCCTCTAAGCCTGTTATTCTCTGACTATCAAAGTTAATTCTGGGAAAGTTGAAATCCCATATTATTATTACCTTTTATCTCTACAATTCTCTGAGATTTGCCAACATATCTGTTCCTCTATCTCCCCCTGATTGTTTGGGGGCCTAAAGTACACTCCCAGCAAAGTGTTTGCCCCCTTTTTGAATTTAAGTTCCACCCATATGGCCTCGTTAGAGGAAGCTGCTGAGATACCATCCGTCCTTACTGCAGTAATTGTCTTCTTGATTAATATTGCGAAACCCCTTCTTATTTTACACTCCCCTCTGTCTTGCCGAAAGATTCTATACCCCGGAAAATTGATCTGCCAGTCCTGCCCCTCCCTCATCCATGTCTCTGTGATAGCAGACATATCATACACACATGTGTTCATCAACAACTTCAATTCATCTGCCTTAATCGATAGACTCCTTGCATTAAAATAAATGCCATCCAGCCTTGCCAAATTCCCTTGTGCCGTTACATATTTGCTCTGCCTTCCAGGCTGAGTTGTTCTTTTCCTCTTTATTTGGCTGTGCATCACCCCCTACTGTAGCTCCACTCCGTATCCCATCCCCCTGCCAAGTTAGTTAGAACGCCCCCCCCCCCCCCGCCCAACAGCACTAGCAAATCTCCCCGCAAGGATGTTGATCCCGTTCCTGATCAGGTGCAACCCGTCCGACTAACCTTTGAGGTCCTGCTTTTTAATCTGCTACCTAGCACCATAAATTCCTGTTGCAGAACCTCATCCCTCTTTCTACCTATGTTGTTGGTACCAATGTGAACCACGACCACTGACTGTTCGCCCTCCCCCTTCAGAATGCCCTGCAGCTGTTCAGTGTCATCCTTGGTCCTGGCACCAGGGAGGCAACATACCATCCTGAAGTCACGTCTGAGGCCGCAGAAAAGCCTGTCTGCACCCCTCACTATTGAGTCTCCTACCACTATTGCCCTTCCACTCTTATTCCTCCCCCCTTGTGCAGCTGAGCTACGCACAGGGCCGTGAACTTGGCACTGGCTGCACTCCCCAGAGGAACCGTCACTTTCACCGTTTCCCAACACAGAAGAACAGTTGTTGAGTGAGATGCACTCTGGGGCTTTCTGACTACCTGCCTGCCCCCTTCTTCTGTCTGGTGGTCTCCCATTTCCTCTCTGACTGCACTTTCTTAAGCTGCGGGGTGACCACGTCTAAAAAACAGAGAGACAGAACCAGAGAGAGGGTGACAGAAGCAGCGACAGAGACATTGTTGAACAGATAAGGACAGACAGCGAAAAACAGAGAGACAGACAGAGAGCCATAGACTGAGAGGCAGACAAATACAGACAGACAAACAGAGACAGACAAACAAACAGAGAGACAAAGAAACAGACAGAGGTAAGCAGAGAAAGAAGCAGACAGATAGAGACAGAATGACATAGACAGGGACACAGACGGACAGAGACACAGACAGCGACAGAAACTGTCAGAGAGAGAGAGGGACAGACAGAGACAGAGAAACATAGACAGAATGAGACATATAGAAAGAGAAAGAGACACCGATGGACAGAGAGAGTCCGACAGACAGACAGAAATATATGATCAGACAAACAGACAGACAGAGACACAGACAGACAGGGACACAGCCAGACTGAGACAGAGAAAGAGCAACAAGGACAGACAGAGCGAGACAGATGGACAATCAGAGCCAGACAGAGAGAGAGAGACAGAGACAGATAGAGGCAGACAGATGGAAATAGTCATACAGAGACAAAGAGATGAACTGAGACAGACAGACCCAGACAGGCAGAGCACAGGCAGAGAGTGAAAGACTAAAAGAGACGTACACACAATGAACAACAAATTCAGACAGAGAGAGACACACACAGGGACACACCCAGATAGAATCATAGAAATATAACCATTTCGGCCCAACGCGTGCACGCTGGCAGACAAAGAGCTACCCAGCCTCATCCTACTTTGCAGCTCTTGGTCCGTAGCCCTGCAGATTACGGCACTTCAAGTGCACATCCAAGCTCTTTTTAACGTTGTACATAAGAACATAGGAACATAAGAAATAGGAGCAAGAGTAGGCCATTCGGCCCTTCGAGCCTGCTCCGCCATTCAATGAGATCATGGCTGATCTTCTGCCTCAACTCCATTCACCGGACTTATCGCCATATCCCTTGATGCCTTTACTAGTGAGAAATCTGTCGACACTTGTTTTGAATATACCCAATGACTGACCCTCCACAGCCTTCTGGGGTAGAGAATTCCAAAGATCCACCACCCTCTGTGTGAAGAGATTTCTTCTCATCTCAGTCCTGAATGGCCTACCCTTTATCCTGAGGCTGTGGTCCCTGTTTCTAGACTCCCCAGCCAAGGGAAACGTTCTCCCATCACCCACACTATCAAGACTTTAATAATTTTGTATGATTCTATGAGATACCCTCTCATTCTTCTGAATTCAAGTGAATCCAGGCCTAGTTTACTCAATCACTTCTCATACGACAGCCCCGCCATCCCAGGGATCAATCTCGTGACCCTTCGTTGCACTCCCTCTATGGCAAGAATACCCTTCCTGAGGTAAGGAGACCAAAATTGTACACAGTACTCCAGGTGTGGTCTCACCAAGGCCTATATATTTGGAGTAAGATTTCTTCACTTGTGTACACAAATCCTCAAATCCTGGTGACAGTTTCTGCCTTTACAACCCTTTCAGGCAGTGAGTTCCAGACCCCAACCACCCTCTGGGTGAAGAATTTCCCCTTAAATCCCCTCTAAACCTCCTACAAATTACTTCACATCTATGCCGCCTCGCTGTTGACCCCTCGACTAAGGGAAATATGTCCTTCCTATCAACTCTATCTTGGCCCCTCATAATTTTATGCACCTCAATAAGATTTCCCCTCAGCCTCCTCTGTGCCAAAGAAAACAAACCCAGCATATCCAGTCTTTCCTCATAGCTTAAATCCACCAGTCCAGGCAACAATCTTGTAAATCTCGTCTGTACCCTCTCTAGTGCAATCACATATTTCCTGTAATGTGGTGATCAGAACTACACGCAGTATTCTAGCTGTGGCCTAACTAGTGTTTCATACAGTTCAAGCATAACCTCCCTGCTCTTGTTTTCTATGCCTTGGCTAATGAAGGCAAGCATTCCGTATGCCTGCAGGACCATCTTATCTACTTGGCCTGCTACCTTCAGGGATCTCTGGACCTGCACTCCAAGATCCCTTTGTTCTTCTACACTTCTCAGTGTCCTACCATTTAATGTGTATTCACTTGCCATGATAGCCCTCGCCAAATGCAATAACTCACACTTCTCCGGATTGAATTATATTTGCCACTGTTCTGCCCAACTGGCCAGTTCAGTGATCACTTCCTGCAGTCTACAGCTTTCTTCTTCATTATCAACCACACAGCCGATTGTAGTATGTACTGCTCACTTCTTAATCATACCCGCTACATTCAAGACTAAATCATTGATATATACCACAAAAAGCATGGGACCATCGGAACCCTGTGGAACCCCACTGGAAACCGCCCTCCATTCACAAAAACACCCATCAACCATTACAATTTGCTTCCTGCCTGTGAGCCAATTTTGGATTCAACTCGCCACTTTGCCCTGGATCCCATGGGCATTTACTTTCGTGACCAGTCTGCCATGTGGGACCTTATCAAAAGCCTTGCTAAAATCCATATATACTGCATCAAACGCAATACAATCATCGACCTACCTCGTTAAATCCTCAAAAAATTCAATCACAGAGGATTAGAAAGTGATGGTCAGAGCCTCTGCTATTTCCTCTTTTGCTGTTCTAAATAGCCTGGGATACTTTTCATCCGGGCCTGTGGATTTATTAACTTTCAAAGCCGCAAACCGTTTAATACTTCCTCTCTCAGTCTGCCTCTGTCAGGCACAGTCTGTCTGTTTCTCGTTGTCGCTCTCTTTCTGCGTTTCTGCCTCTGTCTGTCTGTCTGACACAGTCTGTCTGTTTCTATTTATTTCTCCATCTGCCTGTCTCTGTCTGTCTCACATACACTCACACACACGCGCAGAAACAAAGAAACAGACGGAGAGACAGACAGACAGAGCCAGACAGACAGAGGCAGGCAGACAGAGAAATACATTTAAACAGACAGACTCTACCAGATAGACAGGCAGACAGAGACACACAGGCAGAAAGAGACCGACAAAGCGAAACAGACAGCCTGTGCCAGACAGAGGCAGACTGAGACAGACAGCAGAGACAGACAGCGGAAGACTGTTGAAGTGACTGACTGAGACTGAAGGAGACTGAGGCAGAATGAGACAGACAATCAGACAGAAAAAGATAAACAGATGGAGACAGAGAGACATAGAAAGCTGGAGACACAGGCAGTGATACAGACAGACAGAGGCAGAGAGATACTTAGATATAGAGAGACAGAGAGAGAGGCCAAAACAAAGACACAGACAGACAGAAAGACATAAAGACAGACAGACCGACAGAGAAACAGACAAAGACAGACAGAGACAGACAGACAGAGACAGACAGAGATATACAGAGGCGGATGGAAGGCACAGACAGAGAGACACAGACAGCGAGACAGAGTTAGACAGAGAGGTAGAGCGATAGAGACAGGCAGAGAAAAACAAAGTGACAGAGACAAAAAAAGAGCCAGAAACAGGCAGGCAGTGACAGACAGACTGAGATAGTCAGACGGACATAGAAAGAGAGACAGATACGTAGAAAGACAGAGACAGACTGAGATAGAGAGGCAGAAAAATAAATAGACTCAGACTGACAGAGCCAGACAGAGGTAGACTCTTCTCTTCTTAGGCAGTCCCTCGGAACCGAGGATGACTTGCTTCCACAATAAAGATGAGTTCTCAGGTGACTGATGAGTCCAATGCGGGACCTACAGTCTCTGTCACAGGTGGGACAGACGGTGGTTGAAGGTGTGGGTGGGTGGGGTGCTTGGGTTGACGTGCGCTCCTTCCACTGTTTGTGCTTGACTTCGGCTTGCTCCCGGCGAAGAGACTCGAGGTGTTCGGCGCATTCCCGGATGCTTCTCCTCCACTTTGTGCGGTCTTGGGCTAGGGATTCCCAGGTGTCGAATAGGATGTTGAACTTTTTCAAGGAGGCTTTGAGGGTGTCCTTGAAGCGTTTCCTCTGCCCACCTGGGGCTCTCCTGCCGTGTCGGAGCTCCGAGTTGAGAACTTGTTTCGGGAGTCTGGTATCGGGCATGCGGACGATGTGACCCGTCCATCGGAGCTGATCGAGCGTGGTCAAAGCTTCGATGCTGGGAATATTGGCCTGAGCGAGAACACTGACGTTGGTGCGCCTATACTACAAATGGATTTGCAGGATCTTGCGGAGGTAACGTTGTTGCTACCTCTCTAGTGCTTTGAGGTGCCTGCTGTACATGGTCCATGTCTCTGAAGCATACAGGAGGGCAGGTATCACTACTGCCTTGTAGACCATGAGCTTAGTGCCGGGTTTGAGGTCCACGGCTTCAAACACTCTCTTCCTCAGCCGACCGAAGGCTGCACTGGCACACTGAAGGCGGTTTTGGACTTCGTCATCGACGTCTGCTCTTGTTGACAGTAGGCTCCAGAGGTATGGAAAGTGGTCCACGTTGTCCAAGGCCTTGTCACGGATTTTGATAATAGTGGGGCAGTACTGTGTGGCGTGGGCAGGTTGGTAGAGGACATTTATCTTACGGATGTTTAGTGTAAGGCCCATGCTCGCGTACACTTCGGTGAAGGTGTTGACGATGGTTTGGAGTTCGACCTCAGAGTGTGCGCAGATGCAAGCGTCGTCTGCATACTGTAATTCGATGACAGAGGATGGGACGAACTTGGATCTGGACTGGATGTGACGGAGGTTGAACAGTTGCCGTTTTTTCTGCAGATTAGCTCCACTCCAGTGGGGAGCTTACTGAGGTTGAGATGGAGCATTGCAGCAAGGAAGTTCGAGAACAGCGTTGGTGTGATGATACAGCCTTGCTTGAACCCGGTCCATGCGTGAATTGGGTCTGCATCCGTTGGTCAGGATCATGACTTGCTTTTCGTCGTGAAGCAGGTGGAGGCTGGTGAAAAACTTTTGAGGGCATCCGAATTTGAGGAGGGCACTCCATAATCCCTCAATGTTGATGGTGTCGAAGGCATTTGTCAGGTCAAAGAAGGCCATGTACAGCGTTTGGTGCTGTCCCCTGCATTTATCTTGTAATTGACGCACGGTGAAGATCATATCCATTCTGCCCCTTAGTGGGTGGAATCCGCATTGAGTCTCTAGGAGGAGCTCTTCAGCCACTGGGAGAAGGCAATTGAGGAGGATTCTTGCGATGACTTTCCCTGTGCCAGACAACAGTATTTAACACAATCGGACTCGTCACCTTTCTTGAAGATGCTCACGGTTACAGCATCTCTGAGATAGTTGTTCTTCAGTTGTCGAATGGCCTTTTCACCCTCATGCCAGGCTGGGGTTCTGCTGAGGTAGCGGCGGGTAGCACGCTGCAGGATGGAGCTGAGTAGACTCTTGTCGAAGACAGAGTGTCGGTTAAGGAGATCTTTGAAGTGTTCCTTCCAGCGTGCACTGACTGCCTCTCTGTCCTTGATGAGTACTTCTCCATTCTTGGCCCGCAGTGGGGTAGGACCTTGGGTGCTTGGGCCGTAGGCATTCTTGATTGCCCTAAAGAATCCACGCACGTCATGGTTGTCGGCTAGCTGCTGGATATCCTGCGCTTTCTCCACCCACCACCTGTTCTTTAGATCGCGAGTTTTTTGTTGGACATCGGCTTTAAGGCGTCTGTGGAGCTGCTTCCTTGTTCTCGAGTTGTGTTGCTGTTTCCAGACCAGGAATGCCTTGCGCTTGCGGGTTATTATCTCCTGGATCTCCTGGTCTTTCTCGTCGAACCAGTCTTGGTGTTTCCTGGTCGAGTGACCGAGCGTCTGTTCACAGGTGCTGATTATGGAGGCCTTGAGTGCAGACCAGGCGCTGTGGTCACTCTGTGTCTCTGCATCACAGGGAGTAGTCAGGTTGGTTGTCAGGCACAGTCTGAATAGAGCTTTCTTAGCGGGGTCTTTGAGTGCTCCAGCGTTGATTTTCCTGCCCCATTGTTTCTGTTGCCGCCGCTGTTTTGGGGCTACATTGATGGAGATGACAGAGTGGAGTAGGCGGTAGTCGGTCCAGCAGACGTCAGCTCCTGTCATGGCTCGGATGATGCGGACGTCCTCGCAGTCCCTCGCTCGGACAATGATGTATTCCAGCAGATGCCAGTGCATGGAGCGAGGGTGCTCCCATGAAGCCTTGTACTTGTCTCTCTGATGGAACAAGGTGTTGGTTATGACAAGGCCATGTTCTTAGCATTTCGTCAGGAGCAGGGTACCTTTGGAGTTGGCTTTCCCTACCCCCTCTCTGCCGATCACACCTTCCCAGAGGTCTGTGTCCTTTCCAACTCTGGCTATAAAGTCGCCAAGGAGGATAAGCTTGTCGTCCGTTGGGACACAGGACGGGTATTGTTCGAGGCTGGTGTAGAATTCCTCTTTGGTCTCGTCTGTGGCTTCCAGTGTTGGGGCGTACGCAATGATGACCGTAGCACACTGGTTCCGGGCTAGGGTGAGCCGACGAGTCATGAGGTGCTAGTTTATAGCGTTAGGGGAGTCTCTGAGACGCCCAACTAGTTCATTTTTTATGGCGAAGCCTACCCCATGGAGGCGGAGTTCTTCTTCAGGTTTGCCTTTCCAGAAGAAGGTGTAGCCACCACCTTGTTCCTTGAGCTGGCCTTCCCCTGCCCGCTGGCTCTCACTTAGGGCGGCGTTGTCAATGTCGAAACGTCTGAGCTCCCAGGCAAAGATAGCAGTACGGCGTTCCGGTCTGTCACTGTTGGGCTCTGAAAAGGCCATCCGACAACTGAAGAGCAACAAGGCCTCAGGAGCAGATGGATTCCCCACCGAGGCATTAAAGTATGGCGGAGATGCACTACTGGCACAAATTCATGAAATCATTTTTCTTATCTGGCAGGAGGAGAGCATGCCAGGGGATCTCAGAGACGCCATAATTGTGAGCATCTTCAAAAAAAGTGACAAGTCCGATTGCGGTAATTACGAGTAGTATCCCTGCTGTCTGCCGCAGGGAAAGTCCTCGCAAGAATCCTCCTCAATCGCCTTCTCCCAGTGTCTGAAGAGCTCCCCCCAGTGCCGCAATGCGGATTCCACCCACTAAGGGGCACAATGGACATGATGTCCACCGCGTGTCAATTACAAGGGAAAGGCTGGGAACAGCACCAACAGCTGTGCATGGCCTTCTTTGAACTCACAAATGCCTTCAACACTGTTAACTATGAGGGATTATGGAGTGTCCTCAAATTCGGTTGCCCTCAAAAGTTTGTCAGCATCCTCCACCTGCTTCACGACGACATGCAAGCTGTGATCCTGACCAACGGTTCCTCCACAGACCCAATTCACGTACGGACCGGGGTCAAGCAAGGCTGTGTCATCGCACCAACGCTCTGCTCGATCTTCCTTGCTGCAATGCTCCATCTCACCCTCAGTAAAATCCCCACTGGAGTGGAGCTAATTTACAGAACAAACGGGAAACTTTTCAAACTCCGTCGCCTCCAGTCCAGATCCAAGGTCGTCCCATCCTCTCTCATGGAATTACAGTATGCAGACGACGCTTGCGTCTGTGTTCAATCGGATTTCGAACTCCAAACCATCGTCAACACCTTCACCGAAGCGTACGGGAGCATGGGCCTTACACTAAACATCCGTAAGACAAAGGTCCTCTACTAACCTGCCCCCGCCACACAGTACTGTCCCCCGATTATCAAAATCAACGACAAGGACTTGGAAAACGTGGGCCACTTTCCATACCTCGGGAGCCTACGGTCAACAAGGGCAGACGTCGATGACGAAGTCCAACACCGCCTTCAGTGTGCCAGTGCAGCCTTCGGTCGCCGGATGAAGTGAGTGTTTGAAGACCAGGACCTCAAACCCGGCACTAAGCTCATGGTCTACAGAGCAGCAGTGATACCCGCCCTGCTGTATGCCTCAGATAGATGGACCATGTACAGCAGGCACCTCAAAGCACTGGAGAGGTACCACCAACGCTGCCTCCGCAAGATCCTGCAAATACATTGGCAGGATAGGCGCACGAACGTCAGTGTTCTTGCTCAGGCCAACATCCCCAGCATCGAAGCTTTGACCACGCTCGATCAGCTCCAATGGACGGGTCACATCGTCGGCATGCCCGATACGAGACTCCCAAAACAAGCGCTCTACTCGTAGCTCCGGCACGGCAAGAGAGTCCCAGGTGTGCAGAGGAAACGCTTCAACGACACCCTCAAAGCCTCCTTGAAAATGTTCAACATCCTGTTCGACACCTGGGAATCCCTGGCCCAAGACCGCTCAAAGTGGAGGAGAAGCATCCGGGAAGGCGTCGAACACCTCGAATCTCTTTGCCTGGACCAAGCGGAAGCCAAGCGTAAACAGCGGAAGGAGCGCACGTCAACCCAAGCACCCCACCCACCCGTCCCTTCAACCACCGTCTGTCTCACCTGTGACAGAGACTGTAGGTCCCGCATATGATTTATCAGGCACCTGAGAACTCATTTTTAACGTGGAAGCAAGTCATCCTCGGTTCCGAGGGACTGCCTAAGAATAAGGAAGAAGAAGAAAAGGTAATGACAGCCGGTTATTTTAAATTACGTTGATAAGTAATGTTAACTATTGGTTTGCCAAGTACAAACGCTGATGGTGATCTTCATCACACTACAACATATGTGGGAATAAAAATAGGACATCCCGCCTCGCAAATAAAACTCTACCTATCCGATCCAGGAAAAGGACCCAAATGTTAATGGACTACAAGAAATTGAATCATGAAATTTATTAAGTAACGATGTGCGTTTTGAAATTGTTAATTGAAATCGAAAGTCTTAAACAAGAGCTAGAATCTGTCAAATAAATTAAGTGACTGGAGATATTTA
This sequence comes from Squalus acanthias, assembly GCA_030390025.1. NCBI lineage: Eukaryota > Metazoa > Chordata > Chondrichthyes > Squaliformes > Squalidae > Squalus > Squalus acanthias. Next base: position 14,854 of record JASTWF010000448.1, read on the forward strand.
CAATTAATAGACAACATGGTAGGAGAATTATTAAAAGGATGTGTCAGTACAGAATAGAAAACAGGAACCAAGGGTTGATTAAGATAGGGAACATAAGGAGAATCAATTTAAATCACAAAAAAAGCGAGAGCTGACACGAGAGCTGGGAATAGGAGCCACGGCAAGATCAACAGGAATGAACAGAATAGATATAGAAAGTATGTGGGAACACGATGAGGTAATGAAGAGGCAATTAAAAAGATTGTGGGCAAACAATGAGGCTGACCAGAATCAAAACCTTACTAGAGGTATCGTGTGTAGCCTCTGTGTGACATTTGTGATGAATGTGCTACAGAAGCGACTGGACAACATAGAGGGTAATCAAATCCCTTATTTTATTCATGAAGAACAACGGAGAAAATGGTTTAAAGGAACCGCGACATAGACTATGATGTCATACAGCAAATGGGAATGGCGTTTTTGGTCTCCTAGGATGGGGAAGTAAATGAAGATAATATGGCAGTGCGATTGGTCTTGCCTTTGTTAAGGAAAAATGGAAATGAAACAAAACCTTGGAAGGTGTATAGGGTATAATCGATTGGAATGGTGGAAGACTCGGAGTTAGGTCCGATCCATAAACAGTATGAGGAATATCCAAGATATCTGATTAAGAAGGGTGGAATTTGGATAGCACCATATATGCAATGTTGTACTCTGAAATGGTCAGCATGGGTTTGCAGATGTGACGTAGTCCATCAGCATACTGTTCCACCTTATGGGTTCACCCTCGAGAAAGAATCACCAAAATGCCAGTTCGGAATAAGTAAATGGGGCGAAGACCAAACTAAAATGGTGTATAAAGGAAAATGATTATTTTGTGTGTGACTACTACGGCCACTTATATGACAGTGGATTCCAGCAAATGCCCCAAACTAGAACATCAGTTTTGTTCGATCCCAACGAGAAATACGCATATTGGAGCTCAAACTTTGTTGCCGATACATCGTTATAAAGTTAGTAATCTACAGGTGTAACTGCCTCTGGAGGATGAAGCCATTCGAGCCATTCCTCAAATTGGACACTACATACCTCCTCTGTCTCTGGCTTTAAAGACCATAATTGAATGACCTAGGATATCACAGAAACACGCAGTGCAAATGATACAGCCAAATAGAGAGACAGAACAGGCAATCCCGAAACTTGGGAATCATGAATGGTGGGAAGTCGTATCTACCGTGGAACTACATCCTTGGGTTAGATTGTTCCAGATGGGATTGGTGATAGGACAGATAAAAGCTTTAGGGATTCTGGTCATTGCGTTCTGCGAAGTCGATAAGGGATTGCATTTATTTAATTCAAGGAGTCTTGCGATTAAGGCAGATGAATTGAAGGTGCTGATGAACACATGGGAGTATGATATTGTTGCTGTCACAGAGACATGGTTGAGAGAGGGGCAGGACTAGCAGCTCAATATTCCGGTGTATAAAATCTTCAGGTGAGACAGAGGGGTTGTAAAAGAGGACGGGATGTCGCAATATTAATCAAGGAGTCAATTACTGCTGAAAGGAGGGATGATATCTTAGCAGGTTCCTCTAATGAGGCCATATGGGTAGAACTTAAAAACAAAAAGGGGGCAAGCCCTTTGCTGGGAGTGTACGAAAGGCCCCCAAACCGTCAGAGGGAGATAGAGGAACACATATGGAGGCAAATCACAGACAAGTGTAGAAATAATAGGGTAATAATAGTAGGGGAGTTCAACTTCAACAATATTAACTAGGCTAATCAGAATCTGAAAGGCTGAGAGGGTGCGGAATACTTAAAGTGTATCCAGGAGAGATTTTTGAGCCAGCATGTTGAAATTCCTACAAGAGAGGGGGCGATACTGGACTTAATTCTCGGGAATGTAGCCGGGAAAGTGGTAGAAGTGTCAGTAGGAGAGCATTTTGGTGACAGTGACCATAATTCTGTGAGATTTACGATAGTCATGGAAAAGGACAAAGTTAGACCGGAAATAAAGGTTCTAAATTGGGGGAAGGCCGAATTTAATACGATAAGGCAGGATCTGGCCAAAATGGACTGGGATCAGCTACTTGTAGGAAAATACACACCAGAGCAGTGGGAGTCTTTCACAAAGGAAATAGAGAGAGTACAACGCCAACATGTTCCCGTAACGATCAAGGGTGGGACCAACAAGCCCAGGGAACCCTGGATGTCAAGGGATATACAAGAATGGATTAGGAAAAAAAGGGAAGCTTTTGGCAGATACAAAGTACAAAAAACAGTGGAAGCACTAGAGGAGTATAGAAAATGCAGGGGGGTATTCAAAAATAAATTAGGAGAGCGAAGAGTGGGAATTAAAAAACACTGGCGGGCAAAATAAAGGAAAATACCAAGGCGTTTTATAAGTATATTAAGGGCAAGAAGAAAACCCGGGAAAGAGTAGGGCCCAATAGGGTCCAAAGTGGCAATCTGTGTGTAGAGCCGGAAGATGTAGATGGGGTTTTAAATGAATATTTTGCATCTTTGTTCACTATGGAGTAGGACGATGTTGGCATATAAATCAGGCAGGGCGATTGTGATATACTTGAAAAAATTAGCATTGAGAGGGAGGAGGTACTAGCGGTTTTAGCGGGCTTAAAAGTTGCTAAATCCCCAGGCACAGACGAGATGTATCCCAGGCTGCTGTGTGAGGCAAGGGAGGAGATTGCAGATGCTCTGACACAAATTTTCAGAATCTTTTTGGCCACAGGGGAGGTGCCAGATAACTGGAGAACAGCTAACGTAGTACCATTATTCAAGAAGGGTAGTAGGGATAAACCAGGGAATTACAGGCCAGTGCGCCTAACATCAATGGTAGGGAAATTATTGGAAAACATTCTGAGGGACTGAATTAGTCTCCACTTGGAGAGGCAAGGCTTAATCAAGGATAGTCAGCATGGCTTTGTCAGGGGAAGATCATGTCTAAACAATTTGATTGAATTTTTCGAGGGAGTGACTGGTTGTGTGTATGAGGTAGTGCAGTTGATGTAGTCTACAAAGACTTCAGGAAGGCTTTTGACAAAGTCCCGCATGAGTGACTTTTCAAGAAGGTAAGAGCCCATGGGATCCAGTGCAATTCGGCACATTGGATCCAAAATTGGCTTAGTGGCAGGAGGCAGAGGGGGATGGCCGAAGGTTGTTTTTGTCACTGGAAGCCTGTGTCCAGTGGTGTACTGCAGGGATCGGTGCTGTTTCCTTTGCTCTTTGTAGTGTACATTAATGATTTAGATATGAATGTAGGAGGTATGATCAGTAAGTTCGCAGATGACACGAAAATTGGTGGAGTGGCAAATAGCGAGGAGGGAAGCCTAATTCTACAGGACGATATGGACGGGTTGGTTAGATGGGAAGAAGAGTGGCAAATGAAATTTAACCTGAAAAGTGTGAGGTGATGCATTTTGGGAGGACTAACAAGGCAAGGGAATAGACAATGAATGGTAGGACCCTAGGAAGGACAGAGGATCAGAGCGACCTTGATGTGCATGTACATAGATCCCTGAAGGCAGCAGGACAGTTGGATAAGGTGGTTAAAAAGGCATATGGGATACTTGCCTTCAATAGCCGAGCCATTGAATATAAGAGCAGGGAGGTTATGATGGAGCTGTACAAAGCGCTAGTTAGGCCACAGCTGGAATAATGTGTGCAGTTCTGGTCGCCAAACTAGAGGAAGGATGTGATTGCATTGGAGAGGGTGCAGAGGAGATTCACCAGGATGTTACCTGGGCTGGAGCGTTTCAGCTATGAAGAGAGACTGGACAGGCTGGGCTTGTTTTCCATAGAGCAGAGAAGGCTGAGGGCGGACATGATTGAGGTGTACAGAATTATGAGGGGCATAGATAGGCTAGATAGAAAGGAACTTTTCCCCGTAGTAGAGGGGTCAATAATCAGGGGGCATAGTTTCAGGGTAAGGGGCAGGAGGTTTAGAGGGTATTTGAGGAAAATCTTTCATCTGGAACTCACTGCCTGAAAGGAAGGTAGAGGCAGGAACCCGCGCGACATTCAAGAAGCATTTAGATGAGCAGTTGAAACGCTCTAGCATACAAGGCTATGAACCAAGTGCTGGAAAATGGGATTCGAATAGACAGGGCTTGATGGCCGGCGCGGACACGATGGGCCGAAGTGCATCTTTCTGTGCTGTATAAATCTATGACTATGACATAGAAAATAATGAAAGGTAAGGAGATAGCAAGGACACTAAGAGGAAGCCAGGATTAGTAAAGACAAAGAATGATATAAAACACGTTGCCAAGAGGTAAAGTAACCCATAAAAATGTGGAACATGTTGGCATATGCAGCCTGGTTAATTCAGCTTCTGAAAGGAACTCGTGTTCAATTAATTTGATAGAGGGAAAAATGCATTTTTTATCATTAGAGAGAGAGAGAGACAAAGAGACAGAGAGACAGATTTCACTCAGCAATAGCTGGTGTTTTGCGACCAACCAGCCTTCGATATATATAATAGAATGTTTAGATTAGAAATATTGGCCCAAAAATTGATCCCGGGACGCGAGAGTACGCACTGCGTACTCTCGCGTATTCCCTCTGCAATTGCCGGTTTTCTGCATGCCCTGCGCATGCGCTGAAAACCGGCAATTGCTCTTTTGAAAAGGGGGCGGTTCCTCGGTGCATCGCGTGCGCGCTACAGGCTGCGCGCACGCTGTGCACTTCATGCTTTGGACGCGCAGGTAAGTACTGAAGATTTTAGAAATGTAAAAAGGAGGAGTAAGACCCACTTTTAACAAGGTAAGTAGTGAATTAAGTATTTTTTTGAATTTTTTTTTACAGCTATATCTTTTTTAGAGACTTTAAAGTCAGGTAAGTTTATTTTTATAACTTTTTAAAAGATTTTAAATTTTTTCAAAAATGTAATTTGTTATTTAAAATGGTTAATTTATTTAACTATACTTATTTTATTAATGTGATTTTTTTTTTTAAATTTAATTGAGGTTTAGCTGTTATTTTGGGGGGGTGTAAGATTCATAGATTTCACAGCACGGATGTGAAACTTATGAATGGAAGATGGTATGCTGCCATTGGCTCTAACTGAGTCACGTGATCCCACAGCTCGCACGAATTCACTACGCCGGTGGGATACGCAAGCACTGCCCGGCTGATGTCTGGAACATCAAGTTCGTGCGAGCTGGATCTGAAAAAGCACAAGCGAGGTGAGAGATCGCGGGGAAGGCTTACCCCCGCGGGAACAGAGCGAGATCAATTTCTGGGCCATTATGTTGGTAAAAGGAAAGTCCAGAACGAGAGATTTATGCTTACCATAGCAAGGCCAGGATGTTTTTCTGCGTGTTATTGATGTAGTCTTGTGTCTCTGGACTATATAGCATCCAGAGATGTACATATTAGGCAATGTCTACAGAGGTTTGATAAGAAAACAGTGTATAAATGTAAGCTTTTTCCTTTGTATGGGAGCATGGAGGTACCCATGCCTAGGTACGCATGCTCTATCTGTGACTAGACTCTGCTTGTAAACTGCTTTCGATGCTGAAGTTAAAGAATGAAATAATTCTAACCAGAAGACTGAATTCGTTACTACTTAAGTGAACAAACAGAAGAAACAGGTTCTACCCTTATACTATTCGGCTACAATGGGCTGCACAATCTATAACAGTGTTCCGCTAAGCTGAAACCACGGTCGACACATTTATATAACAATCTAATCATTTTGCCTCCAACTTTCCCCATAAGCATTGTTTATTGTATTGTAATTCGTGGGACAATCTTTATAATTTATTGTGGTGTGTAGTGTCTTAGCAACTACTCCCATATACAGGTATGGCAATCTCTTGAACTGGATGTTTATCGTTTTCTGTCTTTGAGTTTCCAAATTGTCTTTTGTTCACACCCAGAGACAAAATTCAACTTCCCCTTTCCTCCCATTCGACTGCAACATTTACACGTCTTTAAAACGTTGTAACATTGATAACAAAATCATTTGCAGAATTTAAATATAACTGTTTTTGCAAGCATGAAGAATTGTAATAGTATAAAAACAGCAGGAAGTGGATTGCGATACCGTGATGACTGCAGGCATCAAGAATGACAAAATAATAAAACTACAGAAATATCCTATTGTGATACATTGATCATGATATACATGGGGAATTGTGAATTGTTAAAATCTACAGGTATACCCAATTGTAATATTGATCACACAGACATGCGCAAATTGTAAAATATTAAAATTACAGGTATATCCAAAGTAATATTGATCAAACAGACATGCGGAATAGTAATATATTAAAATACTGGGAAATCCAATAGTAATATTTATCACAAAGATGTGGAAAATTGTAATATATTAAAACTGCAGGAATATCCAATGTAACATTATTCACTACAGACATGGGGAATTGTAATAAATGAAAAACTACAGGTATATCCAATATAATAGTGATCACTACAGACATGGGGAATTGTAATATATTAAAACAACTGCTGTATCCAATAGTAATATTTATCACAAAGATGTGGAAGATTGTAATATATTAATACTACAGGTATACACAATGTAATATTGATCACCACAGACATGGGGAATTGTAATAAATGAAAAACTACTGGTATATCCAATATAATAGTGATCACTACAGACATGGGGAATTGTAATATGTTAAAACTACATATATATCCAATAGTAATATTGATCACCACAGACATGGGAAACCGTAATATAATGAAACTACAGGTATATCCAATTGTAATATTGATCACCCTGCTAACAAAGGCCCTGAATGAAAGGCAACAGACAAACTGTGTTTATTTGAGGTGTTTTCGTGAGTTAGCGAGCCTCGGGAATAGTGTGAAACATTCTGATACATGACGCTGTTGGGTCGTTTTACCTTACCAGGATACCTGTCCCGGACAAGCCCAGTTTCACTCCCGTCCCTGAAGCTCGTAAGTTCAAGACCCACAGCAAGGGCTTGAGCAAATAATCGGAAATGCCTGAGTGAGTGCTGCATTGTCGAATGTGCCGTCTTTCGAATGAAAAACGCAATCCAGGTCCTGTCTGCCTCTACAAGTGGAAGGGAAATAAACCTCGGCTCTACTGAAGGAAGAGAAGAGGACTCCTCTCAGTGTCTTGGTCCACATTGAGCTATCTTAAACATTTAATACCAGATTATACTCGCTGTAGTTTTCCTTCAGTATCCACGACTTTCTAATTTTCCCCAGCACCTCCCCAGGTCAGTATCTGTCCCGGATATTCAGGATCCCGCCCGCCCAACTAGTTCCCAGGAAGACATGTATAGGTCCTTGGAGCACAAAGACTGGACATAACATCACTGATCTGAGGTTATACCTGGAGATTTGCGGGGGTTTGAGTGCTGCACAGCCGGGAAAACGGAATCGCCTCTCCCGTGTATAATAACGACAACTGGTTCACGGTACCATAGTGATTTTGTTAATGGACGAGTAATCCAGAGACAAACACTAATGATCCGGAGTTATGAGATCTAAATCCCAACACGACAGCGGGGAAATTAAATTGAGTTAATTAAATAAATCTGGAATATACTGTAACTACCGGATTGTCGCAAAAGTCCATTTGGTTCAGTAATGTTCTTTAGGGAAGGAAATCTGCCGTCCTTAGCCGGTCTGCTATATGTGACTCCAGACCCACAGCAATGTGATTGACTCTCAACTGCCCTCTGAAATGGCTTAGCAAGTCACTCAGTTGTACCAAACTGATAAAAAGAAGTATATTGTGGGAGTACCTTCACAACAAGGACTGCAGCAGTTTAAGAAGGCGGCTCACCACAACCTTCTCAAGGGCAATTAGAGATGGGCATTAAACGCTGGCCTTGCCAGCGAGGCCCACATCGCAGGGAGGAATAAAAAATTATTAAATTAATTCCAATTAATTATTGTGTGTGTTGAGTCAGAATGAAGGCTCTCGGTGCTCTGCTGATCCAGCTCCCTGCCTCTGCCGAGGGTTCATTTTATTAAACTGAGAGCAGTGTTTTTCCCATATTTTCTGGAATTATTTCCCTGCTCGTTCAACACCGTCACCTGATTATTGTGGGGACCTGCTTTTAACAGGAAATGAAAACACAATGTTTCAGTCTTTTAAAGAGGAACTGGAGTTCCATGAAATGACTTGTCTATTCAAAATTTATAACATTTCTTATGTAAAAAGAAGGTAATTATCAAATGTTTTGCCATCGAATTCAGTATTTTAGCAGCAATGTAAATGGTCATGTTAGCAGTTACAGATTTAAATGGTTTAAGACAATCATATTTTCAGAGGTCATGGAGTCTATTTCTGACAATGTGACTATTTTATTGATGTATTTCTGTAGATGCGGCGCTGCTTAATGTTCTGTACAGCTGGAACAGACGGTGGATTCAGTAAACCCGCAGTGTCAGGTGTGGTGATGTAAAAATCCGTTATTGGAATCGCAGCTTCATGGTTAGAAAAACTGGCTGAATGTTCAGGGTTAATGTTCTTCACTAAACTCAGAACATGTGATGTTGGTTATGTTACTTCCGTTTTTGTTATTTTCGCTGCGTGATTTCCTCTGTTGACAGGGTAACAATCTGTCAGATCTCAGTACAAGAGGCCTTGGCTCCAATTTATATCCGAAAAACCGTCAAACATTCAGTGTAAATTCCTGTCTGTGTAGTCGGCATTCCAGGAGTAGGGACATCTTCTGAATAGTTTTAATACACTGGCCACAATATTATAATAAGATTATAAAGCTGTTTTGTAGGAGCAGTAGGTTTTATAGATACACATAATTCGTAAAACGTCCTCCTGCCACGGTTAAATGAAGCTTCTTATATTGATAAAGACAGTTTCAACCCGGTGTTCGCACATGTTCCAACATTTCCACATGTCCGCCTGCCGTTCTGGCCTCTGCCTACAGACGCAGTGAAAAGACATTCCAGTTCATCAGTGTGAGTTTGAGCAATGCCATCGAGATTCACCAGTAATGAATTAATTATTGTTTGTGAAGCACACTTCGTGTAAGATTCACATTTACTGTTGGCCCAACACATCTCCTGTCACATTAATTTCACCGGCAAACTGCTAAAGATAAGGTAGAAATAACAGAGGCACTATTATATATTGATAAAAAGTCATCGAAATGGGAATAGTGCCAGAGGACTGGCGGACAGCTGGTGTTATTCCTGTATTTAAAACGGAAGATTGAAAAAGTCCAAGGACCTGTAGGCCAGTTAGCATAACGTTGATGATAGGAAATATAATGGAATCCTTACTCCAATATAATAGAAAAAAACATAAAAACACAAAATCTAATAAAGGGTAGTCAGAACGCATTCCAAAAAGGAATGTCATGCTTGACCAAACTGATTAAATTATTTGAGTAAGTATCAGTAAATGTAGATAAGGGTAATTTGATAGATGTAATATACTTTGATTTTCTAAAACCCTTCGATAAGTTGCAGACCGCGATAAGTCCCATTGCAGACTCATGATTAATCTCAGAGCATGTGCAGTAAAGGGACAAGCAGCAGAACGGATAGCAGGCTCGCTATAAAAACAGAAAACATGAAGTAGGGGATAAAGGTATTTACTCAGATTAGCGGAAGGTGAGAAGTCGTCTTCCACATGGACTGGCGCTGGGACCACAGTTGTTCACCATTTACATAACCGATATGGACTCGGGAAGCTGAAGCACAAATTCAACATTTGCAGGCGAATCCAATTTGGGAGTACAGTTAATACAGTGAACGTATGCAACAAAATACCTGAAGACATTAATAAATTTGTAGAATGGGCGTTTAAATGGTGTATTAATGTCAATGCAGCTAAGTGTGAGGTGCTGAATTTTGTTATGAAGAATGCGGTTCTTAAATATCCCATGGATAATAAGAGTCTGAATGGGTTAGAGGGCAATGTGTTTTCGGGCTACAGAATCACAAATCATTTAAAGTAGCAAGATAGGTTAACAAGGTCATCAAATACAGAAACAGCACTGGGGCTCATTTCTAGAGGAATGTAATCGAAAAGCAAAGAGGTTACGTTAAAATTGTAGAACCCTGGTAATACCGTACTTAGCATACTGTGTAGAGTTCAGGACTCCATATTACAAAATGGATATCCAGGCACTGCGGAAGGTCCAAATATTTTACAAGGATGATACCAGAACTGAGAGATTACAACTGTCAGGATACATTGAAAAGGCTGGGGCTCTTTTCTCTGGAGTAGAGAAGGCTACGGGGTGAAGGAATACAGGCCTAGGGAACAGAACAACATCAATGCATTTCTCTTTCTACGCTGAGAACCAAAGATATTCAACCAGCACCAAAAATCTTCCCCTTTACAATCGTAAAACATGAAGACAGCTTCATGGAAGGGAGAGATCAGTCACCTGAAAAAATGGTTTCAAAGTAGATCCGACTTCTTTCACATCAGTTAATGACCCACACTCAGTACAATTCTACAGTGACAGATACTCCAAGTAATACATGGCCACTGGGGTCAGGTGTTCCACTCCGATTAGTGACCCACACTCAGTAAAATTCTACATGGACAGATAATCCCAGCAATACATGAACACTCGGGTCAGGTGTTCCACTCCGGTTAGTGACCCATACTCAGTACAGTTCTACAGTGACAGATACTCCCCGCAATACATGGCCACTGGGGTCAGGTGTTCCACACCTGTTAGGGACCCATACTCAGTCCAATTCTACAGAGACACATACTCCTACGATTACCTTCTCTCAGGGAATTGCCCGCACTTTGTTCTGATTCAACAGTAAAGGATTTTACATTAAAGTCAATAACTTCACAATTCAGCGAGCTAGAAACAGAGGTTTATTTTATGTTGAGGCAATGGAATAAACCCGCCGACGTAACTCAGGACAGTAACGGAATGATATCACTGATCGGGTGTCTCTATAATGGGAATCCCAAGATCAGCATGTAGCATTGTCAGTCACATAGCAAAACCAGAGACCAGCTCACACACAGATTTACACAACTTCAATGGCTATAGTCACTTACCAGGAACACCAATGACAGCAACGGTCATGTAGTATATTTTCGCTATTTTGTCAATTGGTCGATGCATTTTCTGCGTGAAGCGATTGCCCTTCGTGCTGCAGGATATCTCTCTGAATTGAATTCTAAGGCGATACATTCCCAGAGCATTTAATTTATACACTGCGGGATCTCCACGGGGACATTGAGGTTGCAACATCGTTCAAAATAGTTATTTTTAAAACTTGAACAAACAGATGACGACAGCCGAGTTAAGTCCCTGTTGTGATGAAATATATTTAGTGCTGAGATTGAAATTGAAAACCCCAAAGACTGGAGAATTCTGATCACATTAATGAAGTAATGCAAATTGCTAGCTGTATTCTCCCAGCAATGGGGATGTTGTTTCAAACACCATCAGGCCCCTCTCTAGCCCTCATATTGTTTCGGTGATGTCCTTCCCTCTGTTGTGGCCATTCATGAATTATATTACAAATGTTAGAGTGTACTCTCAGGGCTGGTCTGTTGTACTCTGTGATGTGGCTGCCCTATTGAAATGTGGCCATTCAGTTAAGAAATTCAAGTGAGGAATTAGTGTCGATCGATCCCCAAACCAATACAGCACCTCACTAATACAGCCCACCAAATCTACATACATACTCAAATTAATCAACAACCTCTAATAAAAATAATCAAACTGAAGCAGCCCCTCACAACAATACAGCACCTCAAACTAATACAGCCCCTCAAAATAATACAGCCCCTCACTAATACAGCCCATCAAATCTACATACATTCTCAAACTAAAAAACTACCTCTAATAAAAATATCCAAAAACTGAAGCAGCCCCTCATAACATTACAGTACCTCAAACTAATACAGCCCCTCAAACTAATACTGTACCTCAAATTAATACAGTCCCTCAAACTAATACAGCACCTCAAACTAATACAGTATCTCAAACTAACACAGCCCCTAAAACTAATAATGTACCTCAAATTAATACAGCCCCTCAAACTAAACAGCTCCTAAAACTAATACAGTACCTCAAACTAATACATCCCCTCAAACTAATACAGTACCTCAAACGAATACAGCCCCTCAAAATAATACAGTACCTCAAACTAATACAGCACCTCAAACGAATACAGCCCATTAAACTAACACAGCACCACAAACTGTACAGCCCCTCAAACTAATACTGTACCTCAAACTAATACAGCCTCTCAAACTAACACAGCTCCTCACACTAATACAGCACCTCAAACTAATACAGCTGCTCAAAATAATACTGTACCTCGAACTAATGCAGTCCCTCAAACTAACACAGCTCCTCAAACTAATAGAGCACCTCAAACTAATACAGCCCCTCAAAATAATACAGCACCTCAAACTAATACAGCCATTCAAACTAACAAAGCTCCTCAAACTAATACTTTACCTGAAACTAATAAAGACCCTCACACTATTACAACACCTCAATCTAATACAGCCCCTCAAACAAAACAGCTCCTCACACGAATACAGCCCCTCAAACTAATACAGTACCTCAAACTAATACAGTACCTCAAATTAATACAGCCCTTCAAAATAATACAGTCCCTCAAACTAATACAGACGCTCACACTAATACAGCCCCTCAAACTAATACAGTACCTCAAAGTAATACAGCCCTTAAAACGTATACAGTCCCTCAAAGGAATACAGCCCCTCAAACTAATACAGACCCTCACACTAATACAGCCCCTCAAACTAATACAGTACCTCAAACAAATACAGCCCTTCAAACCAATACAGCCCCTCAAACTAATACTGTACCTCAAACTAATACTATATCTCAAGCTAATACAGCCTCTCAAACAACACAGCTCCTCATACTAATACAGCACCTCTAACTAATACAGCTGCTTAAAATAATAATGTACCTCGAACTAATGCAGCCCCTCAAACTAATACAGCTCCTCAAACTAATACAGCACCTCAAAATAATACAGCCCCTCAAACTAATGCAGTACCTCAAACTAATACAGCACCTGAAACTACCACATCTCCTCAAAGTAACACAGCTCCTCACACTAATACAGTACCTCAAACTAATACAGTACCTAAAACGAATACAGCCTCTCAAACAAATACAGCCCCTCAAATTAATATTGTACCTCGAACTAACACAGCCCCTAAAACGAATACAGCCACTCAAACTAACACAACTCCTCAAGCTAATACAGTACCTCAAACGAATGCAGCCCCTCAAACTAATACAGCTCCTAAAACTAATACAGCACCTCAAAATAATACAGCCCCTCAAACTAATGCAGTACCTCAAACTAATACAGCACCTGAAACTACCACATCTCCTCAAAGTAACACAGCTCCTCACACTAATACAGTACCTCAAACTAATACAGTACCTAAAACGAATACAGCCTCTCAAACAAATACAGCCCCTCAAATTAATATTGTACCTCGAACTAACACAGCCCCTAAAACGAATACAGCCACTCAAACTAACACAACTCCTCAAGCTAATACAGTACCTCAAACGAATACAGCCCCTCAAACTAATACAGTTCCTCAATCTAATACAGACCCTCAAACTAACACAGCTCCTCACAATTATACAGCACCTGAAACTAATACAGCTGCTCAAACTAATAAGATACCTCGAACTAATACAGCCCCTCAAACTAACACAGCTCCTCAAACTGATACATCACCTCCAACTAATACAGCCTCTCAAACTAATACAGTACCTCAAACTAATACAGTACCTCAAACTAAAGAAGCACCTCAAACTAATACAGCTCCTCAAACTAACACAGCTCCTCAAACTAATACAGCCCCTCAAACTAATTCAGCCCCTAAATCTAATACAGCCCCTCAATCTAATAAAGCACCTCAAACGAATACAGCCCCTCAAACTAACACAGCTCCTCACACTAATACAGTACCTCAAACTAATACAGCTGCTCAAACTAATACTGTACCTCGAACCAATAGAGCCCCTCAAACTAATACAGCCCCTCAAATTAACACAGCTCCTCAAACGAATACAGTATCTCCAACGAATACAGCCACTCAAAATAATACAGTCCCTCAAACTAATACAGACCATCAAACTAATACAGCCCCTAAATCTAATACAGCTCCTCAATCTAATACAGGCCCTCAAACTAATACAGCCCCTCAATCTAATACAGCATCTCAAACTAATACAGCCCCTCAATCTAATACAGCCCCTCAATCGAATACAGCCCCTCAAACCAATACAGTACCTCAAACTAATACAGCCCCTCAAAATAATACAGCCCCTCAAACTAATACAGCATCTCAAACTAATACAGCCCCTCAAACTAATACAGTACCTCAAACTAATACAGTACCTCAAACTAATACAGCTCCTCAATCTAATACAGCCCCTCAAACTAATACAGCATCTCAAACTAATACAGCCCCTCAAACTAATACAGCACCTCAAACTAATACAGTACCTCAAACTAATACAGCCCCTCAAACTAATACATCCCCTCAAACTAATACAGCACCTCAAACTAATACAGTACCTCAAACTAATACAGTCCATCAAACTAATACAGACCCTCAAACTAATACAGCCCCTCAAACTAATACAGTACCTCAAACTAATATAGTAACTCAAACTAAAGAAGCACCTCAAACTAATACAGCTCCTCAAACTAATACAGTCCCTCAAACTAATACAGCCCCTCAAACTAATACAGCCCCTCAATCTAATACAGTACCTCAAACTAATACAGCCCCTCAATCTAATACAGCCCCTCAATCTAATACAGTACCTCAAACTAATACAGCCCCTCAAACTAATACAGCACCTCAAACTATTACAGTGGCTCAAACTAATACAGCCTCTCAATCTAATACACCCCCTCAAACTAATACACTCCCTCAAACTAATACAGCCCCTCAAATTAATACAACACATCAAACTAATACAGTACCTCAAACTAATACAGTCCATCAAACTAATGCAGCACCTCAAACTAATACAACACCTCAAACTAATACAGCCCCTCAAACTAATACAGCCCGTGAAACTGATACAGCCACTAATCCACAAAAAGCAGGACAAATGCAATCCGGCCAATTAGCGCCCCATGAGTCTACTCTCAATCATCAGCAAAGTGATGGAAGAGGTCGTCGACAGTGCTATCAAGCGGCACTTACTCACCAATAACCTGCTTACTGATGCCCAGTTTGAGTTCCGTCAGGACCACTCGTTTCCCGATCTCATTACAGCCTTGGTCCAAACATGGACAAAGGACCTGAATTCCCGATTGAGCTGAGAGTGACAGCCCTTGACGTCAAGGCAGTATTTGACCGAGTGTGGCATCAAGGAGCCCTAGTGAAACTGAAGTTAATTGGAACCGGGACAAAAATGCTCCACTGGCTGGTGTCACACCTAGCACAAAGAAAATTGTTGTCTTGTTTGGAGTTCAATCATTACAACCCCAGGAAATCGCTGCAGGAGTTCCTTGGAGCAGTGTCCTCGGCCAAACCATCTTCAGCTGCTTCATCACTGACCTTAGCTCCAACAACAAGACAGAAATGGGGATGTGCGCTGATGACTGCACAGTGTTCAGTTCCATTCGCAACTCCTCAGATAATGAAGCAGTCCATGCCCGTATGTAATAAGACGGCATTCAGCCTTGGGCTGATAAGTAATAGTTAACACACAAGTACCAGGCAATGACTATCTTAAACAAGTGAGAGTCTGACCACCGCCCCTTGATATTCAACAGCATTTTCATCGCCGATTCCCACACCATCAACATCCTGGATTCACCATTAACCAGAAACATAACTGGACCAGCCACATAAATACTGTGGCAACAAGAGCATGTCAGAGGCTGAGTAATCTGCGGCGACTGTCTCATCTCCTGACTCCCCAAAGTCTTTCCATCATCTACAAGGCACAAGTAAGGAGAGTGATGGAATACTTTCCACTTGCCTAAATGAGTGCAGCTCCAACAACACTAAAGAAGCTCGACAGCATCCAGTACAAAGCAGCCCGCTTGATTAGCACCCCGTCCACCACCTTAAACATTCACTCCCTCCACCACCGGCGCACCGTGGCTGCAGTGTGTACCATCTCCAAGATGCACTGCAGCAACTCGCCAAGGCTTCTTCGACAGCACCTCCCAAACCCGCGACCTCTACCACCTAGAAGGACATGGGCAGCGGGTGAGTGGAAACACCACCACCTCCAATTTCCACTCCATGGCAACACAGCTTTCCGATTGGAAGTGTATCGTCGTGCCTTCATCGTCGCTGTGTCAAAATCCTGGAAATGACTGCCTTACATCATTCTGGGAGCACCTTCACCACACGAACTGCAGCGGTTCAAGAAAGCGGCTCACCTCCACCTTCTCAAGGGCAATTAGGGACGGGCATTTTCCAGCGAAGCTCACCCACCGTGAATGAATACATTAAATAAAACTGCCCAGTTGACAACAACCAAATTGAACACCCAGACACTGGCCAACTGAGCAGAATCTAACCAAGCACCAAAAAACTGCACAACTGACCACGGCCTGATCGATCACCAAAAAACTGACCAACCAAACAAAATCTGAGAGAAAACCGAAAAACAGACCAGCTGCCGACAAACTGAACGAAAATCCACCAACTGACCAACTGAACACTACCTGACCAAACAGCCACAAGCTGACAATCTGCTTCATCATGACCGAGCAGACAGAAAATGTGTGACTGACCGAGCACACAGAAACTGACCCACTGACCACAACCTGACCGAGCACACAGAAACTGACCCACTGACCACAACCTGACCGAGCACACACAAACTGACCCACTGACCACAACCTGACCGAACACACAGAAACTGACCCACTGACCACAACCTGACCGAACAGACAGAAACTGACCCACTGACCACAACCTGTCTAAACACAGAGGAACTGACCAATTGACCACAACCTGTATCACCACATCTGCCTCCCCTTCTGTCTCACTCTCTGCTTCGTCCCGTCCATTCCCCATCCCCCACGTACGTTTCTCTGACTACTTCCCAGATTGTCTTCCACCGTCTGTCTCGCCCGTCTGTCTCTCTCTCACTGTACCTCTCCCGCGTCTGTCTCCCACCGTCTGTCTGCCCCGTCTGTCTCTCTCTGTCTTTCTTTCATCTTTCTCTTCTGTCTTTCTCCTCCCGCCTGTGTCGCACATCTGTTTTTCTCTGTGCAAATCAGCATCAGTCTCGCCCCATTCGTTCAACATCCGCCTCTCTTCCCGTTGGACTGTCTGCCCCATTTCGGTCCAAACCGTATGTCTCTTTCATTTTCACCCCGGTCTGTCTCTCTCTCTCTTTCTCTCCCCGTCCACCTCCTCAGTTGTCTGCGCTGTCTGTCTACCCCGCGTATGTCTCTCTGCATCTATCGCAACCATCTGCCTCCCCCTTTTGTCTCTCCCTCTCCCTGTTTCCACAGTCTCTGTCTCCCCCGTCTGTCTCTGTCTTTCTCCGTCTTGCCTCCCCTTGCTGACTCTCCGGTCTGTCACGACCTGTCTAATTCCCCCGTTCATCTCACTGTCTCTTTCTCACCGCATCTGTCCCTCTCTCTGTGTCTCCCCTCATCAATCTCCCCTGTCTTTCTCCTCGCCATCTATCTCCCTGCGTCTGTCTGCATGGTTCTCGCACCGAACCCGTCCCCCCTTCCCCGCCGCCCTTCTACCAATTTCTGTCTCTCACGCTCTCTCCACCATATGTTTTCTCCGTCTACCTCCTGCCGTCTGTCTCCCAATCTGTCTCATTCTGTCTCTGTCTCTCCCGTGTCTATCTCACCCTGTCTGTCTGCCTCTCTCTCTTCCTCAACCCCGTCTGTTCTCATTCTGTCTCCCACTCTTTCTCCCCTGGGTTTCTTCTCTCTCTGACTGCCTGTCTGTCGCTCTCGCTCTTTCTCCACGCCACAAACGTCTGTTTCTCTCTCTGTCCCATCCTGTCTAAACTGCTCCCCATCAATTTCCCCTGCTATTCTCTCTCTCCCTCTGTCTCTCCCGCGTCAAACTCCTCCTTCTGTCCCTCTCGTCCTTCTCCTCCCCCGCCTGTCTCAACATCATGTCCCACCCATCTAACTCTGCCAACCAGTTCTCTATCGAAGTCAATACCTTACCCCCAATCCAATGTGCTTTAAATTTACAATCTAATCTCTTATGCGGGACCTTATCAAAACCTTTTGGAAGTCCAAATACACCACATCTACTGGTTCTCCCTGGAAGATGATCAGCAATGCATCTACTATTTCTCGGGCCACTTCCTTAAATACTCTAGGATGTAGATTATCAGGCCCTGGGGATTTATCGGCCATCAATCCCTTCAATTTCCCTAACACCATTTCCCTACAAATACTGATGTCTTTCAGTTCCTCCCTTTTCATGTTATTTGTGTCCTCCTTTGTGAAGACAGAACCAAAATATGTCTTTAATTGGTCTGACATTTCTTTGTTCCCCATTATATGTTCCCCTGATTCTGACTGCAAGGGAGCTATGCTTGATTTCACTAATCTTTTTCTCTTCACATATCTATAAAAGCTTTTACAGTCAGTTTTTAGGTTCCCTACAAGCTTACTCTCGTATTCTATTTTCCCCTTCTAAATTAATCCCTTTGTCCTCCTTTGTTGAATTTTAAACTGCTCCCAATCCTCAGGGTTACTGCTTTTTCTCGCCAATTTTTATGCCCTCTCCTTGGATCTTATGCTATCCCTAATTTCCCTTATTAGCCACGGTTGAGTCATCCTTTTTATTTTATTCTTATGCCAAAATTGGAGGGAAAAGTTCTGTAGTTCGTTTATACGGTATTTGAATGTTAGCCATTGCCTATCCACCTCCAACCCTTTGAGTGACATTCCCCAATCAATCCTATACAACTCGCACCTCATACCATCGTAGTTTCCTTTATTTAAATTCAGGACCCTAGTCTCTGAGTCAACTACTTCACTCTCCATCCTAATGAAGAATCCCAGGTATCAATCTAGTGAACATTCGTTGCACTGCCTCGCAGGGAAGTACATCGTTCCTTAGATAAAGAGATCATAACTGTGCACAGTACTCCAGGTGTGGTCTCACCAAGGCGTTGTACAATTGCAGCAAGACTCCCTTTCTCTTATACTCCAACCCCCTTGCAATAAAGGCCAACGTGCCGTTTGCCTTCCTTATTCTTGCTGTATCTGTGTGCTAGCTTTCTGTTTTTTTGATCGAGGACACCCAAATTTCTCTGATCACCAAAATTTGAAACTTTCTCACCATTTAAAAAATAATCTATTTTTATATTCTTCCCACCAAAGTGAATCAACTCATATTTCCCTAGATTTTTCCCAAGGTCTTGGGGTTTTATGATGGATTCTGATCAAAATTAGACTGGTTCAGTACATCCCTGGCGGATGGTGGACCCCATCACTATTCTGCCCTTTCTGTTCTAAAGAGGAATCTGATCTTGGGGATCGAGCAGCACATCAAGGTTCCCAGGTTTCCTAACTATTTACTTTACAACAGTCTTCACTGAATGCGTGAAGATAAAGTAACAGAGATACGAGGAAAACTCGCAAAAAATCAAGGAGAGGGACTTAATAGATTTAATAAAAGTAAAATATTGGCAATGTAGGAAATAATGAGACAGAAGTTTGACAAATCTGCAGGTCCTGAAGCTTTCCACCGCAGAGTATTAAAAGAAGTAAGTGAGGACATTGCAGATCATCTAGTCATGATCATCCTAATCTCTCTTGAATACATAATTCTATCCTTGAATTGGAAAATTGTCGAGTCACTCCATTATGTAAGAAGAGTAGAAGAGGAAAACGAGGAAATGCTTGACCTGTCACTCGACCGTATGTTATCGGATGCTTCTAGAATCTGTTGTTGGGAACAGAGTGACTGAGCACTTGGACAAATATGAGAACCAGCATGGATTTGTAAAGGGTAAGTCGTGTCTAACGAGTCTAGTTGAATATTTTGAATAGTTAGCCGATGCTGTAGATAAGGCTGTGCCCATGGTTGCTATTTATATGGAATTCCACAAGGCATTCAATAAGTTTCCACACAAGAGACTGTTAACAGAAGAGAGAGCGCAGGTAATTGGATGCAATTTGTTGAGCTGGATCGATAATTGATTCGGAGGTAGCAGACAGACAGTAGGGATAATCGGTTCATACTGAAATTGGCAGGATGTGACTAATGGTTTCCCCCAGGGATCAGCACTGGGGCCTCAGCTTTCCTCTATATTTATAAATGACTTGGAGGAAGCAATAGAATGCGATATATCCACGTTTGTTGACAACACCAAGTTAGGTGGCACAGTCAATGACGTGGGTGCGAGCAGAACGTTGCAAATGGGACATTGATTAAGTGAGTAGAAAATACAATCTGTGTCAGATGGATTTTAAAGTGTGAAATTGAGAGGTGATCCACTTTGGACCTGAGAAAGATCGATCAGAGTATTTTCTAAATGGTGAGATGTTGGGAACGGTGGTGGGGCGACGAGGTTTAGGGCTCCAAGTACAGAACTTACTAAAAGCGAGTGGAGAGGTACCAAAAAATAATTTAAAAGGAATGCTCATTCAATTTAGCTCTTTAACTCAAGCGGCTGGTACACGAAGGAGTGCAATTGATGTTAGTTACATAAAGCTCTGGTTATACCCCATTTACACTAGTGTTCAGTCTGAGCACCACATGTTCACCAATATCACACCAAAGCAGAAAGTGTTAAATAATGAGGACAGGTTGCATAGGCTGGGCTTATATTCCCGCGAGTATAGAAGATTAATCAGTGATCAAATTGAGGTGTTTAAGATGATTAAAATGAGTTAATAGGGTAGGTGCATTGAAAGGTTCTCCTCTGCTGGTGTTGTCGAGAACAAAGGGGCATCAACTTTAAATGAGATCTGGGCTATTCGTGCATTATTCAGGAAGCACTTCTTCACACAAAGCAGAATGGAAATCTGGAACTCTCTCCCCCAAAATGCTGTTGAGCCTACTTTATTGTGCATTCCGAAACTGAGATTAATAGATTTTTGTTAGACAAGAGTATCAAGGGTTATGCAATCAAGTGGGAAAATTGGTTAAAGTTGCAGATTTACATCATACTTTGACAGCAAGAGGAATGTTTGGATGTAACACAAGTCTGTATATTGCTCTTCTATGCGTCTGAGGAATGCTTAGTTCCCGCGGAACAGGCGAGGAAAAGGGATGGAACCTCGGATGCTCTCCTACAACCAATGGCATTCCCTAGACAGATATTGTAATGGCATGGAAATGAGGGAGAGGATCCAAGTTGATGTTACACTCGGCGGGGGCTCATTTGGAGTGGTGCATGAGAAAGCGATAGTTGCCATTGTAGTTGCTCCCTTCTGATCGGTAGCTCTGACAGAGACTGGCAATAGAGTGAAGGAGCTCTAAAAAGGCACGTACAATTGTTCTAGCTAAAGGAATTCATTAGATATTTGATGCTGTCAAAAAGAGCAGTCAGAAGCCTCCAGCTGCTAGGCCGGTGTCAGGTGTCTGTTGAGGCAAAGTACTCTCACTTTTCATAATCCGTGACTCACAGAAACAAGGCAGTTAAACGGAAGAGTGGATTAGATTACATTCCGTTTTAAGTGCATACATGTTCGTTTCCACTGTATTTCTCCTCCATCACTTGGAAAATAAAATATTTGATCCTGGGGCTTCAACCATTTAAGATCTATACTAATGACTTTGATGAAGCGACCGAATTACTGTTGCAAAATTTGCTGATATACAAAGAGAGGTGGGAAAGCAAGTCGTGAGGAGGACACAAAGAGTCTGCCATGCGATATAGACAGGTTAAGTGAGTGGGTAATACATTTGGCAGATGGAGTATAATTTGGGAAAATGTGAGGGTATCTACTTCAGTATGAAGAACGAAAAGCAAATTATTATTAACATGGAGAGAAAATACAACATCCTGCGGTAGAGAGGGATCTGGAGGTCCTCGAACATGAAACACAAAAAGTTAGCATGCAGGTACAGCAATTAAAACGGAATGCAGATGGAATATTGAACTTTATTTCAAGGGGGAGGTGTATAAAAGTAGGAACGTTTTGCTACAGCTGTACAGGGCGCTGTTGAGACCACATCTGGAGTACAGCGTTCAGTTTTGTTTTTTACTTATTTAAGGAGGCATATATTGCATTAGAGGCAGTTCAGAGAAGGTTTAATAGGTTGATTCCTGAGAGGAAGGGGTTGTCCTATGAAGGAAGGTTGAGCAGGTTCGGACTATTCTCATTGGAGTTTAGAAGAAGGAAAGGTGTTCTTATTGAAACATATAAGATTGTGAGCGGGATTGATAGGCTAGATGCAGGGAGGATGTCCCCTCTCGTGAGGGAATGTAGAACTAGTGGGTATAGTTTCAGAAGAAGGGGTCGCCCAATTAAAACGCTGAGGAGGAGGAATTTCTTCTCTCACGGGTTGTAAATCTTTGGAATTCTCTACCCCAGAGGTTGTGGTAGCTGAGCCATTCAACATATTCCAGGCGGAGATATTTGAGCTTGAGTGGAGTCAAGGGTTATGGGGAGCGGGAGAGAAAGTGAAGATGAGGCCAAGATCGGGTCAGCCATGATCTTATTGAATGGTGTAGCACGCTCGAGGGACTTAATGGCCTACTCCTGGTCCTATATCTTATGTTTTCATCCCTCTGCGATCGTATTTTAGAAAATAAGAGCATAAGAAATAGAAGCAGGAGTACGCAATACGGCCGCTCGAGCCTATTCCGACATTCATGAAGACCATGTTTGATCATCGACCTCCACTCAACTTTCTCACCCGAGCTTCATATCCCTTGATTCCCCTAGAGCCCGATAGTCTATCTATCTCAGCCTTGAACACATTCAAAGAATCAGCATTCACAGCCTTCTGGGGCAGAGAATTCCTAAGATTCACAACCATTTGAGTGAATAAATTCCTCCTCATCGCGGTCGTAAATGTGCTACACCTTATCCTGAGACTATGCCCCCTAGTTCTAGACACTCCAACCAGGGGAAACAACATCTCAGCATCTACCCTGTGTATCCCCTTCAGAATCTTGTCCAGCCAGGGGAGACAACCTCTCAGCATCTAACCTGTCAATCCCCTTCAGCATCTTGTCCAACCAGGGGAAACAATCTCCCAGCATCTATCCTGTCAATCCCCTTCAGCAGCTTGTATGTTTCAATGAGATCCCCTCTCATTGATCTGAACTCCAGAGCGTTTAGGCCCATTCTACACAAATTCTCATCATAAGACAGCCCTCTCATCCCAGGAATTAATCTAGTGAACCTTCGTTGCACAGCCTCCAAGGCATGTGCATCCTTCCTTAGATAAGGGGACATAAACGGTGCACGGTACTCCAGGTATGCTCTCACCAAGGGGCTGTACAATTGTAGCATGACTTCCTTTCTCTTATACTCCAACCCCCTTGCAAGAAACGCCAACATGCAATCTCCCTTCCTTATTGCTTGCTCTACCTGTATGCTAGCTTTCTGTGTTTCTTTCACCAGGACACCCAAATCTCTCTGAACAGCAACATTTGAGAATTTCTCACCATTTAAAAAATATTGTTTTTCTACTCTCCCTACCAAAGTGAATAACCTCACATTTCCTTAGATTTTTCCAAGATCTTTGGGGTTTTATGTTGGAATCTGATCCAAATCAGGCTTCTTGAGTACATCCTTGGAGGTTGGGTGGACCCCATCACTATTCTTCCCCTTTCTGGTCTGCAGATACTGACCTGGCATTAGAACAAACATTCAATGGAAACCTATACGAGGCAAAAGGTTGGTGATAGCTTGGGCGTGGGGGAGGAATCTGTTCTCGGGGATTGAGCAGGCCACAAAGGTTCCCCTGTTTCCTAAATACTTACTTTGCAACGGTGTTCAGTGTAATGGGTGAAGTCAAAGCGCCTGAGATACGAGGACAACTAGCAGAAAATCAAGCAGAGTGACTCAATAGATTTAATATAAGTAAAATATTGGTAATAGAGGAAATAATGGGAAAGAAGATTAACAAATCTGCAGGTGCTGAAGCTTTCCACCGCAGGGTATTAAAAGAAGTAGGTGAGGAAATTATAGATCATCTAGTCATGATCTACGAAATCTCTCCTGATTCCTGAATACTATCCTTTAATTGGAAAATTATCCATGTCACTTCATTATTTAAGAAGAGTAGGTGAGGAAAACGAGGATATTAGTGACATGTCACTTGATCGTTTGTTATCGTATGTTACTAGAATCTGTTGTAAGGGACAGAGTGACTGAGCACTTGGATATATATGAGCTGATCAGAGAGAACCAGCATGGATTTGTAAAGGTTAAGTCGTGTCTAACGAGCCTAGTTGAATATTTTGAATAGATAACTGATGTTGTCGATAAGGCTGTGCCCCTGGATGCTATTTATATGGAATTGCACAAGGCATTCGATAAGTTTCCAAAAAAAAGAGACTGTAAACAGAATCGAGAGCGCATGGAATTGAAGGCAATTTATTGACCTGGGTAGAGAATTGTTTTGGAGCTAGGAGGCAGACAGTAGGGTTAAACGATACATACTGAAATTGGCAGGATGTGACTAATGGTGTCCCCCAGGGATCAGTACTGGGGCCTCAGCTTTCCTCTCTATTTATAAATGACTTGGACAAACAAATAGAATTCGATATATCCGCGTTTGTTGACAACACCAAGTTAGGTGGCACAGTAAATGGTGTGGATGGGAGCAGAATGTTTAAAGGGACATTGATTAAGTGAATAGAAAAAAAAATCTGTCACAGATGGATTTTAAAGCGAGAAATTGAGAGGTAATCCACTTTGGACCTAAGAAAGATCGATCAGAATATTTTCTAAATGGTGAGATGTTGGGAACGGTGCTGGAGCGGCCAGATTTAGGGCTCCAAGTACAGAACTTACTAAAAGCGAGTGGAGAGGTACCAAAAATAATTTGAAATAAATGCTAATGCAATATTTTTCTTTATCTGAAGCGGCTGGAACACGAAGGAGTGCAATTGATGTTAGTTATATAAAGCTCTGGTTAGACCCCATTTACAGTAATATTCATCTGAGCACCGCAGGTTCACCAAAATGATACCGGGGCTGAGAGGTTTAGATTATGAGGACAGGTTGCATACACTGGGCTTATATTCCCGCGAGTATAGAAGATAAACCAGTGGGCTGATTGAGGTGTATAAGATGATTAAAATGAGTTGATAGGGTAGGTGCAGAGAAAGGTTCTCCACTGCTGGGGTTTTCGAGAACAAAGGGGCATAACATTTAAATGAGATGTAGGCTATTCATGGATTATTCAGGAAGCACTTCTTCACACAAAACATAATGTTAATCTATAACTCTCTCCCCCAAAATGCTGTTGAGGCTAGTTTATTGAAAAATTTCAAAATTGAGATTGATAGATTTTTGTTAGTCAAGGGTATTAAGGGTTATGGAATCAAGGCGGGTAAATAGAGTTAAGCTGCAGATTTACATCATACAATGACAGCAGGAGGAATCTTTGGATGTAACACAAGTCTGTATATTACTCTTCTATGCGTCTGGGGAATGCTTCGCTCCCAGTTGCAATAGAGAGGAAAAATATTAGGAGAAACTGGGATGTGGACGACATTGAATACTGGGACCTCACATTAGAAGCTTGGGACGCAAGATTCATAAAATCAAATATTGGGGCTGCGCTCTTTGCTGGGGGTGTCGTTAGGCGGGAGCTGGGGTCGGAGACTGTGCCAAAACACTGATGGGCAGATCCTGCAACCTGTGCTCCAGTCCAGTGAGACTGCACCAGGAGCAGAGCCTGGCCATATCACCCTGTCATACCGCCATTGGGCGGGGCCTGTTCTGGCTGCTGTGTGGTTGGCTCCTGGCTCCATTGTGATGTCACCTGGAGACAGGTTTTAGCCCCTGATTTCAATTCTTCACTTAGAGTTACCGTGGGCAGTAGCTGGATTTGGCAGCGCGCACTGTGAATGCGTTTAGTCCTTAAAATAGGGGAAAGGACAAAAAAGCTCAAGGTAAAAATTAAAAAATTGAATCAAACGCTATTAATTTAGTTTAACATCAGTGGTGGGTAAAGTTTGAGAAACAATAATCAAGGAAACAATTAACGGGCACTTGGAGAGTTTTAAGCTAATTAAAGAGAGACAACACGGATTTGTAAAAGGCAAATCTTGTTTGACTAATCTAATTGAATTTTTGACGAAGTAACAGGGGCGAGAGATGAAAGGAATCCAATGGATGTTGCGTACCTGGAGTTTAGGAAGGCGTTTGACATAGTACCACAGAGAAGGCTGTTTAAAAATTGACGCTCATGTAATAGGTGGGTCAGTGGCAGCTTAGATAAGGAATTTGCTTCAGGATAGAAAACAGTGAGTAGTGGTAAATGGCTGTTTTTCAGTCTGGAGGGTGCTAGACAGTGGTGTTCCCCAAGTGTCAGTGCTGGGGCCACTGCTTTTTTTGATATAAATAAATGACCTGGATATTGGAATAGAGAGTAGAATTTCTGAATTTGCCGATGACACCAAACTTGGGAGAATGGCAAAGAGTGAGGATGATACCAATCGACTGCAGCAGGGCATAGAACGTCTAACAGGATGGGCAGACAAGTGGCAGATGGAATTTAATACAGATAAGTGTGAGGTGATGTAGAAGGAACAGGGAGAGGCAATATACACTTAATGGCACAGTTTAAAAGAGTGTGCAGGGACATGGGACCTGGGAGTTAAAGTGCATAGGTCCCTGAAGGTGGCAGGACATATTGAGAGAGTGGTTAGCAAGGCATATGCGATCTTGGGCTTCATAAATAGAGGATTTGAGTACAAAAGTAGAGAAGTTATGCTGAACATTTTTAAGCGCTGGTTAGGCCACAAATGGAGTATTGCGTCTAGTTCTGGTCACCACTCTTTAGGTTGGATGTGAAGGCCCTGGCGAGGGAGCAGAGGAGATTTACCATCGTTCCGCAGATGGGGGATGTTAGCTACAAGGAAAAGTTGGAGAAGCTGGATTTGTTTTCATTAGAGCAAAGGAGTTGGAGGGGTGATTTGATAGAGGTGTACAAGTTTATGACAGGTTTGGATAGGCTAGATGGGGAAAGATTATTCCCACTAGTTTATGGTACAAGGCCTAGGGGACACAGATTTAAGGTTTTGGGCAAGAGATACAAGGGGGATCTGAGGAAAAGATTTTTTCCGCAGCGAGTTGTGAGGACCTGGAACTTGCTGTCGATGGATAGGTGGAAGCTGAGACACTCAATGGCCCAAAAATTCGTGTGGATGCCTTCGTGCGAGGGTAAGGCCTCCCCGCGATCTCTCACTGCGCGTTGGGTTTTTCAGTTCCAGCTCGCACGAACTTGATGTTCTGGACAGCTGCTGTGCTGGGCTTGCGTATCCCACAGGCGTAGTTAATTCGTGCTAGCTGTGGGATCACGTGACTCAGTTAGAGCCAATGGCAGCACACCATCTTCCATTCATAACTTTCACATAAGTGCTGTGAAAGCTATGAATACTATAGCCCCCCAAAAGAACCGCTAAACCTCAATTAAATTTAAAAAGAAAAATCACATTAATAAAATAAGTATAGTTAAATAAATTAACCATTTTAAATAAAAAATTAAATTTTTGAAAATATTTAAAATCTGTTAAAAAGTTATAAAAATAAACTTACCTGTCTTTAAAGTCTCTAAAAAAGATATACCTGTTAAAAAAAATTCAAAATAATACTTAATTCACTACTTACCTTGTTAAAAGTGGGTCTTACTACTCCTTTTTTTATGTGTAGAATCTTCCGTACTTACCTGCGCGTTGAAACCACTAAGTGCACTGCATGCGCGCAGCATGTAGCACGCACGCGGTTCACCTAGGACCCGCCCCCTTTTCCATTCACCAAGTACCGGTTTTCAGCGCATGCGCAGTGCATGCAGAAAACCGGCAATTGGAGACAGAATACGCGAGAGTACGCAGTGCGTACTCTCGCGTAGCGGCACTAATTTTTGGGCCAATATTTTGAAGGAGAGAAGTGATAGGCAATAGAGGAATATAATCTTTCAGGGCTACGGGGATAGAAATGAACTTGTCATTCATGTGGAAATGACTTATGAAGTAATATTGGGCGACCTGCTGGTGGCGCTGTCCAGGGAGAGTATTAAAACTCGGGCATAGGACAAGCTTGCTCAGGACATTCTTTAACAGGAACTAGGGAATTACGCAACTAGATCTCCATGTTTTATAACAGTTGATTAAAGCTTTGTTTAACGCTTAGACCAATTGCCTAGTAGTTTTCTTCCATCAGGGATAGAGCGGGGAATGGAACTGACTGGATCGCTCCACAGAGAGCCGGCACGGGTTCGCTGGGCCGGATGGTACCTTCTGTGCCGTTATGACCCTAGGACTCCATGAATAATTTCAAATATAATGACATTAAACATAGCCAGAGTAAGGGAGACAGATCTGGAAAAACGCAATCGGCGCGAATCGCAAGAAGAGTGGAAGTTGGGAATGAGGTGATATTAAAAATTCGGAGAGGAGCAGGCGGATTCTCACATCCAGCTCAAAAGAAGGAGTGCAACCAAAAATTCTAAATTAAATATCCAATATTTATGTTCTTTGTATTTTGTAAATCGATGGTTCCTGTTAAGCTTGGGTGAATAATTTAGTCTTTGGGTAGTTTGGTTTGAGCAGCGAATATTAAAATTGCTGTGTAGTTTTGACATGGTTAACAGCAATTCGATAAATCACCTTGTATCTAACTAGTTTATTTTAAGTTTCTAATTAGAATGGAGCGACAGCTATGACGCATAGCTTGCAATTCATGCGCCATGTGGGAGCTTCAGGACGCTTCATGAGTCCCGGAGGCCCATGTTTGCAGGAAGAGCCTCCAGCTACTCGAAATCACGCTGAGGGTTTCTGAGCTTGAACGGCAGCTGGATTCGGTGCAGGGAATACGGGTGGCTGAGTGGATCCTGGATCGCAGGATGCAGTCCGTGAATACTGCACAGTCAGATGGAATTCATAATAGCAATTGGGTGTCCACTCGCAAGGGTGAGACGAGGCAGGCAGTGCAGGTATCCTCCGGGAGTGTGGCACTCTCAAACCGATATTTATCATTGGTTACTGGTGATGCTGATGCCACCGCAAAGAAGTGTAATTGCGAGCCCGGCACCGTGAGGCAAAGGAATGCACAGGGGCAACAGCAAAGTGTACGAATGCAGTAATAATTGGGGATTCGACAGTCAGTGTGACGGAAGTGAACTTCTGCTACCGTCGAATTGAGAGCCGTGTCTTATGTTGCCTGCCTGCTGCTGGGAAAGGGAAATCACGGAGAGAGTGCAGAACATTCTGCGGGGGGCAGGGCAAGTGTCAGACGTCGTGGTGCATGTCAGAACCAACGACATAGGGAGAAAGAGGGCTTAGGTCCAGCAGGCATAGTTAAAACGAGCCAGGGAGGAAGTTAAAAAGCAAGACCTCAAAAATGGTAATCTCTGGATTACTCCCAGTGCCAGGATGCGCTAGTAAAAGTAGAAAAAGGAAGATATGGAAGGTTAATGGGTAAGTAGATACTCATTGCAGGAGGGAGGGCTTCTGATTCCTTGGATATTGGGAGCAGTTCTGTGGCCGGAGGGAGCAGTTCAACATGGACGGGTTGCACCTGAACTGAGTTGAGACCAATTTCATTGCGGGCACGTTAATGAGAGCTTTTGGGGTGTTTCAATTAACTCGCCAGGGGGCCAGGCACCAGGATGCAGTATTAAATAGTAGAAACAAGGTGCACAGAGACGGTTTTATTTAGAAGAGTTCTAAATCTGTAAAAGCACAAAGTGTGCTTAGTAAGGTTGGTGAGCCCCAGGCACAAATAGCCACGTTGGAATATGATGTAGTGGCGATAACAGAGACCTGGCTCAAAAAGGGGGGTATTGGATGCTTAATATTACTGTGTAAAACATATTCAGGAAAGAGAGGGAAGGCAAAGGAGGCGGATGGGTAGCAGTTCAGATTAAGGAAAATATTCCAGTGCTAGAAAGAGAGAATGTCCTTGAGGGGTCAAAGACATAATGTATTTGGTTGGAGTTGAGATACAATAGAGTAGCCATTACGCTACTTGGTTTATTTTACGGGTCAAACAGTGGCATTGAAATTGAGGAGCAGATTTGCAGAGTAATTACTGGGAGGTGCAAGAACAATAGAGTAGTGATAACGCGAGAATTTAGCTACCCTAATAGACTGGGATAGTAGTGTGCTAAGGGCACGGAGGGGGAGACATTGCTGAAGAGAGTTCAGGAGAATTTTCTTGGTCAGGATGTTTCCATCAAAACGAGGAGGTAGGCATTGCTGGATATAGTCCTGGGGAATGAAGTGTGTCAAGTGGACAATGTCACAGTGTGGGACATCTCGGCAATAGTGATCATAGTATTATAACTGAGAAGTCGCACAACACCAGGTTATAGTCCAACAGCTTTATTTGAAATCACAAGCATCCGGAGCGAAGCTCCTTCGTCAGGTGAAGTGAAGAGAAGCATATCGGCACAGCATATATAGTCAGAGAACACGGCCAGATGATTACAGTTCATCTTTCTAACTTCCCTTTATCACACCTCGGCAGAGAAATAATCACGGCAATTACAGGTGTGAATGGTGTAATCATCTGGCAGTGTTCCTCTGACTACATATGCTGTGCCTATATGCTTCTCTTCACTTCACCTGACAAAGGAGCAGCCCACCGAAAGCCTGTGAATTCAAATAAAGCTGTTGGACTATAACCTGGTGTTGTGCGACTTCTCACATTTGTCCACCCCAGTCCAACAGCGGCATCTCCACATCATAGTATTATATGGTTTAGATTAGATATGGAAATGGACATGGAGCATTCTATGATACAAATACTTAACTGAAAAATGACTAATTTAATCGAATTGAGGTGGGATCTGGCCCGGGTGAATTGTAGCTAATGACTGGCAGGAAAAATGTAATGGAGCAATGTGCATCCTTTAAAGAGCAGATGGTTCGGGTACAGTCCAGGTACATTCCTACAAGAGGCAAAGGGAGGGCAGCCAAAGACAGAGATCCCTGGATGGTGAAGCATCTGGAGAGTAGGATGAAACAGAAAAGAAGTGGGCGAATGACCGATGTCAGCTTGGTAATTCAGGGGAGAATCAGGCTGAATATAAAAAGTAATGAGGAGAGTTGAACAAGGAAATAAGAGGGCCAAAGAGACAGTACGGGAATAGAGTGACCGCAAACGTAAAGAGGATTCCAAAGGTCATCTATGGGCATATTAACAGCAAAAGGGTTGTCAGAGGAGCGGTGGGGCCGATTACGGGCCAAAATGGAGATCTATTGGTGAAGGCAGAAGGCATGGCTGAGGTAGTAAGTGAGTACTTTATGCCGTTGTTTACCAACGAAGAGAACTTTGACAAAGCTATGGAAAGTGAGAACGTTGCTGGGATACTGGATTTTATTAAAATAGATAACAAGGAGGTACGAGACAGGCTGGCGGGAATTAACGTGGCGAAGTCACACGGTCCGGATGGGATGCAACCTTG
Source organism: Squalus acanthias (assembly GCA_030390025.1). Lineage (NCBI taxonomy): Eukaryota > Metazoa > Chordata > Chondrichthyes > Squaliformes > Squalidae > Squalus > Squalus acanthias. The sequence continues at coordinate 46,394 of JASTWF010000448.1, forward strand.
GAGGCTGAGCCAAGTAAGGGTTTAAATTGTGGCGTTATGGCCACAATATTCCAAGCCTCCTTAGATACAGGGTGGTACTGAGGACGGCAGGTTTGCAAACTTTACCCCCTTGTTCAAAAAAGGGGAGAAGGAAAAATCTGGCAATTGCAGACCTGTCAGTTTAATGTTTGTTGTGGGGAAGCTTTTAGAAATAATATTCCTGGCGGAAATTAACAGCCACTTGGAAAAGTCTGGCATGAAAAAGGCGGGCCAACGCGGATTTGTTAACAGCAAATCATGTTTGCCTAACGTGATTGAGTTTTTTGTTGCGATAACAGAGAGGGTGGATGAGGGCAGTGCAGTTGGTGTTATGTATATGGACTTTCAAAAGGCGTTTGATAAAGTGCCACATACTAGGCTTGTTAGCAAAATGGAAGCTCATGGGATAAAAGGGACAGTTGCAGCATAGATATTACATTGGCTTATAGATAGAAACAGAGAGTTGTGGTGAGTCGCTGTCTTTCTGACTGGAGGGAGGTGTACCTTGGGGTTCCCCGGGGTTCGGCACCAGGACCACTGCTGATTTGATGAACATTAATAATTGGACCTGAGGGGAAAGGACACATTTTCGAAATTTGCAGATGACAGAAAAATTTGAATTGTAGTAACCAGTGAGGCGGCTGGTAATAGACTTCAAGAGGAAATAGACAGGCAAGAGGAATGGGCGGACATTTGGCAGATGTAATTCAACGCAGAAAGGTGTGAGGTGATATGTTTTAGTAGGAAGAATGAGGAGAGACAGTACAAGCTAAATATTACAATTATAAATTGGGTGCAAGAGTAGAGAGACCTGGGGGTGTTTGTGAACAAGTTTTTGAAGGTGGCAGGAAAGGTTAACACAGCAGTAAATAAAGCAGCAAGGATCCTAGGCTTCATAAATAGAGGCACAGAGTACAAACGCCAGGAAGTTATGGTAAACCTATAAAAAACACTAATTCGGCTCCAGCTGGAGTATTGTGTCCAATTCTGGTCACCGCTCTTTAAAACATAGAAACATAGAAACATCGAAAAATAGGAGCAGGAGTAGGCTCTTCGGCCCTTCGAGCCTGCTCCACCATTCAATATGATCACGGCTGATTCTCTATCTCAATACCATATTCCCCCTCTGTCCCCATACCCCTTGATGCCTTTTGTGTCTATAAATCTATCTATCTCCTTCTGAACTATATTCAGTGACTTGGCCTCCACAGCCATCTGTGGTAGAGACTTCCACAGGTTCACCACCCTCTGAGTGAAGAAATTTCTCCTCATCTCAGACCTAAATGTCCTACCCCGTATCTTGAGACTGTGACTCCTCGTTCTAGAACCCCCAGCCAGGGGAAACATCCTCCCTGCATCCAGTCTGTCTAGCCCTGTCAAAATTTAGACGTTTCGATGAGAACCCCTCTCATTCTTCGAAACTCTATTGAATGCAGGCCTAGTTGGCCCAATATCGCCTCATACGAGAGCCCTGCCATCCCAGGAATCAGTCTGGTGAACCTTCGCTGCACTCCCTCTCTGGCAAACATATCCATTCTTAGGTAATGAGACCAACACTGCACACAGTACTCCAGGTGTGGTCTCACCAAGGCCCTAGATAACTGTAGTAAGATATCATTGCGCCCTTACTCAAATCCCCTTGAAATGAAGGTCAACATACCATTTGCCTTCCTAACTGCTTGCTGCACCTGCATGTTTGCTTTCAGTGACTGGTGTACAAGGACTCACAAATCCCTTTGTACATCAACATTTCCCAATCTATCACCATTTTAAGAATACTCTGTCTTTCAGTTTTTCTACCGAAGTGGATAACTTCACTTTTATCCACCTTATACTGCATCAGCCATGTATTTGCCCAATCACTCAACGTGTCTAAATCGCCATGAAGCCTCTTCGCATCCTGCTCACAACTCACAATCCCACCTAGTTTCTTTTCGTCAACAAATATGGAAATATTACAATTGGTTCCCTCGTCCAAATCATTGATATATAATGTGAATAGCTGGGGCCAAAGCCATGATCCCTGTGGTACTCCACTAGTCACCGCCTGCCGCCCCGAAAAAGATCTATTTATTCCTACTCTCTGTTTTCTGTATGTTTACCAATTTTCAATCCATGCCAGTATATTACCCCCAATTTCATGTGCTTTAATTTTGCACACTAACCTGTTATGTGGTACTTTATCAAAGGCATTCTAAAAATCCAAATAGACCACATCCATTGGTTCTCCCCATCTATGCTACCAGTTACATAGGCAAAAATCTCCAGTAGGTTGTCAAACTCGATTTCCCTTTCATAATTCCATGTTGACGTGAAGGCTTTGGAGAGGGTGCAGAAGAGATTTACCAGAATGCTTCCAGCGATGATGGAATACAATTAAGTGGATAGATTGAAGAAGATGGGGTTGTTCTCCTTGGAGCAGAGAGTGCTAAGAGGAGATTAGATGGAGGTGTTTAAAATCATGAATTATTTCGACAGAGTAAATAAAGTGAAACTGTTTCCAATATCTGAAGGGGCAGTAACCAAATGGCACAGATTTAAGGTGATTGTCAGAAGATCCAGAGGCGACATGAGCTAAAACATTTTCACACAGCGAGTGATTAGGATATGGAATGCACTGCCTGCTAGGGTGTTGGATGCAGATTCAATAGAAGCCCTCAAAAGGGAATTGGTTAAATGCTTGAAGGAAAATAATTGCAGGGTTATGGGGAAATAGTGCGGGACTGGGAATAATTGGATGGCTCATCGAAAGAGTTGACGTAGAATCGATGTGCCGAATGGCCTCGTTTTAATAGAAAGAAAGACTTTCAGTTATACAGCGCCGTTCACGACGTCAGGACATCCCGAAACGATACATAGCCAATCATGTACTTTTGAAGTGTAGTCACTGTTGTAATGTAGGAAATGCGGCAGTCAATATGAACACAGCCATCTCCCACAAAGAGCAATGTTATAATTACTAGATAATCTGTTTTTTAACTTTTTTTATTCATTCACGGGATGTGGCGTCGCTGGCAAGGCCGGCATTTATTACCCATCCCTAATTGCCCTTGAGATGGAGGTGGTGAGCTGCCTTATGAACCGATGCTCTCCGTGTGGTGAAGATTCTCCCACAGTGGTGACTTTTTCGTAGCGGTTTGGTACAACTGAGTGGCTTGCTAGGCCATTTCAGGGGGCAGTTAAGAATCAATCACCTTTCTGTGGGTCTGGAGTTAAATATAGGTCAGAACAGGTAAGGACGGCAGACTTCCTTGTCTGAAGGACATTATGTACCAGATGGGTTTTTACGACAATCCGCTAGATTCATGTTGACCATTACTGATATTCGCTTTTATATTCCAGATTTCTTTAATTAACTAAACTGCAACTCCCCAGCTGCCGGGGAGAGAATTGGACTCATGTCTCCAGATTATTCGTCCAGGCTTCTGCATTACTAGTACAGTAACATAACCACTATGCTACCATTCCCGCGTTGATTGACGGATTAGTATTGGCCAGAACACCGGGGATAACTCCCCTGCTCCGATTCAAACTAGTGAAATGGGATATTTTGCGTCCATCGGAAATACGGCACCTCGGACAGTACAGCGCTCCCTTTGTATTGCCCGCCTAGATTTCTGTGCTCAAGTGTCTGGATTGGGACTGTGAACCCACTACCTCCTGACTCAGAGGCGAGAGTGCTACCCACTGAGCCACGGCAGTCACTTACATTGTGTGGAGAAAAATAAGGAGGTCCCATATTGCTTTGAAAATTTGAAACTAAATTGGATAGAATACAAAAGACATCTGGGAGTACAAATACTTCTGTGATAGATTAATCTTTGATTGTATGATCACATAAAATTACATAGAACATACCGCAAAGAAAGAGGCTACTCGGCTTAATCAGTCCATTCCAGCTTACATCTCTACTCAAGCCTCCTTCCATCCTTCCTCATCGAACTCTATCAGCATAACCCTCTATTTCCTTTTCCCTCATGTGCTTATCTGGCCTCCCCTTAAATTCATCTGCACTATTTGCCTCAACCACTCGCTGGGTAAAGTAGCTTCTTCTGATTTCCCTGTTTGATTTCCTGGTGACCATCTTATATTTAAGGGCTCTAGGTTTGCTCTTCCCCACAAGTGGACACACTCTGTCTGTATCTACGCGATCAAATAATTTCAAAATTTTAAAGACCTCAATCAGGTCACTCCTCAACTTTCTCTTTCCAATAGTAAAGAGGCACAGCCTGTTCATGCTATCCTGAAAGGTATAAGCTCGCATTTCTGGTATCATCCTTGTAAATCTTATTTGTTTCATCCTTTCCAGTGCCTATATATTCTTTTTCAAAAATGGCGAGCAGAACTATACAGAATACTTCACGTGTGGTCTAACCACGGTTCGATACAAGTTTCGCATATCTTCTCTAATTTTCAGTACTATTCATCTAGTAATAAACCCTAGCGCATGGTTTGTTTGAGATGATTTATTAACCTATGGCTCTACTTCTAGTGATTTGTGTATTTCTACTCCCAGATCGCTTTGATCTATTATCCTTTTTAGATTCTTATTTTCGAAGTAAATTGTGACCTCCTTATTTTTATTAACAAAGTGCAATACCTCACAATTATCTGTGCTGAAGTTATTTGACAATTTTGTGCCCATTCTGCAAGTTTGAGGTGCTAAATTAGTTTGAGGATCTATGTTAGTTTGAGAAGCTGTGTTAGTTTGAAATGCTGCATTAATTTGAGATGCTGCATTAGTTTGAGGTGCTGAATTAGTTTGAAGGGCTGAATTACTTTGAGGAGCTGCATTAGTTTGAAGGGCTGTATTAGTTTGAGGTGCTGAATTAGTTTGAACGGCTGAATTAGTTTGAGGAGTTGCATGAGTTTGAAGTGCTGTATTAGAATTATGGGCTGTTTTACTTTGAGCAATAGAGTTCGACGGGTATTATTGTGACGTGTTTCATTTGTAGAAATAAAAGAATTATTTAATATGAAATTGCACAATCACTTAAGAAAAGTTAGGACAGTTTAATTCACCAGACCAGTGAAGCAAACCCTGTATTTTAAGCTGAAAAAGAAATTGCACCAAATATTTTAGTCAGACCAAAACAGAAATACAGTATAGCAGACAGGAGAGAGCAAAAAAAATGAAATTGTATTATTCAAGTAATATAGTACGTTAAAGAGCATCACGGAAGCAATGTGAGATCTACTGATTAGCCCCATCTTGATAAAATAAACAACACATTGCAGCGTTAAATGTTAAAGTGGTTAACTAATATTATCAAAATGGTCCAGCCCTTGAGGCTTTCATCAAAGCAGGGACTCAAATCGGTTCACAAGTATTTGTTCAAAAACAAGAACTAATTTAAACGATGTTGTTACCCGACTGTCCCATTGGACATCTTACAGTGTATAAATGGAATACTCTGGGAATGTATTGCCTCAGAGATTAATTCAGAGAGATTAACTGCAGCACGAAGTGACAGATCGCTTCACACAGAAAATGTTGGCAACATTTTACACCATCAGCACCATATACCACATCATTCTTGCAGTCATTGGTGTTCCAGGTAAGTGACTATAATCAATTGAGCTTTGAAAGTCTGTCCTTTAGACACGGAGTTTGGCGATTAGTTTGACGTGCTGTATTAGATTGAAGTGCTGTATTAGATTGAAGTGTTGTATTAGATTGAAGTGCTGTATTAGATTGAAGTGTTGTATTAGATTGAAGTGTTGTATTAGATTGACGTGCTGTATTAGATTGAAGTGCTGTATTAGATTGAAGTGTTGTATTAGATTGACCTGCTGTATTCGATTGAAGTGCTGTATTAGATTGAAGTGCTGTATTAGATTGAAGTGTTGTATTAGATTGAAGTGTTGTATTAGATTGAAGTGCTGTATTAGATTGAACTTTGTATTAGAATGAAGTGTTATATTAGATTGAAGTGTTAAATTGGATTGTGGTGCAGCATTTGATAGAAGTGCCGTGACTGAAATTCTGTATTTGATTTAAGTGCTGTTTTGATTGAGGTGCAGTATTAGATTGAAGAGTTATATTAGATTGAAGTGTTGCACGAGATTCAACTGCTTTATTAGTTTGAAGCGCTGTACCAGGTGTAAGTGTTCTGTTAGATTGAAGTTTTGTGTTAGATTGAAGTGGTGTATTTGATGGAAGTGCTGTATTAGTTTCAAGTGCTGTATTAGATGGAGCTACTCTATTAGATTGAAGTGCTGTATTAGATTGAGGTGCTGTAATACATTGAAGTGCTGTATTAGATTGGATTGCTGTACTACCTTCAAGAGCTTTATTAGATTGAAGTGCTGTATTAGATTGAGGTGCGGTATTAGATTGAAGAGCTTTATTAGATTGCAGTGCTGTATCCGAATTAAATTTGTTTAGATTGAAATGCAGTATTAGAATGAAGTGCTGTATTAAATTGAAGTGCTGTCTTAGATTGAAGTGCTTCATTAGATTGAATTGCTGTGTTAGATTGAAGTCATGTATTAAATTGACGTGCTGTTTTAGATTGAAGTGCTGTTTTAGATTGAATTTCTGTATTCGATTGAAATGCCGTATTAGATTGAAGTGCTTTATTATATTGAAGTGATGTATCAGATTTAAGTGCTGTATTAGATTGAAGTGCTGTATTAGATTGAAATGTGGTCTTAGATTGAAGTGCTGTATTAGATTGAAGTGCTGTATTAGATTGAAGTGCTTTATTAGATGGAAGTGCTGTATTTGATTGAAGTGCTGTATCAGGTTGAAGTGCTTTATTAGATTGAAGTGCTATGTTAGACTGAAGTGCTGTATTAGATTGAAGTGCTGTATTAGATTGAAGTGTTGTATTAGATTGAAGTGCTGTATTTGATTGCAATACTGAATTAGGTTGAAGTGCTGTATTCGATTGAAGTGCTGTATTCGATTGAAGTTCTGTGTTAGATTGAAGTGCTGTATTAGATTAAAGTGCTGTATTTGATTGCAATACTGAATTAGGTTGAAGTGCTGTATTCGATTGAAGTGCTGTATTCGATTGAAGTTCTGTGTTAGATTGAAGGTCTGTATTAGATTGAAGTGCTGTATTAGATTGAAGTGCTTTATTAGATTGAAGTGCTGTGTTAGATTGAAGTGCTGTATTAGATTGAAGTGCTGTATTAGGTTGAAGTGCTTTATTAGATTGACGTGCTGTATTAGATTGAAGGTCTGTATTAGATTGAAGTGCTGTATTAGATTGAAGTGCTGTATTAGATTGAAGTGCTGTATTAGATTGAAGTGTTGTATTAGATTGAAGCGTTGTATTAGATTTAAGTGCAGTATTAGATTGAAGAGCTTTATTAGATTGCAGTGCCTTATCAGAATTAAATTTGTTTAGATTTAAATGCAGTATTAGAATGAAGTGCTGTATTAAATTGAAGTGTTGTATTAGATTGAAGTGTTGTATTAGATTGAGTTGCTGTGTTAGATTGAAGTGCTGTTTTAGATTGAAGTGCTGTTTTAGATTGAATTTCTGTATTCGATTGAAATGCCGTATTAGATTGAAGTGTTGTATTAGATCGAAGCGTAGTTTAAATTAAAATACAGTATTGTATTAGATTGAAGCGTTGTATTAGATTTAAGTGCAGTATTAGATTGAAGAGCTTTATTAGATTGCAGTGCCTTATCAGAATTAAATTTGTTTAGATTTAAATGCAGTATTAGAATGAAGTGCTGTATTAAATTGAAGTGCTGTATTAGATTGAAGTGCTTTATTAGATTGAAGTGCTGTGTTAGATTGAAGTGCTGTATTAGATTGAAGTGCTGTATTAGGTTGAAGTGCTTTATTAGATTGACGTGCTGTATTAGATTGAAGGTCTGTATTAGATTGAAGTGCTGTATTAGATTGAAGTGCTTTATTAGATTGAAGTGATGTATCAGATTGAAGTGCTGTATTAGATTGAAGTGCTGTATTAGATTGAAATTTGGTCTTAGATTGAAGTGCTGTATTAGATTGAAGTGCTGTATTAGGTTGAAGTGCTTTATCAGAATGAAGTGCTGTATTAGGTTGAAGTGCTGCATTAGATTGAAGAGCTGTATTAGGTTGAAGTGTTGTATTAGATTGAAGTGCTGTATCAGATTGAAGTGCTGTATTAGATTGAAGTGCTGTATTTGATTGAAATGTGGTCTTAGATTGAAGTGCTGTATTAGATTGAAGTGCTGTATTAGGTTGAAGTGCTTTATCAGAATGAAGTGCTGTATTAGGTTGAAGTGCTGCATTAGATTGAAGAGCTGTATTAGGTTGAAGTGTTGTATTAGATTGAAGTGCTGTATCAGATTGAAGTGCTGTATTAGATTGAAGTGCTGTATTTGATTGAAATGCTGAATTAGGTTGAAGTGCTTTATTGGATTGAAGTGCTGTATTAGATTGAAGTGCTTTTTTGATTGACGTTCTGTATTAGATTGAAGTGCTGTATTAGATTGAAGTGCTGTATTAGATTGAAGTGCTGTATTAGATTGAAGTGCTGTATTAGATTGAAGTGCTATATTAGATTGGAGTGCTGTATTAGATTGAAGTGCTATATTAGACTGAAGTGCTGTATTAGATTGAAGTGCTGTATTAGATTGAAATGTTGTTTTAGATTGAAGTGCTTTATTAGATTGAAGTGCTGTATTAGATTGATGTGCTGTATTAGATTGAAGTGTTGCATTAGATTGAACTGCTGTGTTAGATTGAAATGTTGTTTTAGATTGAAGTGCTTTATTAGATTGAAGTGCTGTATTAGATTGAAGTGCTGTATTAGATTGAAGTGTTGTATTAGATTGAAGTGCTGTATTAGATTGAAGTGCTGTATTAGATTGAAATGCTGTATTAGATTGAAGTGCTGTATTAGATTGAAGTGCTGTATTAGATTGAAGTGTTGTATTAGATTGAAGTGCTGTATTAGATTGAAGTGTTGTATTAGATTGAAGTGCTGTATTAGATTGAAGTGTTGTATTAGATTGAAGTGCTGTATTAGATTGAAGTGCTGTATTAGATTGAAGTGCTGTATTAGATTGAAGTGCTGTATTAGATTGAAGTGCTGTATTAGTTTGAAGTGTTGTATTAGTTTGAAGTGTTGTATTAGATTGAAGTGCTTTATTAGATTGAAGTGCTGTATTAGATTGAATTGCTGTATTAGGTTGAAGTATTTATTAGATTGAAGTGTTGTTTTAGATTGAAGTGCTTTATTTGGTTGAAGTGCTGTATTAGATTGAAGTGCGGTATTAGATTGAAGTGATGTATTCGATTGAACTGCTGTATTAGATTGAAGTGTTGCATTAGAATGAAGTGTTGTTTTAGATTGAAGTGTTGTATTAGAATGAAGTGTTGTTTTAGATTGAATTGTTGTATTAGATTGAAGTGCTTTATTAGATTGAAGTGCCGTATTAGATTGAAGTGCTGTATTAGGTTGAAGTGCTTTATTAGATTGAAGAGTTGTTTTAGATTGAAGTGCTTTATTTGGTTTAAGTGCTGTATTAGATTGAAGTGCGGTGTTAAATTGAAGTGCTTTATTAGGTTGAAGTGCTTTATTAGATTGAAGAGTTGTTTTAGATTGAAGTGCTATGTTAGACTGAAGTGCTGTATTAGATTGAAGTGCTGTATTAGATTGAAGTGTTGTATTAGATTGAAGTGCTGTATCAAATTGAAGTGCTGTATTAGATTGAAGTGCTGTATTTGATTGCAATACTGAATTAGGTTGAAGTGCTGTATTCGATTGAAGTGCTGTGTTAGATTGAAGTGCTTTATTAGATTGAAGTGCTGTGTTAGATTGAAGTGCTTTATTAGATTGAAGTGCTGTGTTAGATTGAAGTGCTTTATTCGATTGAAGTGCTGTGTTAGATTGAAGTGCTTTATTAGATTGAAGTGCTGTGTTAGATTGAAGTGCTGTATTAGATTGAAGTGTTGTATTAGATTGAAGTGCTGTATTAGATTGAAGTGCTGTATTAGATTGAATTGCTGTATTAGATTGAAGTGCGGTATTAGATTGAAGTGCTGTATTAGATTGAAGTGTTGTATTAGATTGAAGTGCTGTATTAGATTGAAGTGCTGTATTAGATTGAAGTGCTGTATTAGATTGAAGTGTTGTATTAGATTGAAGTGCTGTATTAGATTGAAGTGCTGTATTAGATTGAAGTGCTGTATTAGGTTGAAGTGCTGTATTAGATTGAAGTGTTGTATTAGATTGAAGTGCTGTATTAGATTGAAGTGCTGTATTAGATTGAAGTGCTGTATTAGATTGAAGTGCTGTATTAGGTTGAAGTGCTTTATTAGTTTGAAGAGTTGTTTTAGATTGAAGTGCTTTATTTGGTTGAAGTGCTGTTTTAGATTGAAGTGCGGTATTAGATTGAAGTGATGTATTAGATTGAATTGCTGTATTAGATTGAAGTGTTGTATTAGAATGAAGTGTTGTTTTAGATTGAAGTGTTGTATTAGAATGAAGTGTTGTTTTAGATTGAATTGTTGTATTAGATTGAAGTGCTTTATTAGATTGAAGTGCCGTATTAGATTGAAGTGCTGTATTAGGTTGAAGTGCTTTATTAGATTGAAGAGTTGTTTTAGATTGAAGTGCTCTATTTGGTTGAAGTGCTGTATTAGATTGAAGTGCGGTGTTAGATTGAAGTGATGTATTAGATTGAATTGCTGTATTAGATTGAAGTGCTGTAACAGATTGAATTGCTGTATTAGATTGAAGTGCTGTATTAGATTGAAGTGCTTTATTAGATTGAAGTGCTGTATTAGATTGAAGTGCTGTATTAGTTTGAAGTGCTTTATCAGATTGAAGAGTTGTTTTAGATTGAAGTGCTTTATTAGGTTGAAGTGCTTTATTAGATTGAAGAGTTGTTTTAGATTGAAGTGCTATGTTAGACTGAAGTGCTGTATTAGATTGAAGTGCTGTATTAGATTGAAGTGTTGTATTAGATTGAAGTGCTGTATCAAATTGAAGTGCTGTATTAGATTGAAGTGCTGTATTTGATTGCAATACTGAATTAGGTTGAAGTGCTGTATTCGATTGAAGTGCTGTGTTAGATTGAAGGTCTGTATTAGATTGAAGTGCTGTATTAGATTGAAGTGCTTTATTAGATTGAAGTGCTGTGTTAGATTGAAGTGCTGTATTAGATTGAAGTGCTGTATTAGATTGAAGTGCTGTATTAGGTTGAAGTGCTTTATTAGTTTGACGTATTGTATTAGATTGAAGGTCCGTATTAGATTGAAGTGCTGTATTAGATTGAAGTGCTGTATTAGATTGAAGTGCTGTATTAGATTGAAGTGTTGTATTAGATTGAAGCGTTGTATTAGATTGAAGTGCAGTATTAGATTGAAGAGCTTTATTAGATTGCAGTGCCTTATCAGAATTAAATTTGTTTAGATTTAAATGCAGTATTAGAATGAAGTGCTGTATTAGATTGAAGTGCTGTATTAGATTGAAATGTTGTTTTAGATGGAAGTGCTTTATTAGATTGAAGTGCTGTATTAGATTGATGTGCTGTATTAGATTGAAGTGTTGCATTAGATTGAACTGCTGTGTTAGATTGAAGTGCTGTATTCGATTGAAGTGCTGTATTAGATTTAAGTGTTGTGTTAGATTGATGTGTTGTATTAGATTGAAGTGCTGTATTAGATTGAAGTGCTGTATTAGATTGAAGTGTTGTATTAGATTGAAGTGCTGTATTAGATTGAAGTGCTGTATTAGATTGAAGTGCTATATTAGATTGGAGTGCTGTATTAGATTGAAGTGCTATATTAGACTGAAGTGCTGTATTAGATTGAAGTGCTGTATTAGATTGAAATGTTGTTTTAGATTGAAGTGCTTTATTAGATTGAAGTGTTGTATTAGATTGAAGTGCTGTATTAGATTGAAGTGTTGTATTAGATTGAAGTGCTGTATTAGATTGAAGTGCTGTATTAGATTGAAGTGCTGTATTAGATTGAAGTGCTGTATTAGATTGAAGTGCTGTATTAGATTGAAGTGTTGTATTAGATTGAAGTGCTGTATTAGATTGAAGTGTTTTATTAGATTGAAGTGCTGTATTAGATTGAAGTGTTGTATTAGATTGAAGTGCTGTATTAGATTGAAGTGCTGTATTAGAGTGAAGTGCTGTATTAGATTGAAGTGCTGTATTAGATTGAAGTGCTTTATTAGATTGAAGTGCTGTATTAGATTGAATTGCTGTATTAGGTTGAAGTACTTTATTAGATTGAAGAGTTGTTTTAGATTGAAGTGCTTTATTTGTTTGAAGTGCTGTATTAGATTGAAGTGCGGTATTAGATTGAAGTGATGTATTAGATTGAATTGCTGTATTAGATTGAAGTGTTGTATTAGAATGAAGTGTTGTTTTAGATTGAAGTGTTGTATTAGAATGAAGTGTTGTTTTAGATTGAAGTGCTGTATTAGGTTGAAGTGCTTTATTAGATTGAAGAGTTGTTTTAGATTGAAGTGCTTTATTTGGTTGAAGTGCTGTATTAGATTGAAGTGCGGTGTTAGATTGAAGTGATGTATTAGATTTAATTGCTGTATTAGATTGAAGTGCTGTAACAGATTGAATTGCTGTATTAGATTGAAGTGCTGTATTAGATTGAAGTGCTTTATTAGATTGAAGTGCTGTATTAGATTGAAGTGCTGTATTAGTTTGAAGTGCTTTATCAGATTGAAGAGTTGTTTTAGATTGAAGTGCTTTATTTGATTGAAGTGCTGTATTAGATTGAAGTGTTGTATTAGATTGAAGTGCTGAATTAGATTGAATTGCTGTATTAGATTGAAGTGCGGTATTAGATTGAAGTGCTGTATTAGATTGAAGTGTTGAATTAGATTGAAGTGCGGTATTAGATTGAATTGCTGTATTAGATTGAATTGCTGTATTAGATTGAAGTGCTGTATTAGATTGAATTGCTGTATTAGATTGAAGTGCTTTATTAGATTGAAGTGCTGTATTAGATTGAATTGCGGCACTAACTGTGCAGATACTCATTTTATCAATATTCAAATAAACTCATTCTTCAATTTGAAATATTATGTAATGAATTGTCCTCTAATAAATAGATTAGTATAAAATATCACTTTACTGATCTGTCGCAGCTGCAGTGATCTCTCTCTCTCTCTCTATCTCTTATTGTGATTGCTGGAGTGCTCTTTATTTTATCTCATGCACTGTTGCAGCGTGAATCATATCGGTTAATGAATGTGGCAGAGTGAAATTGAAATGCTTTGACATTGGGCTTTTCCATTTTTCACCGGGTCACCATAAAGCGAGAGAGAGAGACTAAAAAGTGATCATCATGTTCACCACTCGTACAGTATCACATACTGTGTGCCACGATAAACAGACTGGTTTACTGACAGCTAATGTTCGGTTGTGCCACTCGCAATGTATTCACATACACTGTGTCGCCATAAACACACCGAAATACTGTCAGGTAATAATCCGGTGTAGCAATGGTGCATTAATCACATATTCTGTGCAATCAATATTGTTGCTCTATTTATAGATAATCTGATAAATTAATGTTTTGTTTGTTTCCTCCAATTAAATATTGGGTAGATCGAAGTCTTTGTAGCCGAAACCGCCACAAACTCCGTTCCCTTGCCATCGACCCTATCCCTCTCCCTAGCATCTGCCTGATGTTAAGGAGCCGAAGCTCTGACCATCATTTCGTGATCCTCTTCGGCTTCAAGTGTGGTGCCGGATGACTGGAGGATGCTAAAGTTGCACCCTTGCTAACAAGGCAGAAAGGAATAGACCGAGTAACTACAGATCAGTCAGCCTAACCTCGGCGGTGTGCAAATTGTTGGAAAGAATTCTGAGGGACATTATTAATCGTCATTTAGAAAGGCACGGATTAATCAAGAGAGATGGCATGGAGTTGTTCAGGGAAGGTCATGTCCAACTAACATGATTGAACATTTTTGAGGCGATAACAGGGAGGGTTAATGAGGGTAGTGCGTTTGATGTGGTCTACATGGATTTTAGCCAGGCTTTTGACAAGTCTCACATGGCAGATGGATCAGTAAAGTAAAAGCCCATGGGATCCAATGGAAATTGGCAAGTTGGATCCAAAATTGACTCAGTGACAGGAACAAAAACAACAACAAGAACAACAACGTGTATTTATACGATAGCAAAATACTGCAGATGCTGGAAATCCGAAATAACAACAGAAAACGCTGGAAAAACTCAGCAGGCGAGGTAGCATCTCTGGAGAGAGCAACAGATTTAACGTTTCAGGTCGATGACCTTTCGTCAGAGTTCTGACGAAAGGTCATCGACCTGAAACTTTAACTCTGTTTCTCTCTCCACGGATGCTGCCTCGCCTGCTCAGATTTTCCAGCGTTTTATGTTGTTATAACGTGTATTTATATAGCGCCTTTAACGTAGTAGAACGTCCCAAGGCGCCTCACATGAGTATCAGAAGAAAAAAATTGGTACCGTGCCACTAAAGTAGAGATTAGTGGAGATGACCAACAGCTTGGTCAAAGATTTTAAGGAGCATCTTAAAGGAGGAAAGAGAGCTAGATAGGCGGCGTGATTCAATGTGGGAATTCCAGAGCTCAGGGCCCAGGGAGCAGAAGGCACGGACACTAATGGTTGAGCAAAGGGTAATGGTCGACGGATGTTTTTGCGACTGGAAATCTGTTTCCATTGGGGTTCCGCAAGGCTCAGTACATGTCTCCTTGCTTTGTTTGGTATACATCAGTGATTTAGACTTCAATATATGGAGCATGTTTAAGGAGTTTCCAGATGATAAAAATCATGGCAGTGTTGCTGAGAATGAGGAAGAAAGCTGCAGATTGCAGGAAGACATCAATGGACTGGTCAGCTGGGCAGAAAAAGGGCAAATGGAATTCAATCTGTAGGAGTGTGATGTACTGCTTTTGGGGAGCGCTAAGGTGTCAAGGGGGTGCACAATAAATGAAAGGATACTGAGAAGTGTAGATGAACAGAGATACCTTGGAGTGCATGTTCACAGATCCCTGAAGGGAGAAGGACAGGTAGACAATGTGGTTAAGACGTCATACGCGATACTTTCCTTTATTAGCCGAGGAATAGAATATAAGAGTAGTGAGGTTTTCGCTGGAATGGAGGAGGCTGAGGAAAGACTTGATTGAGGTGTATAAAATTATGATGGGCCGAGACAGACACGATAGGAAGGACCGATTTCCGATACAAGTGAGGTCAATAACAAAGGGCATAGATTTAATGTTATTGATAGAAGGATTAGAGGGGAGCTGAGGAGAAAAACTTTCACCCAGAGGGTGGAGCATGTCGAGCACTCTGCCTGAAATGGTGGTAGAAGCAGAAACACACATCATATTTAAAAAAGTACTTGGATACGCACTTGAAGTGCTTTAACCTACAGGGCTATGGACCAAGAGCTGCATAGCACATTTTCGGCCGACACAGACAAGATGGGTCGAATGGACTGCTTCTGTTCTGTAAATTTCCAAGATTTAATGAATCTGTGAGATATCTGCGCTCCTCTAATTCGGGCCTCGTGAGCATCCCTGATTTTAATTGCTCCACCATTGGCGGACGTGCCTTCAGCTGCCTAGGGCTTAAGCTCCGGGATTCACTCCCTAAACCTCTCCGCCTCTCTACCTCTCTTTCTTCCTTTAAGATTCTCGTTAAAACGTACCTCTTTGACCAAGCATTTGGTCATCTCCCCTAATTTCTCCTTATATGGTTCGGTTCCAAATTTGTTTTTTCACAATCCTCTGAAGCGCCTTGGGACATGTTACTACGTTAAAGGCGCTGTATACAAAAAGTTGTTGTTGTTGTTGTCTTATCCTGTTCTCCCACTATTATTCCTACAATTTACAGGCCAGGAACATCCATTTTGAGGTCTGATTATTCCATACAGGATCTATATTTGTTGCTGCTTCCACTACAGTAACTGATCCTGTGTTGTCTAAAAAATTCAATCCCATGATTCAGATGTGATATTTTTTACATTCAGAACTTAGACTGCAGACAATTGTCTTCTTCAATAAATAGGCTCTTTCAATCGAAGCTTTATATCAATGAACTGATGAGTGTGCTTAACGAGTGATGAGAATGTTTGATGCATTGATCCAATTATTGATAGTGAGTTCCGTTCTTCTCTTCTCAGATTTCGATCGCCTCTCCTGGCTCTGAATTCTCATTCACTGGTTAATTCTACACCGAATCTCCCAGAACAGCTCAGCATTTCTGCTGAGGACTTTGCTCAGCTCCTGATTTCCATTTATATTGCTGCCCAAAGGCAAAATTCTGCGAATGCTGGAAATCTGAAATATAAACAGAACACGCTGGAAACACTCAGCAGAACAGGTAGTATCTGTGGAGAGAGAAACAGAGTTAACGTTTCATATTAGCGGCATTTCGAAAAAGTTACCGAATTGAAAGGTTCTAAGCAAGTACACAGGCAGGCAAAGGGCAGGAGGGGAGCAAAGAAAAAATGGGGAGGTCTGTGATGGGTTGGAAGGCAGGAGTGATTAAATGCCAAAGGGATGATGCTGCATGGCAAATTTGAGAGATAATGAGACAAGCAAAGAAACAAATGATGGTTCCAGATGAGTTTCAATGGCAACAGATGAATCATTACAGCACCTGCTGTCCGACAAAATGGGAGCAGTGGTTATGAGCGGAAATTGTTGAACTCGGTGTTGTGTCTGTAAGGATGTAAAACTGCCAGATCTAAAGTTGAGATGCAATTCCTTGAATTTCCATTCAGCTTCATTAGAGCAGTGTATGAGTCCGGGGATAGAGAGGGCAGAGCGAGAGTGGGGCAGAAAATTGAAATAGCACGTGACCGGAAGATCAAGCTACTGTTTGCGGACTGAACAGAGGTGTTCAGCAAACAACAACAACTTCCATTTATAAAGAGCATTTAACATCGTGAAACGTCTCAAGGTGTTTAACAAGAGCGATATCAATAAAACATGACATTTTGGCTCCAAGCCACAGGAGGTTTCAGGGCAGATTACAATAGGTTTGATCAAAGAGTTAGGCTTTAAGGATCATCTTAATAGAGGAACGAGAGGTAGAGAGGGCGGAGTAGTTTAGGGTGGGAATTCCAGAGCCTGGGGTCAAGGCAGCTAAAAGCGCAGCCTCCAATGGTGGAGCGCTTAAAATCGAGGATGCACAATAGGCACAGAATTGAACAAGCACAGATAACTCGGAGGATCTTAGGGATGGAGGAGGTTACAGAGATAGGGAGGGGCGAGGCAATTGAGGTATTTGAAAAGACGGATGAGGATTTAAAAATTGAGGCATTGTCGGCCCGAGAGACAGTGAAGGCTAACGAGCACAAGGGTGATCGTTGAATGAGATTTGGATTGAGTTAAGTTGGTCGCAGCAGAGCTTTCGATGAGCACAAGGTTATGTAGGGTAGAATGTGGGAGGCCAGACAGGAGAACATTGCAATAGTCCAGTCTAGCGGCAACAAAACCATGGATGAGGGTTTCAGCATCAGATGCTCTGAGGCAGGATCGGAGTCGAGTGATGTTACGGAGGTGGAAGTAGGCTGTCTTGGTGATGGTGCGGATATGTGTTCAGAAACTCATCTCAGCGTCAAACACAACGCCAAGGTGTCGAACGGTCTTGCTTAGCCATAGAAAGTTGCCAAGGATGGAAACATTGGTCAGGGAATGGAGTTCGTGCCGTGGACCAAAAGCTTCAGTATTCCCAATATTTAGTTGGAGAAAATTGCTGCTCATCCAATACTGGATGTCGGGCAAGCAGTGGGACGATTCAAAGACAGTGGACTGATCGAGAGAGGTGATGGTGAGGTAGAGCTGAGTGTCGTCGACATACGTATGGTACCTGAATGTGTGTTTTCAGCTGATATCCTCGATAGGTAGCATGTAGATGGGAAGTAGAAATAGGCCAAGTATAGATGCTTGCGGGACTCCAGAGGTAACAGCGCGGGAGTGGGAAGAGAAGCCATTGCAGCTGATTATTTGGCTACGATTAAATAGTTAATATTGGAACCAAGCTGGAAAACTCAATCCAGCTGGAGGATGGAGGAGAGGCATTCGACGAGGATGGTGGTGTCAACGGTGTCGAAGGCTGCAGATAGATCGATAAGGATGAGTTGGGAGAGGTTATCAAGGTCACATTCACTAACTTTGATAAGGGCTGTTCCAGTGGTTGAGCCAGAAACCTGTTTGAAAGGGATTCAAACATGGAATAGCGGGAAAGATGGGCAGGGATTTGGGAAGTGACGAAACGATCAATGTCATTGGAGTGGGAAGGGAGGTTGGAGATGGGGCCGTAGTTTGCAAGGACAGAGGGATCAAGCGTAGGCTTTTTGAGGAGAGGGTTGATGACAGAAGATATGAAGGCGGGGACAGCACCTAAGGAGAGGGAACTGTGAACAATATCAGGGAACATGGGACCCAGGAAGGGAGGTTCAACGGTCAACAATGTGTTCGGAATAGGAACGAGGGAGCAGAAGGTGGCTCCCAGGAGCAAGATAAGGTCGGAAGGAGCATTGCAGGAGATGGGATAGAACCTTGAGGAAGTCGTGAGTTCAATGCTAGGGCAGCGGAGAAAACGTGGGTAAGTTTGTCCCCATAGACTAAGGGAAAGGAGGCTAGAAGCAGAGGCAGCTGAACGGATGGTCTCGGTCTTGCAACAAAAAGTCCATGAGCTAATCGGGCTTATTGTCGGAGGTGCGGGTGCAGGAGCTGAGGGAGGGGGGTTTAAGAAAAGAGTTTGTGGAGGAGAAGAGAAGCTGCGGATTATCTTTGCATTCCTGAATGATCTTTGGAAAGAGCATCTTTAATGATGGAGAGCTGAACCCGATAATGCTTTATGTGGTTCAGCCAGGCCTGGTGATGGATAGGTAAACCAATTGTTCGCCAAAGACGTTCAAATCTGCATCTCTTGGACTAATGGGAGTTGCGGGGTATACAAGGGGGAACAATTATGGTAAGAGAGAAAAATAGTTCTAATGAGGACAAGGGCACTCTCCGGGTGGAGAGGGTGTGATTTAGCAAATCAGTAGCTACAGAAGTGTCCTGATCAATGGGCGACCTATGGCTAGCTAGTTCTGAATGTGAAAATGTAGTGGTACGTGACTTGAGGGAGATATCTTTTCCAGGGGTGGACACAGAATGAAGTGGGGTTGGGAAGGGGAAGGGGAATATGGTTAAAGAGCGAAAAAAGGAAATGATCAGAGATTGCCTCATCAGTGATACTAACTATGGGAGTAGCGAGGCCACGTGAGATGACAAGATCGTGAGGGCGGCCGTGCATTTGACTAGGAGTTTTATATGGAGGGAGAGTTTTAGGCAGGAAAGGAGTTAAGTAAACCCAGAGGAGAGAGAGAAAGAATAGTTCAGATGGCGGTTGAAATCACTGTGGATGAGCAGACGCTCAGTGCAGAGGCTGAGGGAGGAAAGCAGAGATGATATCTCTTTGAGAAATTGATGTGATATTTGCGTGGGCGGTAGCGAAAGAGGATTTTAAATGAGAGGCTGAAGGGTGAAAAAAGGTGAGGTGCTCAAAGGAGGAGACGTTGCCGGAGGAGTACAGAGACAGACCAAGATCTGATTTAGCGATAAGGGCTACAGTACCACCGCGAAGGTTTCAGCGGGACCAGCGGTGAAAATTAATGTCAGGCGGGGAAGTTTCAATGAGGTGAAAGGTGTCATCAACACTCAGCCATGTCTCCGTGAAGTTCATGTTGTCGATGTGCTCGTCCAAAATAAGCTCGTGTATGGCATGGGTTTAATTCACAAATGAACGTACATTCTGGAGCGAGATGGGTGATTGGCGATGATAGCCCATTGACAGGCAGAGTCCACAGGGTCAGAGTTGGAATCGATGAGGGGAACGGGAAGGAGGTTGGCAAGATTAGTCCGAGGCAGGTGCACAGGGCGAGAAGGGCGGGGAGAGAATAGGGTGGGGCAATTGGGGTTGCTGCTCGTTAGGAACGATAACCTCATCTGTGTTTGGTCTCCCCAGTGGAGAGGAGGTCTTTATTCAGTTCTGAGGAAAGACAAAGGACCTAAAACGCTAAATCTATTTCTCCCTCCACAAACGTTTACCAGTTTAGTAATTTCAGCATTTTCTGTTTATATTTGATAATTCTGCCATTTCAGTACCCCTGCTCTGGTCCAAAGTCCAGTAATCTCATGCTCCTCTGAAACTCACTGTGGATGGGATCTCACCTGCCAGAAATCATGATGTCACAGCCCGGCCAGTTTCCCTCCATCCTCCCCCGCTGGTACATTCCGTGAACCCCACTTCTAATTTACTGCTTGCTTTTCCTTCACTCGCCTTTACCGCTGGAACTCCTCTCTCCCTTATTATGTTTCGTGTGAAACTTTTTTTTCAACCAGTGACCAACCACTGGTAGATTTTTATATTACAATGACATAACTCTGCTATCACATGTAGTAAGGCGAATTTCCGTCCTCGGATGCAGCCAGAAAGCTTTGAAATTTCAATTGCATGCAAGTTCTTGTCCATCGCCTCGGGCAGGCTTTGGGAATGGGACAGGAAGCCTCACCGGCTCTGGGATGGGAAGGACAAAACCTCCCAGATTGTAGCTTCTGATCCCTGTGCAATGACCCTGAAGCTCAGTGCAGGTTTATGGACTCGCAGGAGGACAATGGAATATCCCAACACTCAAATAAGTAGTTTCTATCCTCAGGTGTGTCGAATTATCTGCCGTGACTGATCAGTAATTTTCTGTCTCATTTCTCTTCTCTCTCTTACAGTTAACTTGATTGCAATTGTGATCCTGTCCAGAGCAAAGTGTGGGCTTTCCGAATGTATCACTCGCTACCTGCTGGGAATGGTGGTGACGGATCTACTGGTCATTATCAACGAGGTCATATTTCTTCGGATTATTTATTATCTTAACACGGGAACTTTACTGTCCATCACACCTGTATGCAGTGTTATCGCTGTCCTGACTCGTGCATCCAGAGACAGTTCAGTCTGGTTAACAGTCACTTTCTCCTTTGATCGCTTTGTTGCTATATGTTGCCAAAAGCTGAAAACAAAATATTGCACCAAGAAAACTGCGGCTGTGGTTATAGCAACAACCTGCATTCTGCTGAGTTTGAAAAGTACTGCTTGGTACTTTATATATGAACCTAAGGAGATCATCGACAATATACCGTGGTTTTGTGCTGTGAAACCAAGCTGTTTTATTGATCCCGGATGGATGGCGTTTGACTTGTTTGATACAGTTTTAACCCCATTGCTCCCATTCGCTTTAATTTTGCTGCTCAACGCTTTGACCGTCAGACACATTTTAGTGGCCAGTCGTGTCCGCAAGGGACTGAGGGGTCAGAGCAAGGGAGAGAATGGCAGTGACCCAGAGCTGGAATGCAGAAGGAAGTCCGTCATTTTACTCTGGACAATTTCCGGCAGCTTCATAATTTTGTGGTTGCCATCTGTTATTAACTTCTTATATTATAACATTGCAGGAACAAATTACTCAGCTGACAGTGATTCAGTAATGATTTTTCTACGTGTCGGAATAATGCTGCAGAATTTAAATTCCTGCACAAACACATTTATTTACGCGGTGACTCAGACCAAGTTCAGAGAGCAGTTCAAGTGCGCGGTGAAATATCCGGTCACCCTGATTATTAAATTAATTAATAAAAACAACTGAACTAATACCAGAAGTGGTACAGAGTGCTTCCAGGTCGCTAATCTAATATTGATCCCTAGATGTCCCTCTCCTGAATTGCAGCAGGAATCGCTCGAAATCTGCATTACTTTCAGGGATAGATTAGAAATTGGGTAACGGGTCAGGTCGCTTTGATTGACTGCTCCGCCATTTGTGTTTCAAGTGCAGGCAGCTTTATTGTTGAGTTTCAGCTGAGCTCTTGTGTTAGTCAGTTCATCCATTTCATGCAACAATCCGTGTGTCTCATCCACAGTGATATCTGCTCAACAGGGAGACAGACAGAACTGGACTGTAGTTTGCAGCACATGAGATACAGTTTAGTGATAGATTTTTTTTTAAAAAATAGTTTTATTTACCTATTGAAGATAAGAGAAATGTGAAAGTGAGGGCAGCCTGTAAATATGAATGCATAAACATGACGATTTATTGAACTGTACGCTTCCTTATTTGTCAACTGGCACTTTCTAATGTTGGCTTTCTAATGTTGGCTTTCTAATGTTGGCTGTCTATGTTACACGGTCTGTGAAAGTAAATTGCTCAGACACTCCTGATCTAACACACTCCACACTTGCGAATTCATCTTCTGAAATCTCTCCATCACTGGGGTTTTCCTCGCCTCATGTCTGGGTGTGTTGTGGACTCAGTGATAGAGATTGATCGCTGAGATTAGGCAACAAGTCCAGTATCGTTGTACGGTGCGGCTATCAGGATAGGAGAAGGACAACTCGATGGACCTTGATCTTTATTCACACCAGAGAAAGACCGGTTAATCAACTTCAACAAAAATAAACCGACAGCACATGCAAGGAGATGTCAGTGTTTAAAGGGTAAGGGACAAATATACCGACAGCCTGTTAAAGGGGAGGCCAGTGTTTAGATGGAAACGGTTAAATGTCTAATAAATCGACTTAAACTTTCAGGAAAAACTTCTTTACCCAGCGAATGGTTAGAATGCGTAACTCGCTCGCCCATGGGATAGTTGAGGCGAAATACTTTGGTGCATTCAAGAAACAGCGAGATAAACACATCAGGTGAAAGGAATAGAAGAATGTGGTAATAGGGTTAGAGGAAGTACAGTGGGAGGAGGCTCCTGTGTAGTAGGAACAACGCCATGGATAAGCTGGGCCCAATGGCCTGTTTCAGTGCTGTCAATTCCAGGTCATTCTTTGTAATTCTATGTGTTAAGCCAGATCTGGGTGCAGCACAGAAAGGAAAATCTGGCGGTGATTACCGCGACCGTTACAGAGCTCATCGGATTTTCCTGAAGGCTCGATTTTACCCAAACCCTCCGGGTGGGATGGGGCCACTATTGAGTAGACTATCGTTTTACACGCGTTGATTTTACAATCCAGTAAATGCTGGGTGGTTAGATTAAAATCGGCGTTTAACTCAAGCGGAAATATAATTAGGCGTGGTTTAACAGGCATTTGCAATCTGGTGTTGCCCGCGTTGCGCTCCGGCCCAGACCAATTTCACTCCCATAGATCATAGGCATGCAGGAACCAAACTAGATCGTTGAGCCCCTCCAGCCTGCTCCACAATTCAATAGACCAACTCAATCGCATTTACTGCCTTTGATCCAGATCACTTGATACTCTGAACTAACAAAAATCGATCAATCTCAGTCTTGAATCTGCGCCCACCATCCTTTCAGCTAATCCCACTCCACCGGCCTTTCCCGTAATCCTGCATTTTATTCCCGTCAGGTATTATCCAATACCCTTTTGAAAACCTCGATTGATTCTGACTCCAGCACCATTTCAGGCAGTGCATTGCAGACCCTAACCACTCGCTGCGTTCAAAAATCTTTCCACACATTGCCTTTGGTTCTTCTGCCTGTCACCTTAAATCTGTGTCCTCTGGTTCTCCACCCTTCCAGAAATGTGAACAGATTCTCTCTACTCTGTCTAGATTCCTCATGATTTTGAACATCTCTGTCAAATCTTATCTTAACCTTCTCTGCTTGAAGGAGAACGACCCCAGCTTCTCCAGTCTATCCATGTAACTGAAGTTCCTCATCCCTGGATCCAGTCTTGTAAATATTTTCTGCACCTTCTCTAAGGGCTTCAGATCATTCCTAAAGTGCGGTGCAAATAATTAAACGCAATGCTCCAGTTGAGGCCGAACCAGAGTTTTATAAAGGTTCATCATAACTTCCTTGCTTTTGTACTCTATGCCGCTATTTGAAAAGATCCGGATTTTTTTAAAACCGCTTTCTCAATCAGCCCTGCCAACTTCAACGATTTCTTCAAATATAGGCCCCAGGTCTCTCGGTTCCTGCACCCCCTTTTGAACTATACGTTTAGTTAATATTGCCACTCTTCGTTTTTCCTACCAAAATGTATAATTTCTCACTTTTCTGCATTAAATTTCAGTCATCCGCAAATTTTGAAATAGTGCCCTGTATTGCCAAGTCCAAGTCATTAATATAAACAGGAAAAGTAGTGGCCCTATTACCGACCCCTGGGGAACTCCACTGTATACCTTCTACCAGTCCGAAAAACAGACGCTTTTCATTACTCTGTTTCCTGACACTTAGCAAATTTCCTATCCATGCTGACACTGTCCCTTTTATTCAACGGGCTTCAACATTTCACGCAAGCCTATTATGTGGCACTTTATCAAACGTCATTTTGAAATCCATGAACATCACATCAACCGCATTGCCCTCACCAACCCTCTCTGTTACCTCATCAAAATACTCAATCAAGTTGGTTAAACACGATCCGTGATGGCTTCCCTTAATTTGTCCAAACTTGTCAAATTGACTGTTAAATTTGTCCCGGATTATCGTTTCTAAAAGCTTCCCCACCACCGAGGTTAAGCCGACTGGCCTGTAGTTGCCTGGTTTATCGTTACACCCTTTTTTGTGTAAGGTTGTAACAATTGCAATTCTCCAATCCTCTGGCACTACCACCATATCCAAGAAGGATAGGACATTTATGGTCAGTACCTCTGCAATTTGCACCTTTACTTCCCTCAGCATTTTAGGATATATCCGCTACGGGCAGCGTGACTTATACAAACATAGAAACATAGAAGATAGGAGCAGGAGTAGGCCATTCGGCCCCTCTAGCCTGCTCCACCATTCAATGCGATCATTGCTGATCATTCAAATTCAGTACCCTGTCCCTGCTTTCTCCCCATATCCCTTGTGCCTTTAGCCTTAAGAAATATATCTAACTGTTTCTTGAATATATTTAATGAATAGGCCTCTACTGCCTTCTGTGGTAGAGAATTCCACAGGTTCACCACTCTTTGGGTGAATAAATTCCTCCTCATTTCTGTCCTAAATGGCTTACCCCTTTTCCTTAGACTGTGACCTCTGGTTCTGGACTCCCCGATAATCGGAAACATCCTTCCTGCATCTAGTCTGTCCAGTTCTGTCAAAATTTTATGAGTTTCAATGAGATCCCCTCTCATTCTTCTGAACTCCAGCGAGAATAAGCCCAATTGAACCAATCTCTCCTCATACGTCATTCCTGCCAACCCAGGTAACAGCCTGGTGAATCTTCGCTGAACTCCTTCCATGGCAAGAACCTCCTTCCTCAGATAAGGCGACCAAAACTGCACACAATACTCAAGATGTGGTCTCACCAAGGCCCTGTACAACTGCAGCAAGTCATCCTTGTTCCTGTACTCAAACCCTCTCGGTACGAAGGCCAACATGCAATTTGCTTTCTTAACCGCCTGCTGCACCTGCATGCTTACCTTCAGCGACTGGTGCACAAGGACACCCAGGTCTCGTTGCAGTTCCCCTTCTCCCAATCTGTTGCCATTCAGAAAATAATCTGCCTTTCTGTTTTTGACACCAAAGTGGATAACCTCGCATTTATCCACGTTATATTGCATGTGCCATGCTTCTGCCCAATCACCCAACCTGTCCAAATCATCCTGGAGTTTCTCGGCATCCTCCTCACAGCACACACGCCCACCCAGCTTTGTGTCGTCTGCAAACTTGGAGATATTACATCTAGTTCACTTGTCTAGATCATTAATATATATTGTGAATAGCTGGGGTCCAAGGACCGATCCCTGCGGTACGCCACTAGTCACTACCTGCCACTCAGAAAAAGACCCGTTTATTCCAACTCTTTGTTTTCTGTCTGCCAACCAGTTCTCTATCCAAGTCAGTACCTTGACCCCAATCCCATGTGCCTTAACTTTACACGCTAATCTCTTAAGCGGCATCTTATCGAAAGTCATTTGAAATTCAAAATACACCACATCCACTGGTTCCCCCTTATCTATTTTACCAGTTACAACCTGAAAAAAATTCCAATAGATTCGTCAAGCACGATTTACCTTTTGTAAATCCATGTTGAATTTGTCCGATCCTGTCACTGTTTTCCAAGTGCTCTGCTATTACATCGTTTCTAATGGACTCTAGCATTTTCCCCACTACCGATGTCAGGCTTACCGGTCTATATTTCCACGTTATCTCTCTACCACCTTTTTTGAATAGTGGGGTAACAATAGCTACCCTCCAATCCATGGGTATTGTTCCAGATTCCATCGAATGTTGGAAGATGATCAGCAATGCATCTACTATTTCTAGGGCCACTTCCTTAAGTACCCTAGGATGTAGATTATCAGGCCCTGGGGATTTATCGGCCTTCAATCCCGCCAATTTCCCTAACACCATTTCCCTACAAATACTGATTTCTTTCAGTTCCTCCCTTTCTTCAGACCCTATGTTCCCCGACATCTCTGGGAGGTTATTTCTGTCCTCCTTTGTGAAGACAGAACCAAAATATATATTTGGTTTGCCATTTATTGTTCCCCATTATAAGTTCCCCTGATTCTGACTGCAAGGAACCTACGCATGACTTCACAAATCTTTTTCTCTTCACATATCTAGAAAAGCTTTTACAGTCAGTTTTTATAACCCCTCGCGAGCTTCCTCTCATATTCTATTTCCCCTTCTTAATTAATCCCTTTGTCCTCCTTTGTTGAACCCCATACTGCTCCCAATCCTCAGGTTTACTGCTTTTTCTGGCCAATTTATATGTCCTCTCCTTGGATCTTATGCTATCCCTAATTTCCCTTGTGAGCCACGGTTGAGTCACCTTTTTTATTTTATTCTTATGCCAGACTGTGATGAAGAAATTCTATAGTTCATCCATGCGTTCTTTGAATGTTTGCATTTGCCTATCCACCGTCAACCCTTTGAGTGGCATTCCCCAATCAATCCTATGCCACTCGCGCCTCATACTATCGTAATTTCCTTTATTTAAATTCACGACCCTAGACTCTAATTCAACTACTTCATTCTCCATCTTAATGAAGAATTATATCATATTATGAAAGCTCCGACCAAAGGGGCCTCGTACAACAAGATTGCTAAATAATCCTTTCTTGTTACATAATACCCAGTCTAAGATGGCATGATCCAAACTCCATCCATGACGCCCCGTGAGTAAGCAGGAGAATACTAGCTTTGAGATCTTGCTATTTAATCTTTTTCCTCAATCCCTAAAATCTGGCTGCAGGATCTCATCCATGTTTCTGCCTATGTTGTTGATATCGATTTGGACCACGGCCTCTGGCTGTTCAACTGCCCATCAAAATGTTCAGCAGCAGCTCAGTGACATCCTTGACCCTGGCACCATGGAGGAAACATACCATCCTGGAGTCACGTCTCCGGCCGCAGAAAGGCCTCTCTGTTCCCAGAACTATGTAATTCCACTATCACTATTGCATCCCCGATCTTTCTTCTAAACCCCTGTCCAGCTGAGCCACCCGTGTTGCCATGCACTTGGATCTGGCTGTGCTCCCCAGAGGAACCATCGCCCTCACCTGGATTCAGCACTGATTAGAGTGTGAGTTACACCTGCACTACCTGCCTGGTATCATTGTCTGTCTGGTGGTCACCCATTCGCTCTCTGCCTGTACAACCTTACGCTGCAGGGTGACAACCTCTTGAAACGTGCTATCCACATAGCTCTCAACCTCGCGATGCACTGAAGTGACACCAGCCACTGCTCAAGCTCAGAAAGGCGGAGCTCGATCTCCTCCAGCTGACGACACTTCCTGCACTCGTGTTTGTCCAGGACATGGGAAGCGTCGTGCATTATACACAGGGGAAAAGACTCAAGTGCCCTGTTGTGTCTCTATTTAATAGACTATTAACTGACAACCGAAATAAACTCAAGACTTAAAAATTCAATCATCAGCTCCTTCCCTTGTGCTGACATCACATTATGTTTTTTTTCCAGGTCCCTGCCATTCGCGCTCCCTCCGGGCTCTGGGACTTACCTTTATCTGCAGCCGTTGCTCTCGCTCTCCCGCAGGTCTGCTCTCTGGGCTATTAACTTAGAGTCTTTGGGTTCTGAGTCTCTACTCCTTCTTTTCAGTTAAACGTCTCAACCGCCTTCCACCTCTCCACCGAATTCCTGCTCTCAACAAATTCTTCCACTCCGTTTACCATCTAATCGGGCAACCACTGACAGCTGATAGCTGTTAACTTGCCACTGCCACTGACCTTGCAATCTAAATTATGTCACAAATCGAAGCTAAATTATAATCTGATGATGAGCTACCTAATTTACCTTATACCTATCAGTGACAGTCTCCACGCCAACAATTCTTGCTCTTACCAAATTTAGTGGAGACCATCTTCTTCTTCTCCTTTTTTCATGACTTCATGCTGTTCCCTGGAAGGACCCGCTGATTAACGGTCTGACTGGCCGCGGTAACGCTCCTTCCATGACCGTAACCATCTTCATAACAGCCGATAATGTGGTCAGTCCTGTACGGTGGGTGTGTTTATGGGCTCCCACAATCCATAAGATGAGTTGAGGGGGTCACCTACACCCAGCCCCCGGATGCGAGTATCCCGCTGGTAGTCGACCCATAATTCAAAGCCGGAGCTCCGACTCCAATCGCCGGGACTGTCTGGAGTGGGGTTCGAATGCTGCACCTTCTGGCTCAGAGGCGGGAATGTTACCACTGCGCCAAGCTCTAACGGAACCCCCTTCCAGCCCTTGAACCACCTTTCTGCCCCCTGCACTTTCTTCCCGACCCCTGGACCTCCTTCCCCCTGCTCACTAATAGAAAGCATCTCTCCCAGTGTCCTGACCAACATTGTTGCTCACTCGACACCACCGCATACAGATTAATTGGCAATACATCTCCTTGCGGCTTGTGGGATCTTGCTGTGTGTTCACATGACAGTCTTTGCATCTGATGGATTCCTGGTGTGTGGATCATTACTCGTGGTTTCGGAGAACGTGCTGAAGTTTCTGTATAAAGTGAAACCGTTCAGTATTGATGATGACTACGGGTGAACTCCCGCTTTGGTAAAACCAGCCTTTCTTTAGTTAAAAAAGCCACAGGATTGTAATAAATGCTGGTGAAAGGCTTTCTGTTCCGTGACTGCTTTACATCCCGACACACCTGACTTTCAGTCCTTCCATGTAATCATTTCAAGAGCTGAGAGGACGTTGTGTTATTGGGAGCTCGATCATAGAGCAACATGTTGTGATCAAGAGATGGCTGTGGTTTACCCGAGGATGCAGTATTTGTTTTTCCATGGTTCTGAAATATCTTGGCAGGCTGCTGAAATAGTTTTGGTAAATTGTTAATATAAAGCCTGTACAAATGGAAACACTTTCCATAGCGAGCAACTTTTGTATTAAAATTGAAATCTTATTTTGACAATCTCATGCTTCCAATATCTTTCTGGAAAGTGTTCTAAGGGGGCGGGGAAGGGCTTTAGGGATTGGGAAGGGGTTCTGGGGGCGGGGAAAGTATTTAGGGGAAGAGAGGGTGTTTAGGTCGCGGGGACGGCGTTCAGTGATGAGGACGGGGTTTATGGAGCAGGGAAGAGGTTTAGGGGAGGGGAAAGTGTTCTGGTGTCGTGGAACAGGTTCAGGGATGCGGAATGGGTTCAGCTTGCAGGGAAGGGTAATCAGGGGGCGGGCAAGGGATAGGGAAATGAATCACAGGCTGTTAACATGCAGGGACGGCAAGCAATTAGGATGGCAAATGGTGTCTTCGCCTTTATTGCAACGGAGTTGGAGCTTAAGAGAGGATAGCCCTTGTCTCTTAGCATCAACGCTCGAGCTTGCTGTGTTAGCTGAAAGAGTGCTGGCACACCGGTCTGGTGCAAGATGCAGACATTGTGGCTGCTGCCAGGATAGCCGGCATTCATATTGAGGATTTACTGGTCTGTGGTCGCACACTAACTAAACATTACGTGAGTGCGAGCCTTTGCGTTTACGGAAGATCTTAGGACTGTTACGTCGTGCCAAAAAGCCATGTAAGTGATGTCGGTGGTTCCCTGCACCATTTCGAAGCTCGCTATCTTTGCAAAGCCACGTGCACGTTCGTCCTGCTTCTCTCTGGTGATCAGGAAGCCAATGTAGTCTCTTCTACTGTAGACAGCGTCAGTGACCTTTCGGATGCAGTGATGGACGGTGGACTGCGAGATGTTAGCTATGTCTCCAGTTGCAGACTGGAAGGTTCCGCTGGCGAACAAATTGAGGGTCACGTTGCCCTTGACTGCCACTGGCATGTCGGTGTTCTCACTGGTCTGAGGCTGAATGTCTGTTTGCAGCAGATGGCAGAGATCTGTGACACAATCCTTGGTGAAGCTAAGCCTTCTAATACAATTAATTAATGATAGGAGAAGTGCTCTCAGAATAACCTCAGAGGGTAAGGCCACCTGTTGAGAGCCCTGATGTCCCGCCTTCTTCCTCTGCACACCTATTCCCGTCTTTCTCGCCGCCTACGCTCTGTCTGCCATAGATCCCGGAGGACGAGGTGGCATGCCAGTACAGCACCCATTCATCTTACCAAGTGTAGCATTTTAAATCGTTGAAGAATAAATGTAACTACTTTTTTGAAGCCAGAAGAGTCCTGATAGAAAAGAACCTTGACATTACTTAGTGAAACAGCTGCAGTGGGTGAAACTAACATAAAAACACAGAAACTGCATTAACATGTCAACTGCGGGGGATTACTAATTATCCCTTTAAATAGCGTCCCTGGAGCCGGCTTCCTGGTACTGTGCAACAGCTCTCCATGTCAATGTTTTCTCCAGCCGTTGGAGTAAGTGGCAAAAAACTATTTTGGAAAACGTTCTGTCAGTGAGCATTGCACACTTATTGTCATCACGATCTACCAGGCATTGAAGTTCCCGGCAATACCATTTACCGGCGGCACTACTGGGGTGCAGGGGTCCGAATTTGAAGTGTGGTGCTGGAAATGCTATGCCCCAGTGATGCTGGTCTAGCTTCCCATTAGCGCCATCTACTGGCACTGACGGGAGGCGTTCAGGGGACGATATTTCCACTTTGGCTTGTGCGGCCAACAGCGAGCACTGCAGTCACCCAATGAGCCTGGGGCAGTGCTTGATCAAAGTTCCACCAGTTAGCAATGCAAGTCATATTCAGGGTTACATGCCGGGCTCTTGTGTTGGGAGTTCATTGTTTACGACACACTGTGAGTGCAAGTTACTCACATCCACTGGGTCACAACATAATATCCGACATGCTCCGAAACACAAGCTCTTGCTCTCCCAGCTCTCTAATTATCCTACTCAAGAATATATAAAGTGAAGGGGTCGAACCACAGAGCGACAAAAGAAAATAAGCTGAAACAAGAGAAACAAACCCGGAAGCTTTTATCACAGGGGAAAAAATAACAATCTTTCTTACAGCCATCAGCACTCCTGTTAGCTAAACTATAGAACCTAGAGGATATTCCTGACGGGGCGGAAAAGCCCATCCGGGAGGCTTGTGTGAGGTTTTTATGGGAAGGGAAACCAGCCTTCCTTGCTTACAATACCATCAGTGGACGGAGAAATCAGGGAGGGCTCAATTTCCCAGGCATTGATTTGAAGTAAAAATCCCGTAAATTCAAATGGTTGAAGGCATTTATTCAAAAGTCAAACATAAGTGTTTGGAAGAGTTGTTTTGACCATTTTTTCATCACACGACTCTGTGGAGTTCGATGCAGAAAGGAATTCAGGGTTTTTTTTAAATGGAATACAATAATATGATTTTGAAATTGATTAAACCTCACCATAGGTTTTATAAGGGGGTTGTAGAGATTTACACAATACTTAAACGTTTGCAGTTTATTTGCAAGCGTGCTGAGGATTTTTAGAAAGTGACGTATTATTTAATCAAGCTTTCATAAAAGCTGGTATCATATACGTGAAAGAGGAATTACATGAGTTGTTTCCCAGTTGGTTGCCAGAAGCGGCAGTGAGGAACATGGTTTGGAAGGAGGATCAGGAGGAGGAGGAAAAATAAATAGGGATCAAGTAAGAGAAGATTGTGAGGGCAATGCTATTAGACTGGATGGAAGAATAAAATACACAAAGCTCCAGTCGAGGTAAAATGCGTCACGCATTTCCATCATTCTGCTGGATATCGAGGAGTTGGTCCAATTTGATAACTGTAATACTGGAGATTTCTATGGGGTAATTGGAGAATTTTGGTTCAAGACATTGAAGGAAGATTGGCAGAGGCTAAACCCACAACTGGATTTTAACCGGCATTGGAAAGGTGTGTGGGTGAATTTTAAACGTCCAGAGTAAATTGAACTGGATTTCAAATGGGCTCATAGCCGGAGTTTTACCATGACGGTCTTACGTAAGATTGGGCGACTGAACGTGTCAACTTGCCCTGTGTGAGGGACACGGGATGAGACTCTGTCCCATTTACTGGTATTATTTCCGCAGTTTAAAGATTTTCAGTACTATGCTCGACATTTGTGTGAGGTTTTCTTGTTGGGTGGGGACCGAAGACCGGGAATGGGAATCTCGTGGGAATCAATGTTGAGAAGGGGATTGCATGAGTCTCTGCCCGAATTTAGCGGAGTGGCAATTCAGTTTGGCTAGATTCGTGATTGTGCAAAGTAGGAATGTTCTGCTTTATAATGGGAGGATACTAAACCTAAAAGAGTATTTTAAAGATAAGCTAAAAGATCATCATAAGACTCTGTGGATGTTCAATTCAGAAAGGAATTCAACGATAGTACTTTGTGATCCATTCATAAAGTACAATAGATTAGTATGTCACGGAAGACAAATTAAACTTCGGTTTTCGATGTTAATACGTGGTGGAGGAATGATTTGTAGAGTGGGGGAATGGATTTGTACGACGCAATGGAATTAACACGATGAGAAAATCTTTTAAATGTTGAGCTAATACAAATAAAAAAACTATGGAGATTCCTGATTCTGTTTGATCTCATGAAGCAAAGCAGAGTCAGGCCTTGTTACTACTTGGAAGGAAGACCGCCTGCGAATATCAGTTGCAGTAGGATTTCTTTGCCAGTAGAGGCTGTTTACAGCACTGCAAATTCACACTGCTTTCAATCACCAAAATGTTGCTGTCCTTTCTCTCTTTTCTCATTTATTTCTTGATAATTCCTCATGCACTCTTCAAAATCGGCCGCCAATCTGAGAAACATTATCTAGGAAGTACCATTTTTCGCCTTCCCCTCATTGCCCTGTCATTGCAATGTCTGTGCATGTTGTGGGCACATATGGTCCATCCCACATACACAGGGGATGCTTTGAGAATCACAGGGGTGGAGGGAGAGCATCATGAGGCTCCATTCATTTTCCACGCCTTTGCCCCAGACAACTAAGCATTCTCCTGACCCACAGAAGAGGAATATTGGGGCCGGTTTCATGTCCACCTGTTGCTCCTTCTGTCCATGTATGATGTGCCAGGTGCCAACTCCAGCTCCAGCCCATGAAACTACAACTGATGAATGTAACCAGGGGCTAAAACCTGACTCCAGGTGACATCACAAAGTGAGCCAAGAGCCAATCACACAGAAACCAGCGCAGGCCCCGCCCACTGGCGTTGTGACAGGATGACATGGCCAGGCTTTGCTCCTGGTGCAGTCTCACTGGACTGGAGCACAGGTTGTAGAAATTGCCCATTAGTGTTGTGGCCCTGTCTCCGAGACCAGCGTCAGTCTAATGATGCCGCAGGCAGGGCGCTCAGTCACCAATATTAACCTTCATGAATCTTGCTTCCCAAACTCCTAATGTATGCCTACTCCCAAAGTCTCCACATATTTTCCCTGTCCTTCACAACTGGGATCTAAGCATTCCCCAGGCGCATAGAAGAGGAATATAGCGATTTGAGTCACATCTAAAGATTCCGTCTGCTGTCAATGTAGGATGTAAAGCTGGACATTGTCCGTTTTCGCCTGAGCATTATTTATACGCTAATGATCAGCCACATCACCAGGATGCGAGAGGTCAGTTTCAACATTAAGACAAATGACATTGCCCTTCAATATTGCAAATGTTGCCAGGTGCATGTACTTGGGGCTGCATTGTAAATGTGGTAAACTGAGGCACGCAGCTCTATTTAGGAAAGATGGACAGTTGTCGGCAGCTGGCGTTATCGTGGTAATACAGCCAGGTGGCAAGAAGTGACGCTGTTGTGGTAATGTAATGTAGGTGCCAACAGCTGGCGCTGTAGTGGTAATTTAGCCAGTTGCCAACAGGTGGGGCTGTAGTGTTATTGTAGATAGGTGCCAACAGGTGAGGCTGTAGTGACAATGAAGACTGGTAGCAACAGCTGGTGATGTTGTGGTAATTTAGCCAGCTGCCACAAGGTGGAGGTGTAGTATTAATGTAGCCAGGTGCCAGCAGATGGGGCTTTAGTGTTAATATAGACAGGTGCCAACAGGTGGGGCTGCAGCGATAATGTCGACAGGTACTAAAAGGTGGCGCTGTAGTGGTAATGTAACCAGATGCCAAGAAGTGGCGCTGTAGTGTTAATGTAGCCATCTGCCAATAGTTGGGGCTGTAGTGGTAATATACACATTTGCCAACAGTTGGGGCTGTAGTGGTAATATACCTAGGTGCTAACAGGTGGCGCTGTACTGTTAATGTAGCCAGGTGCCAACCGGAGGGTATGTAGTCATAATGAAGGCAAGTGCAAATTGGTCGCGCTGTAGTGTTAATGTATCAAGGTGACAAAAGGTGGGACTGTAGTGCTAATTTAGCCAGCTACCAAAAGGTGGCGCTGTAGTGGTAATGAAGACATTTGCCAACAGGCGGGGCTGTAGTGTTCAATTAGCCAGGTGCCAACAGGTGGGGCTAAAGTGGTAATGTAGCCAGGTGCTAACTGTGGGCTGCAGTGGTAGTGTAGACAGGTGCCAAATGTTGGTCCGTAGTGGTAATCTTGCCATGTACCAACAGGTGGCGTTTTAGTGGTAATGTACACAGGTGCCAACAGATGGGGCTGTAGTGGCAATGTTGCCAGTTGCCCACATGTGGGGCTGTAGTGGTAAATTGGCCAGGTGCAAACAGGTGGGGCTATCGTGGTAAATTGGCCAGGTGCCAACAGGTGGGGCTGTAGTGGTAAATTGGTCAGGTGCCAACTGGTGGTGCTGTTGTGGCAATGTAGCCAGGTGCCAACATGTGACACTTTAGTGGTAATTTAGCCAGGTGGCAGCAGCTGGGGCTATAGTGGAAATGTAGCCAAGTGCCACCAGGTGGCACTATAGTGGTAATGTAACCAGGTGCCAGCAGATGGCGCAATAGTGGTTAATAGCCAGGTGCCAACATGTGGGGCTGTAGTGGTAATGCAGCCAGGTGCCAACCGGCGTGCTGTATTGGTAATGTAGCCAGCTGCCAAGAGTTGGCGCTGTAGTGTAAATGTAACAAGTCTCCTACAGGTGGGGCTGTAGTGGTAATGTCGCCAGGGGCAAAAGGAGGATCTGTAGTGGTAATGCAGCCATATGCCAAGCGTTGGCGCTGAGCTGGCAATGTAGCCATATACCAACAAGTGGCACTGTAGTGATAATTTGGCCAGGTATCAACGGGTGCGTCTCTAGTGGTAATTCAGCCAGCTACCAAGAGGTGGGAAAGTAGTGGTAATGAAGACAGGTGCCAACTGGTTGGGGCTGTAGTGGTAATTTAGCCAGTTGCAAACAGGTGGGGCTGTACCATTAATGAAGACAGGTGCCAACAGGTGGGGCTGTAGTGGTAATGCAGCCAGGTGCCAACAGGTGGCGCTGTAGTGTTAATGTATACAGGTGCCAACAGGTGGGGCTGTAATGGTAATGTAGCCAGGTGGCAACATGAGGGGCTGTAGTGGTAAATTGGCCAGGTGCCCTTGGTAAGGCTGTAGTGTTAAATTGGCCAGGTGCCAACAGGTGGCGCTATAGTAGTAATGTAGCCAGGTGCCACCAAGTGGCGCTATAGCGTTAAAGTAGCCTTGTGCCAACAGGTGGGGCTGTATTGGTAATGTAGACAACGACAAAATGATGATCTGTAGTGGTAATGCAGCAATATGCCAAGAGTTGTCATATTCTGGCAATGTAACCACGACAGTGCTGTGGGTTTATACAGGACGGTGCTGGGGTGGTATAGCTCTCTGTTGTTATAGGACTTTGCTGGGGGTTTATACAAGACAGTGCTGTTGTTGTACAGCTCTGAATAATTATAAGACTGTGCTGGGTGTTTATACAGGACGGTGCTCGGGTCTTATACAGGACAGTGCCGGAATGGTGCAGCTCTGTTTAGTTACAGCGCAGTGCTGAGTGTTTTTACTGGCATGTGTCCTTAAATTAAAGCTCATGGAATGTAAAGATTTTTGCCCTTACGAGTCAGTGCAGTGGTATTGTACAGATCTATGGCCTTACAGTACAGAGCTCGGGGCACATACAGGATATTGCTGTGTTGGTACAGCTCTGTGTAGTTACAGGACAGTGCTGCGGTGTTACATATGACAGTGCTGGTGTGGTACAGTTCTGTTTAATTATAGGACTGAACTGGGGCTTCTACAGGACAGTGCTGTTGTGGTACAGCTCTGTTTCGTTACAAGACAATGTTGCAGGGTTATACAGGACAGTGCTGGGGTGGTACAGCTCTGTGTAGTTCCAGGACAATGCTGGGGGGATTATACAGGACAGTGATGGGATGGAACATCTCTGTTACATTACAGTACAGTGATGGTGTTTTACAAGTCTTTGTCCTTACAGTACAGAACTGGGGATGTACAGCTCTCTTTCCTTGCAGTGCAGGGTCGGGGAGGTACAGGTCTGTGTCCCAACAGTACAGTGCCGTGTGATTGATACAGGAGGTTGCTGGTGTTTTACCGGTCTGTGTCCTAGCAGTACAGTGCTGGGGGTTGATACAAGACAGTTTTACTATTGTACATGTCTATGTCCTCCACGTACAATGCTGGGAGTTTAAAAAGGACAGTGCTCTGGTTGTACAGGTCGCTGTCCTTACAGTGCAGGGCGGGAGATGCGCAGATCTGTGGCCTTACAAGACAGTACTTGATTTGTACTGGTCTGTGTACTTAAAGTACAGTGCTGGGAATTTCTACAGGACCGTGCTGGGGTGGTACAGCTCTCTCTATTTAGAGGACAATGCTGGGGATTGATACAGGATAGTGCTAGGGTTGTACATTTCTGTGTCCTAAAAGTACTGTGCTGGGGTTTTATACAGGACAGTGCTAGAGTTGTACAGGTCTGCGTCCTTACATTACATGTTCTAGGCTTTCTACAGGACATTGCTGGAGTTGTACAGGTTTGTGTAGTTACAGTACAGTGCTGAGGTGTTATACTGGACAGTGCTGGGGTGGTACTGCTCTGACTTCTTACAGGACAGTCCTGGGAGTTAACAGTTCAGTGCTGGTGTGGTGCAGCTCTGTCTGGTTACACGACAGAGCTGGGAGCTTATAAGTGACAGTGCTATTTTGGTACAGCTCTGTTTAGATACAGGAGAGGGCTGGGGGATTTATGCAAGACAGTGCTGGGGTGGTACAGCTCGATGTTCCAACAGTACAGTGCTGGAGATTTATACAGGACAGTGCTGGGATCGTAAAGTTCTGTGTAGTTACAGGAGAGTGATGTATGTTTATACAGGACGGTGCTTGGGTGATAACGGTTGTGTCCGAACAGTACATTGCTGGGGGCTTATACAGGACAGTGCTGGGGTGGTACAGCTCTCTTTATTTATATGACTGTGCTGGATGGTTATACTGGACAGTGCTGGGGTGGTACAGCTCTGTGCAGTTACAGGACAGTACAGCGCTTTTATACTGGACAGTGCTGGGGTGGTACATCGCTGTGTCCGAACAGTTCAGTGCTGGGGGTGTATATAGGAAAGTGCTGGGTCGTACAGCTCTGTTTATTTAAAGGACAGTGCTGGGGGTGTTTACAGGGCAGTTCTAGTGTTGTGCAGTTCTGTGTCCTATCAGGACAATGCTGGGTTGTACTGCTCTCTGTAATTACAGCACTGTGTTGAGGGATTTTACTGGCATGTTTCCTTACAATAAAGGTCTTGATATGTAGAAATGTGTGCCCTTACGGTGCAGTGCTGTGGGATTCGACAGATCTGTGGCCTTGCAGTAGAGTGCTGGGGGTTATTAAGGAAAGTGTTGGGGAGGTACAGCTCTGTGTTGTAACAGGACAGTGCTGTTGGGTATATACAGGGCAATGCTGGGGTGGTACAGCTCTATGTAAATTTAGTACTGTCCTGGGGGTTATACAGGACGGTGCTGGGATGGTGCAGCGCTGTGTAGTTACAGGACAGTGCTGGGGGTTATTAAGGACAGTATTGGGGTGGTGCAGCACTGTGCAGTTACAGGAGAATGCTGGGGCTGATTAAGAACAGTGTTGGGGTGGTACAGCTCTCAGTAGTTTCAGGACAGTGCTAGGGGTTTAAACAGGACAGTGCTGGGCTGGTGCAGCTCTGTGTATTTACAGGACAGTGCTGGGGGTTTATACAGGACAGCGCTGGGTTGGTGCATCTCTGTGTATTTACAGGACAGTGCTGGGGGATTATACAGGACAGTGCTGCGGTGGTACTTGTTTGTGTTTTTAAAGGATTGTGCTGGGGGTTATACAAAGAAACATAGCAAAATAATTAGGAACAGGAGTAGGCCATTCGGCCCTTCGAGCCTGCTCCGGCATTCAAAATGATCATGGCTGATCCTCTATCTCAATACCATATTCCCGCTCTCTCCCCATACCCCTTGATGCCTTTTGTGACTAGAAATATATCTATCTCCTTCTTAAATATATTAAGTAACTTGGCCTCCACAGACTTCTGAGATGGAGAATTCCATAGATTCACCAGCCTCTGAGTGAAGAAAATGCTCCTCATCTCTGTCCTAAATGTCCATCCCCGTATCCTGAGAATATGATCCCCTCGTCCTAGACCCACCAGCTAGGGGATACATCCTCCCTGCATCCAGTCTGTCTAGCCCTGACAGACATGTACACGTTTCAATGAGATCCCCTCTCATTTTTCTAAACTCTAGTAAATATAGGCATAGTCGACCCAATCTCTCCTCATACTACAGTCCTGCCATCCCAGGAATCAGTCTGGTGAACCTTCGCTGCACCCACTCTCTGGCAAGTATATCCTTTCTTAGGTAGGGAGACCAAAACTGCACACAGTACTCCAGGTGTGGTCTCACCAAGGCCCTGTACAACTGTAGTAAGACATCCTTGCTCCTGTATTCAAATCCACTTGCAATGAAGGCCATTATACTATTTCACTTCCTAACTACTTGCTGCACTGCATGTCTGCTTTCAGTGACTGGTGTACAAGGACACCCAGGTCCCTTTGTAAATCAACATTTTCCAATCTATCACCATTTAAATAATATTCTGCCTTTCTGTTTTTCCTACCGTAGTGGATAACTTCACATTTATCCACGTCATACTGCATCCTCCATGTATTTGCCCACTCACTCAACCTGTCTAAATCGCCTTGAAGCCTTTTTGCATCCTCCTCACAACTCACAATCCCACCTAGTTTCGTGTCGTCAGCAAATTGGAAAAAATACATTTGGTTCCCTCATCCAAATCATTGATATATATTGTGAATAGCTGGGGCCCAAGCACTGATACCTGAGGTATCCCACTAATCACCGCCTGCCACCCTGAAAAAGTAACATTTATTCCTACTCTCTATTTCCTGTCTGTTAACCAATTCTCAATCCATGCCAGTATATTCCCCCCATCCCATGTGCTTTAATTTTTCACACTAACCTCTTATGTGGGACTTTATCAAAGGCCTTCTGAAAATCCAAATACACCATATGCACTGGTTCTCCATTATCTATTCTGCTAGTTACATCCTCAAAAAACTCAGTTAGGTTTGTCAAACAGGATTTCCTTCTAATAAATCCATGTTGAATTTGTCTAATCCTGTTGGTATTTTCTAAGTGTCCTGTTATCACATCCTTTGTAATATACACTAGCATTTTCCCTCCTACTGACGTTAGGCTAACCGGTCTGTAGTTCTCTGTTTTCTCTCTCCTTTCCTTTTGTAAATAGTGAGGTTACATTTGCCACCCTCCAATCTGCAGGAACTGTTTCATAATCTATACAATTTTGGAAGATGGCAACCAATGCATCCATTATTTCCATGGCTACCTCTTTTAGTACTCTAAGTTGCAGATTATCAGGCCCTGGGGATTCATCAGCTTTCAATCCCATAAATTTCACCAGCACTATTTTATTACTAATACTAATTTCCTTTAATTCCTCCTTCTCACTGGACCCTTGGTTCCCTCGCATTTCTGAGAAGTTATTTGTGTCCTCTTCCGTGAAGACAGAACCAAAGTATTTGTTTAATTGCGCTGACATTTCATTGTTCTCCATTATAAATTCTACCGTTCCTGACTGTAAGGGATCTGCATTTATTTGTCTTCATTAATCTTTTTATTTTTTACATACTTGTAGAAGCTTTTACATGTCGCTTTTATGTTCCTTGCAAGGTTACTCTCATATTCTATTTTCCCCTCTTAATCAATCTCTTCATCCTTTTTTGCTGAACTCTAAACTGCTCCTAATCCTCAGGCTTGCTAATCTTTCTGGCAACTTTATATGACTCCTCTTTGGATCTAATACTATCATTAATTTGTTTTGTTTGCCATGGTTGGGCCGCTTTTCCTTTTGTATTTTTAGCCAGAAAGGAATGTATAACTGTTGCAATTCACACATTTGTTCATTAAATTTTACCCATTGCCTATCCATCATCATGCCTTTTAATGAAGCTCCCCAATCTATCATAGCCAACTCACTCCTCATACCTTCGTATTTTCCATTGCTTAGACTTAGAACCCTAGTTTCGGATTGGACTTCTTCACTTTCCAATTTAATGAAGAATTCTATCATGTTATGGTCACTCTTCACTAAAGGAGCCCGCACAACAAGATTATTATTTAACCCCTTCTCATTGCCCAATACTCAATTTAGGATAGCCAGTTGCCTAGTTAATGCCCTTGCCTAACAAAGTCTGTCAGTCACAGTTTTGAAATTTCCAATAATGTCGTCTTAGCAGCATTATGGAGTGAGCGTTCCAGATTTCACTCGCCTCTGAGTGAAGAACTGCTTCCTGACATCACCCCTGAATGTACCAGCTCTGATTTTCAGATTATTCCTCCGTGATCTTCACACATCCACCAGAAGGAAACGTTTATCTCTATCTACCCTATCAACTCCTTTTAATCATCTTAAACATTTCAGTTAGATCACGGTTAATTTTCTATACTCAGGGGAACACAAGGCTCGTCTGTGCAACCTGTCCTCATAATCTAACCCTTTTAGCCCCGGTAATATTCTGGTGAATCAGTGGTGCCCAGAACTGAACTGTGTTTTCCAAATGGGGTCCAACCAAAGCTTTATATAACTGACATCAATTGCACTCCTTTGTATTCCAGCCACTGAGATAAAGGGCAACATTGTATTAGCCTTTCTTTTAAATTAGTTTTGGTTCCTGTCCACTCGCTTTCAGTGATTTTAGTTCCTGGACCGCTGAATCCCTCTGCTCCACCACCGTCCCAACTTCTCACCATTTAGAAAATACTCTGATCTATCTTTCGTAGTTTAAATTGGATGACCTCACACTTCCCACATTGATCTCCATCTGACACAAGTTTTTCCCACTCATTTAATCAATGTCCCAGTGCAACTTTCTGCTCCCATCCACACCATTTACTGTGCCAACTAACTTGGTGTTGTCAGCAAACATATTGCATTCTATTGGTTCATCCAAGTCATTTATAAACATAGTTAAAAACGGAGCCCCCAGTACTGATCCCGAGGGACACCATTAGTCACATGCTGCCAATTTGAATACAGACCGATTATGCTTACTCTCCTACTCCGAGCTCCAAAGCAATTATCTACCCAGGTCAATAAATTGCCTTCAATTTCATGCGCTCTAGTTTCTGTTAACATTCTCCTATGTGGAACCTCATCGAATGGCTTCTGCAAGTTCATATATATATAACATCCATAGACACCCCTCATCTATCACATTATTTACCTACTCAAAATATTTAACTAGGTTCGTCAGACACGACTTACCCTTTACAAATCCATGCTGGTTCTCGCTGACCAGCTCATATTTGTCCAATTGCTCAGTCCCTCTGTTCCTAACAATAGATTCTAATCACTTTAACAACTAACGATCGAGTAATAGGCCAATTATTTCCTCGTTTTCCTCTTCTACTCTTCTGGAAATAATGTAGTGATTCGGAAAATTTGCCAATTGTAGGGTAGAATTCTGGTATCAAGAGTGGTTTGGAACATCATGACTAGAGGATCTACAATTTCCTCACCTACTTATTTTAATACCCAGCGGTGGAAAACTTCAGGACCTGCAGATTTGTTAATCTTCTGTCTCATTATTTCCTCCATTACAATTTTTTAAACTTCTATTAAATCGAGTAAGTTCCTCTCCTTGATTTATCGCTAGTTTTCAACGTATCTCTGGTTCTTTATCTCCACTCACTACCGTGAAGACCGTTACAAAGTAAGTATTTAGCAAGGCTTGGGAACCTTGATGTCCTGCTCAATCCTGAGTTCAGCATCCTTTCCCCGCACCCAATCCATTACCAACCTGCATTCCATCAACTCCAAACCATTGCCTGTTCACCCTCTGCGTTTAAAACAATAATCCAGCTTTGATCACGTCGAGGCTCAATGTCTCCAACACTCCAACACTCTCCCTTCGGGCCTCCCTACTGCCAACATGCACAAACTACAAGGTATTCCGATTGCACAACGCAAGTGTTAAACCGGAAAAAGCCAGAACCACTTTTCTCTGCTTACTCCATAACTTCAATTGGCATCCTGTGCTCTATTGAATTGATTTTTAAGATCCTTTTCCTAATTTCCATTCACATCGTGCCTGACTCTCTCCCTAACTGAGCGATCTCCTCCAGCCAAACATCGCTGTGCACAAATTCCGTTCCTCTCTCAGCTAGATAAGTCCTCATCAACCTCGCCTTCTGCACCAAGCTCGGCAGACTTTTCTCAAGCCCCTGCACCATGGACATCTGGTCCCCTCCCTTACTGCATCCAAAAGCCTCCTCAATAACCCTTTCTCTCACTAGGTGCTAACCGCTCTACCCCTCTTTACCCATTACGATTTTTTCCACCTGCTTAATATTTCGAAGCATCTGCTACCTCTTTGCTGTCAATCCCTTGTCTCCTGCACAGTCTTGCAATCGTGCTATCAGGACATGTATAACATCTGTAAGGTAGTCCTGGTGTTCAAAGCTGAGCTTAAATAACAGTATTGAAGAGGTAAAATGTGGAGATTCTGTAAGTTTTGAAGAGATTTACGCGCAACATTACAGCAGCAACCACAAGGAGATCATTAAGTAGGATGGGAAAGGACAGCGGCTAATATAGATAGGTTGCTAATTGAAGTGCAGAGTTGGAGCGGCATAGACCCAGGATCAGCTCCTGTGATTTGGATGTTTCTGGCTCTTGTGCTGAACTCTGTGTGTGTGCGGAATGTACCTGAGTTCAGGCCAGTGCTGTGTACATGAACTAATTAGACATTGAAGGTTTCAGTCAGTTTCAGAGGCCAATTCAAAACAAGAATTAAACTGCATACCCCAAAGAACAATCTGCATAATTTGTTAATCATCTTTGGGATCGGTGGCAAGATGTTTAAAACCATTTCATGGAGCTTATTTTTTCAATATTGTTTCCATTGAACGTTATTTCCTGTTCCAGGGCAGGATCTACAGAAGAGAAAGGGGCAGAATAGTCTTGGGCCCGCCGGCCTCCAGGGATGGACTGAACCAGCCTGATTTGGGACAGATTCCAACATGAAACCCCACAGATCTTTGGGTCAGAAATCTAAGAGGAACGAATGCGGATTAGAGAGTTTTGTACCATAGATGAATGTGGAATCATGAGGAAAAGAAGATGATTGTAATTAAAAGGCAAAGAATCTGCTTCACTCTAAAGTTTGGTTGCTTGGTTTATGTGTTTCATTGAATTAAAAAAGTGTGAGCACGGTCTCTGTCCGAGGGGCCGTCTTTCGGATGAGACGTTAAACCGAGTCCCCGCCTGCTCTCTCAGGTGGACTTAAAAGATCCCCATTGGCACTATTTCGAAGAAGAACAGCGGAGTTATCCCCAGTGTCCTGTCCAATATTTATCCCTCAACCAACATAACGAAAACAGATTATCTGGTCATTATCACATTGCTGTTTGTGGGAGCTTGCTGTGCGCAAAATGACTTCCGCGTTTCCCACATTACAACAGTGACTACACTTCAAAAGACGGCACCTCCGAAAGTGCGGCGCTCTGTGAACTCAAAATCCCCTCGCCCAAACTCTACCTCTTTTTAACCCTCCCATTTCCACACACATGTAAAACACTCTTTGTACCTCCCCACTTCATTAACTCCTTAATATACACCCGTTTCTCTCCTATATGTATCCCTTGTGAACCTAATTTTAAAATCGTTTTTAAATCCCTTTTCAATCCCCCTGTTAAACCGTTTTTAAAACCAGTTTTAGATTCATTTTTTGAGGCACCGAGTAGGAGCCACGGAGTGTGGGAGACAGAGCGAGGGAGAGAGAGTGGCAGAGAGTGAGAGAGAGAGAAGCAGAGAAAGAGATGGGTCGGGAGCAGAGCTTGAGCTGTAGTTAACACAACTAATTGCGCTCTAAATAGAAACGAGCTCCTCACTCCTCTGCTCTGGAGATGTAACGCTGCACGGTGTAAACAAACCCACCTCGGAGCAGACAAATCGGAAGTGAACAGTGGGTGAGACACCGAGGAATCATCATGTGAACCTTCAGGATTGAACCCAAACTGGGATTAAAATCTAAAAACACATCCCTAAACTAGTCAATAAAACGAAGCTGGGCTCAGCGAATGAAAACACATCTTAAACTAATCACTAAAATCAGAATTGGGACTGACTCTGAACGGAAATCC
The DNA here is from genome assembly GCA_030390025.1 of Squalus acanthias. Classification (NCBI taxonomy): domain Eukaryota; kingdom Metazoa; phylum Chordata; class Chondrichthyes; order Squaliformes; family Squalidae; genus Squalus; species Squalus acanthias. The sequence continues at coordinate 91,245 of JASTWF010000448.1, forward strand.
CCAATCTTTCAGTATAAACGAAACAGGACTTTAAAATTCTGAAGGGGTTTGATAGGGAAGATCTAGAGAAGATGTTTTTATATTGTGGGAGGTTGCATAACTCAGGGGCATTAATATAAGATAATCTTCAATCGTGAATTCAGGATCTTCCTCTTTACCTAGAGAATGGTTCCAATGAGGAACCGTATGATAATATTAAAGATCTCAGCTAGTTCAACACTCAGCCTACACTTTGCCAAAGAAAAGAGGATGAGAGTCTTTGTGAGAGAGAGTGACGGAGAATCTGTGACAGACAGGGAGGTAGGCGGTGCCTTCAGAACCAGGGCCCAGTTTGGTTTTAAAGGTTAGTTTTGAGGAAATGTGATCAGATTAATGGCACAGTTGGTTTAGATCATAGAATCATAGAATGGTTACAGCACAGAAGGAGGACATTCGGCCCATCGAGCACGTGCAGGTCATCCCGCCCTTTCCCGTAGCCCTATTTCTTTCTTTCAGGTACTTCTCTAATTCGCCTTTGAAAGCCGTGATTGAATCTGCCTCCACCACTCTTTCAGGCAGTGTATTCCAGATCAGAACCACTCGCTGCGTAAAAAAGTTTGTCCTCATGTCGCCTTTGGACCATCTGCCAATCACCTTAAACCTTTGTACTCTAGTTCTCGATCCTTCCGCAATGGGAACCGTTTCACTCTATCTACTCTGTCTAGTCCCCTCATAATATTGAACATCTCGATCAAATCTCCTCTCAATCTTCTCTGCTGTAAGAAGAACAACCCCAGTTTCTCCAGTCTATCCATGGAACTGAAGTCTGTCATCCCTGGAATAATTCTCGTAAATCTTTCCTGCACCCTCTCTAAAGCCTGCACATCCTTCCTAAAGTGCGGTGCCCAGAATTGGACACAATACTACAGTTGGGACCGAACCAGTATTTTATAAATGTTCATCATATCTTCCATGCTTTTGTACTCGATGCCTCTATTTATGAAGCCCAGGATTCCGAATGCCGTTTCAAACGATTTCTCAACCTGTCCTGCACCTTCAACGATTTGTGCACATATACCCCCAGGTCTCTGTTTTTCTGCAACGCCTTTAGAATTGTATCGTTCAGTTTATATTGCCTCTCCTCGTTATTCCTATCAAAATGTATCACATTGCACTTCTCTGAATTAAAATTCATCAATCACCACCTGCGTATGTCCTCTTGAATTCTATCACTATCTTCCTCAATGTTCGGTATATTGACTAGTTTATGGCTGTGTTTTCAGATAGAGAGCCCAATTTGGTAGCAATGATCTGTTTAAGGATGTGTGTTCAGATCCGAGACCAGTTTTTGTTTCATTCGCTTATTGGGATCCTTATTTAGATCCAGGGCTCAGTTTGGTTTAGGCTGAATAGTTTAGGGATTTTGTTTCAGATTAAGCCCCAGTTTTGTGTTGGTGACTAGTTCTGGGATGTGTGTTCACATCCAGGGCCAATATTGATCTTATTGAGGAGTTTAGGGATGCCTGCTTAGATCCGAGGCCCAGTTTGGGTTTAACACTAACGGTTTATCTGATGCATCCTCTGTGTCTCACCTAGTGTTCTCTTTCGACGTGCCTGCTCCGAGGTAGGTTTGATAACAACCAGTGCCACTACAGTACAAACATGTAGAGATCCGTTCAATTTATTGCCCAATTAGTTGTGGTGAGTCTATGACGTCCTTGGCTGCAAATCACTTTGCACAATTGAACCGGAATAATTGTGGTCAGTCCGCATCCGCTTATAGCCTGGGCTGTATTGCGAAAGGGCCTGTTGTGTTTGCAGCTGTTTTTTTAAACTGTGATGAAAATATATAGCCCACAGCATCAATATTAATAACACATCTACCTAATAAATAATACCTTCTAATAAAGGTTTCCTTATTCACTTGTCAGCCGTGGCTCATTGGGTCGCAATCTCACCTCGGAGTCAGAAGTGCGGACGTTCAAGTCCCACTCCAGAGATTTAAGCACAGAATGTAGAGTAGAACATCCGTGCAGTGCCGCACTGTCTGCGGTGCCGTCTTTCATATGGGGCGGCAAAGCGAGGCCCTGCCGGCCCGCTTAGGTGGAACTGGAATTCCGATGCCACAATTCCGAGGAATTGCAGCCGCGTTCTCCCGGTGTCCTGGGTAAATATTGATCTCTCAACAAACATCACCAAAACACAGGCTCTAGTAATTATCAGATTGTTGTTTGTGGGAGCTTGCTGTGCGCAAATGGCTTCTGCCTTGCTTCCATTGCAACAGTGATTATAATTCAAATGTATTTCATTGACTGTAAAAAGCTTTGCGACGTCCTGAGGTCGTGAAAGGCGCTATATAAATGCAACTTATTTCTTTCTATTCTACTGATTGTCCAGGTAGATATTTATTTTTGGCGTTATTGACAAATCGTTCTCGTCTTTATCGCAAGCTTCCTCTCTCCAGTATTTAAAAAAATACAAATCTAATGGAAATAAACGGATCCACAGCTCTCCATTGATTTTCTCGCGCTGCCCGACCCGCGGTGTATTTGGGCATTTTGTGTATTCTATATGAATGGATTGTCTCTGCTGGTATGTTAATTTATTTTACAAACAGAGATCAAAGGCATATTTGGTTCATTTTTCAGTCTAAGCATTGGAAACAGGCCCACTTCCACACACAACATCTTCCACCACCCACCTTTAACAGTCAAACACAACCAACTGGGCAATGACTTCACAAATTCCATAACACATTGGACTAGGCGTTCATTAAAACCACGACTACAGCGTATTGATGACTAATTCGTAAAATGCTGTAGGAAAGGGATGTTAAGATGGCTTTGGTAGTATAAGGAATTTGAAAGTCTAACTCTCACTCCCTGCATTCTGCTGAATTCGACGTTTATCGCAGAATCTCCCACTCTAACTCTCTCCTCTGTAAGGTTCGCAAAACAGTGAAATTCTTCCATACCTCCCTCTCCCATCTATCCTTCCATTTGCACTCTACAGATATTTAAAACCATAGGCTGTCCTCATCAAACTGCTGGAGTTGTCTCAGCTTCATTCCTACTTTATCCTTATTCACTGGGCTTTTCTATGAAAATTAAATGTCCTGCTCACCTGTCCCTAATAACATGCTTCCTTTTCACAACTTTCTCTATTTGTATCTTGTCGCTTCCTGTTCACGGTGGCAGATCTTTACAGTCTCCCTCTCGCTCTCTTCATCTCCCATTCTCTCTCTTCCTCGATCTTTCAGCTTAGTTATGGGTGCACGGATTTTCCAATTGGGGTTTAATCGTAAACTGCACCCAGAATACGCTGGACATTGCGCCGGTTTTGTTAAACTGAAGTTACGTTCAAGTTTCCACTCACGCTCATTAGCTTAAGCCACAATGCAAATTATCCCATTATTAACAGTAATTGATCGGAAGCGATGCTTGACTGGAACAGCGGCATTCTACAGCATCTCAAAGCGCAGTGGGATTCATGGAAAATTAAGCATTCTTACTCTTCACTGATTGGTCAGTGAGGATGACGTCTCACCAATCTAACTAAAATTAAAGGAAGTGTCCCTTTTCTAACGCACAGACAATAAGGTCCAAATCAATAAGATGAAACTTTATAAAATCATTAACGTGGATATAGCTGCGAATGAGAGGCGAGTGGTCGGACCAAATGTCCCCCTGGACCAGACGCTGCCTGGACCAGTGAATTGCCACCTTCGCCAGGCCCAGGAGCAGACGCAATAGGAGGTCCTCCTACTTCCCCATCCCCTCCGCACCGGCTGGCCATTGAGAATTACTGTGTATCTCGACATTGGCCACACTGATTTGTTTGTACAAAACTATTGCTTTAATCATTTTTATCTGTGTCTGTTCCAGCAATATCTGTATTGAAATATTGAAAACCTGAAGTCAACTTCACACGTCGCAGACCTCACACCGAAATTTCAATAATACACTGAAGGAAATAGGAGAGAACTTTATTTATTTTCGGAAAAGTTAGAAAGTTAGTGTGATTATAAAGAGTTAAATCAATTCGAAAAAATGCTCCTATCTCTGACATCGCAGATTCAGACGAAGATGACGAAAACACATTTCTACAGACTGCAGCAACCAAACTAACTGTATGTACACCTCTCCAACATTCAGCTCGCATTAGCTGCCAGAAAGCTGAATATGTGTGAAATGTGAGTCAGATGTGTCTGCAAGCGTGGGAGGGGGCTTTCTGACGCAGGTTTCAATATATTATATTCATAAATAACAGTACATTTACTGTATGTTTGCTCGAGAGAGAGAGAGAGAGAGAGAGAGAGATGCTGCTTGTATATTACGCATTCTTTAGCAACTGTTAGACATACCATAACATCATATATAGTAAAAGTCGGTGACACGCAGCCCATTTACAAGATGTGCTAGCTGCCCCCCTCACCCATGAAGCTGAGTGAGTAAGCACTGTTCTTACTGATCGCTTGGTACCGAATAGCTGACTTCCCTGATAGTCTGATGAAGATTAGCAATGAAATCCAAGATATGATTTGCAAGAGGAATTCCGAAACCTGAATGGGCTCAATTGTGAAATTGGTTCTTCATTTTGAGAGTGAAATCTACAACTGTTTCCAGTCATGAGGGGTTGCTTGGTTGTTTTTCTCCTGATTTTAACAGATGGTAACTTTATTCTGTTTTTAATATTTCTACAATAGGTGATTTATGTCTTGTGGGAATAGAACAGGAAGATACCGAATATAAATGATTTTTGGTGATTGATTTAAAAACTGGTGAATTAGGAATTTCATGATTGTTTAACACGCCCCTTCTTGGTGGATTATTGTGTTTGATTACCGGCTCAAATAATATTTAAATATAGCGCTTTTGAAATGTTGGGCCGTATATTCCAATCCCTCCGGGTGGGTACGCGCTGTGTACCCACCCGTAGGGACATTGGAAATTCCGCTTTCAGGCATGCACTGCGCATGCGCTGGAAACCGGCATTTCCGATCTGTCAAGAAAGCTCTTGACAGATCGGACACCTGCCCTGGAGAAAGACCTCTGCGGGCGGATAGTTCGGCTTTGTGGAGACGCTCCGCCCGCAGAAAACCCTTAGAATTCTTACGCCTGGTAAAAGCACGTGTAAGGCCTGCTTTTACCAGTATAAGAGTTGAATTTTTTTTTAAATAAGATAAATTCAGTCATTTATAAATAAATGTAAGATAATTTTTAGCCCCTTAAAATAATTTTATTATTTTATTCAGAAAATTAATTTTTTGTTCAAAATAATTTTAACAAAGGTGATTGTTTTTTAAAAGTGTATTTAAAGTTTTACCCTGTTTTTTCCTTGATCTCCATTCATCTATTTGACAGGTCTATCTCTCGAGTGTATGAAGGGTGATTCCCTTCTCCAATTGGCTCCCCATGGCCCACGTGATCCCAGGGATGCTTGGGAACCGCATGCGCCTCTGTGATACGTGGGCCTTGCAGACGTGGACTTTGGAGAGGCCCAGGATCGGAAATATAGGTGCCCCGGGAGCCCTCATGTACGTTCGTAGATTTTTCCATCTGGGAAGCCTCCGCACGCAGTACGCCTCCGAAAGAAAATACGGGCCAATATATATTTATTGAGCATTCACTTGCTTCTTAGCGGGTATGTATTTGGTTTTTAGATGAGTATTAAATATGCATGTTATTGGTTCATAAATCTCCTATCAAATAACTATTCCAATAAACATTTTAACAGGTGCGGTTATTGGTATTGAATTAGTACTTTCAATGATTTGAAAAGGCCTTAACTGATATTTAAATTGTGATGGGCGCTTTTTCTATTCGTTAATGGGATTTGGGCGTCGCTGGCAAGGCCAGTATTTATTGCCCATCACTAATTGTCCTTGAGAAGGTGGTGGTGAGCAGCCTTCATGAACCGCTGCAGTCCGTGTGCTGAAGGTGCTATCATAGTGCATGTTTAACAATTAACAAAGACTTTAATGGAACGTTAAGATTTTGCAATGTATTTTGAATAGACACTGAAATGAGTTCTAATGTTCTTTTTCCTCAGTTGTCTGTAGTGCTCAGTGCTCAGTGGTGATGCCAAAAGTTGTGTCCTTCATGTTATGTTCATGTGCAGAGATCCCGTGTACGTTTGATAACCTCGGCTATTACATCATCCCAAACGGGAGGTGGTTAAAGTTGGGTCCTGATCCCGGTAAGCGCAGTTTCTTCATTGTTTATGATTCTAATATCCACACAAGAAGCACTATAATTTTGTGGGAGAAATGAGTTCAGGGACAACCTTGGAAAAAAAACAACGTACCTTCCTGATAAATAACATCAGGAAGGGTGATAACGGTACATACGAATTCATCCTGGAATTCCATTTGTGCATCTATACTAATGAACATCGCACTGACGGTGCTCAAGTCTCTCTTTCTGTTAAAGGTGAGTTTTCCCTTTGTTTATTCTGTACATTTTAACTCCAGTGCTTCAGTATGAATCAAACTATGTGCAAAGTGGGCAAATATTCTAATGTCCCTGGCCGATCTGAAAGGGTAGTTGAAACACAGGGTGCAGGTGCACTGATAAGGACCACAGTTGTACATGTCTTAAACACAGAAGTATATAGAAATTACAGCAGTAGAACAGGCCATTCGGCCCAGCCAGTCCGTGTGGCTGGTTATCCGTCACATGAGCAACACTCTGAATCGCATGTGCTTGCTCAGTTCCCCTATCCCTTTATTGCAATTCCCTTCCAACAACTTTCTAACCTATTCTGAAATGTTCACATGAGGATAGATTTGTAGCTTGTTGATGCAACGTCAGACTGACGATGTTGATCTTCACCTGAAACTGAAATCAACTGCTCATTATTTCCAGTCCCGGGCGGCAAGTTGAAATTCTGCCTCAGTCTGGTTCTATCACCGCTGTCCCGTTGCTTCATAAGTTTTAGCACTTCTGTCAAATCATCTCAACATCTGTTTTAGCCTAATAATGTTTGGCCCAAAATCTAAAGGATTCATTGGTATTGGTAGTTCCTCATACCAGCCAGAAAACACGCGAATCCGCCTTGTAGCCTTCCTATAGAATGGCAACCAAAACCCACTTTCTTATTCCATCTGTGAACTAACTGCGGTTCTCTTTAGATTATAAGGAATATGAAAGTCTACCTCTCACTCCCTGCATTGTGCGAAATTCGACGTTCATCGTAGATTCTCCCAATCTAAATCTATCCACTGCCTGGGTAGCAAACAGTGGGATTCTTCCATACGACCCTCTCCCATCCATCCTTCCTCTTGCACTCTACAGATATTTAAAACCATAGTCTGCCGTCGTCAAACTGCTTGTGTTGTCTCTGCTTCATTCCTACTTTTACTTACTTCACTGGGTTTCTCGATGAAAATTAAAACTCCCGCTCACCTGCCCTAATATCATGCTACCTTTTCACAACTTTCTCATTTTGTATCTTGTCGCTTCCTGTTCATGGTGCCAGAACTTTACAGTCTCCCTCTCGCTCTCGCCCTCTCTCATCGTCTCTCTTCCTCGATCGTTCAGATTAGTTATGGTGGCATCGGTGATCCGCTTGGAGCTTAATTGCAAACTGCACCCAGAATAATCCGGAGACTCCGCCGGTTTTGTCAAGCTGTAGCTTCTAAGCTCTTTAGATTCATTTGTATGTGACCATTAAAAAACCTCTCTGTGTACAGGTATATTGTGTATAAGTAAAAAAGGTTTCATAGAACAATAGAATCATAGAAAGTTACAGCACCGAAGGAGTCCATTTCGGTCGATTGTGTCTGCGCCGGCCAACAAAGAGCTATCCAGCCTAATCCCACTTCCCAGCTCTTGGTCCGTAGACCTGCAGGTTACAGCATCCGAAATTCACATCCAAGTACTTTTTAAATGTGGTTAGGGTTTCTGCTCTACAGCCCTTTCAGGCAGGGAGTTCCAGACGCCCACAACCCTCTCATTGAAGTAATTTACCCTCACATCCCCTCCAACCCTTCCACCAATTGCTTTAAATCTGTGCCCCCTGGTTTTGGACCCCTCTGCGAAGGGAAATAGGTCCTTTCTATCCTTTTTATCTAGGCTCCTCATAATTTTATACACCTCAATAATGTTTCCCCTCCGTCTCGTCTGTTCGTAGGAAAACACACCCAGCCTACCAGTCTTTCCTCATAGTTAATATTCTCTACACCCAGCAGCATCCTTATAAATCATCTCTGTACCCACTCTACTCCAATCACATCTTTCCTGTAATGCAGTGACCACAACTGCACGCAGTACACTAGCTGAGGCCTAACTAATGTTTTAAGCAGTTGAAGCATAACCCCTAAGCTCTTGTATTCTATGCCACGGCTAATAAAAGCAAGCATTCCGTATGCCTTTTTTACCACCTTATCTACCTGGCCTGCTACATTCAGGGATCTGTGGAAATGCACTCCATGATCCCTTTGTTCCTCTACACTACTCTGTGTTCTAATATTTAAAGTGTATTCCCTTTCCTTGTTAGCCCTCCCCAAATGCATTACCTCAAACTTCTCCGGATTGAATTCCGTTAGCCACTGTTCTGCCCACCTGACCAATTTATTGATATCTTCCTGCAGTCTACAGCTTCCTTCTTCAGTATCAGCAACACAGCCGATTTCAATATCATCTGCAAACTTATTAATCATAATTCAAGTCTAGATCATTGATATAACCACCAAAAGCAAGGGTTCTAGTACTGAGCCCTGCCTAACGCCACTGGAAAAAAGCCTTCCAGTCACAAAAAGCATCATTACCCTTTGCTTCCTGCCTCCGAGCCAGTTTTGAACCCAACTTGACATTTTGCCCTGGATCCCATGGGCTTTTAATTTCGTGACCAATCTCTCATGTGGAACCTTATCAAAAGCCTTATTAAAGTCCGTATATACGACATCAAACGCACTACCCTCATCTACCATCCTTGTTGCCTCCTCAAAAAATTCAATCATGTTTGTCAGACACGACCTTACCTTAAAAAATCCGTGCTGACTCTCCTTGCTTATTCCGTAACTGTCTAAATAAAGATTTATCCTGTTCTTCAGAATTCTTTCCAAACATTTTCCCACTACCGAGGTTAGGCTGACTGTCCTGTAATTACACGGTCTATCATTTTATCCCTTTTGTATTAAGTATCTGACATCCAGTACAACGAAGTAATACTTAACAAGATGATAGTCGCAGTCTGTTCCTCGAAACCGCGGAATTCCTTCCCAGTGACTGTGGTGCAGTCTCTTTAACACTTGCTGTGTTCTGTTGACTGAAGCTTCGCGTCCTCAGGTCTCGCGCTGCTTTCCGTGTTCAATACCTATTTTTTTAATACCAATTCCTTCCTTTTTTCCTACGTGGCAGTTACTAATTGTAACCCCCTCAATGTTCATCTTGTGACTTTGTTAATCATCCTCGTAGTCCTTTTTTTCTTGCATACCAAGCTTATCCTTATCTGAGAACTTTACTTCACACAATGTTCTTCGGATGTTCTTACTTTAAACATTTCTAGACATCTTCAACTGTTCTGCAGTTGCAGGAGATATAGAATGGTTACTGTCTCTGGCTCTAATCTTTCTTCATAACATTACTTCAGCACAGAATTAACTGGGATTTGCTTAATTTCCCATCCTGCTTTGCTTATCAGCCGCTCACCATTTTATACAGGCTTCAAGTTTCTAACACACATTGTCACATATTTAACAATGTTTCAAAAATCTTAACACATTTTCTTAAATCCTACAAGTGCACTCTATCTTAGAAATCTGAAGTTCCGTTCAAGTTTCCACTCACACTCATTACCATAAGCCCCAATGCAAACTCTCCTTTCAATCAGCGTAATTGATCGGAAGTGATGATTTTTGGAACAAGGCATTTTTACAGCATCTCAAAGCGGATTGGGATTCTTGGAAGATGAACAATTCGTACTCTTCCCTGATTGGTCAGTGAGGATGACGTGTCATCAATGTAATTAACATTAATGCAAGTGTCCAATTTTTAACGCAGACCATAAGCTCCAAATAATCGGTAAATATAAGGAGAACATTTATAAAATGATAGCATTGTTGGCTGTGTCGACAATGCACTCGAGTCACTCCGGTGTCCACCGGTCGCGGAAGGGCTCAAGCATGCAGGGACTCACCGCATGCTTCCACTCCAGGGTCACCTGAACGTGGATATAGCCGCGAATGAGAGTCTGGCAGTCGGAGCAAATGTCCCCCTGGACTGGGCGGTGCCTGGACCTGTGAATGGCCACCTTGTCCATGCCCAGGAGCTTACCCACGAGGAGCTCTTCAGACAATCCCCATCCCCTCCGCACCGGGTGGACAATGAGAATAACTGTGGATCCCGACATTGGCCACACTGATCTGTTTGGCAGAAATTGTTGCATCAATCATTTGTATCTGTCTGTTTCACCAATATTTGAATTGAAATATTGAAAACTTCCAATCCATTTCACTTGCCCCAGACCTCACATCGAAATTTCAACAAACCACTGACGCTCGTAAGATAGTTTTGTTTAATTTCGGAAAGGTTAGAAAATTCGTGTGATTGTAAAGAGTGAAAGCAATTCCCAAAAAGGCTCCTATCTCTGACGTCGGAGATGCAGACGATGGTGACGAAACCACATATCTACAGACTTCAGCAAACAAACTAACTGTATTTACAATTCTCCAACATTCAGCTCGCATTAGCTGCCAGAAAGCTGAATATGTGTGAAATTTGAGTCAGAGGTGTCTGCACGCGTGGGAGGGGGATTTCTGACGCAGGCTCCAATATATTATGTTCATAAATAACAGTACATTTACTCTTTGTGTGTTTGAGAGAGAGAGAGAGAGAGAGAGAGAGAGAGAAAGAGAAACAGAGAGAGATGCTGCTTGTATATTACGCATTCTTTAGTAACTGTTAGACATACTATATCATCATATAGAGTAACAGTCGGTGACTCGCAGCCCATGTACAAGATGTGCTAGCTGCCGACCTCACCAACGAAGCTGAGTGAGTAAGCACTGTTCCTGCAGATCGCTTGGTACCGAATTGCTAACTTCCCCGACAGTCTGATGAAGATTAGCAATGAAATCCAAGATATGATTTGCAAGACGAATGCCGAAACCTGAATGGGCTCAATTGTGAAATTGGTTCTTCATTTTGAGAGTGAAATCTACAACTGTTTCCAGTCATGAGGGGTTGTTTGTATGTTTTTCTCATGATTTTAACAGATGGTAACTTTATTTTGTTTTTAATATTTCTACAATAGGTGATTTAGATCTTGTGGGAAAGGAACAGGAAGATACCGAATACAAATGATGTTTGGTGATTGATTTAAAAACTGGTGGATTAGTAATTTCATGATTGTTTAGCGCGCCTCTTATTAATGGATTATTGTGTTTGATTTCTGGTTCAATTAATATTTACGTAGAGCGCTTTTGAAATAGTATTTTGTTAGCTCTATAGTGCACATTTAATAAGATTTAAATTCATATCCAATGAGAAATCCAAGGGAGAATTAATAGATGTCTGATATATATATATATATATATATATATATTGATCAACATTTTAACGTATATTTAATTTGTTTCTTTATTGGGCTTTCACTTTCTTCTTAGCGGATATGTATTTGGTTTTTAGATTAGTATTAAATATGTATATTATTATTTCAAGAATTTCCTATCAAATAGGTATTCCATTTAACATTTTAATAGGTGTTGTTATTGGTATTTATTCAGTATTTTAAATGATTTTTAAAATGACTTAACTGATATATAAATTGTCATGGGCGCTTTTTTTATTCTTTCATGTGATGTGGGCGTCGCTGGCAAGACCAGCATTTATTGCCAATCCGTAATTGCCCTTGAGAAGGTGGCGTTGAGCCACCTTCTTGAACCGTTGCAGTCCGTGTGGTGCAGGTAATACCACAGTGCATGTTTGTCAATTAACAAATATGTAATGGTACTTTAAGATTTTGCAATGCATTTTGATTGGATAATGCCTTGGGTTCTAATGTTCCTTTTCCTCAGTTGTTTTTAGTGCTCAATGCCATGTGGTGATGCCAACATTTGTGTCGGCGGTCTTTGGTTCATGTGCACAGATCCGGTGTACGTTTGATAATGACGACAATTACACCATCCCAAATGGGAGGTGGTTAAAGTTGAGCCCTGGTCCTGATAACCGCAGCTTCTCCATTGTCTATGATTCTAAATAATCGCACAGGAAGCCTTATAACTATGGTGGGAGAACTGAGTTCAAGGGCAACCTTGCAAAAAAAAAAACAATGTTACTTCCTGATAAAGCATATCAGGAAGAGTGATAAAGGTATATACGAATTCATCCTGGAATTCCGTTTGGGAATCTCTACTGATGAACATCTCACTGACGGTGCTCAAGTCTCTCTTTCTGTTAAAGGTGAGATTTTCCTTTTTTTCCTTTTGTAACATAACCTCTTTCCATTTCGATTCCATTCCTTTAGAAATGAACCCCAGTGCTTTGTCTGCATTTGATGGCCTTGTTAACCTGCCTTGCTACTTTAAATGATTTGTGAGTCTGTAGCCCGGAAGCCCATTGCCCTCTACCCCATTCAGACTCTTATTTTCCAAGGGATATTTGAGAACCTCATTCTTCAGAACAAAATGCAGCGCCTCACTTTTAGATACATTGACATTTATTTGTCAATGAACGCCCATTCTGCAAGTTTATTAATGTGTTCAGGTATTTTGTTGCATTCTTTATCTGTATTAAACTTACACCCAATTTGGATTCGTCTGAACATTTGGATGTTGTGCTCCTGCTCCCGAGACCATACCGTTTATGTAAATGTTGAACAACTGTGGTCCCAGCGCCAGTCCTTGTCAAAGGCCACTTCTCACCTTCCGCTAATCTGAGTAAATACCTTCATCACCAACTCCATGTTCTCTGTTTTTATAGCCAGCCTGCTCTTCATTCTGCTGCGTGTCCCCCAGCTCCACTTGCTCTGAGATTAGACATGAGTCTGCAATGCGCCATTTTATCGACGGGCTTTAGAAAATCAAAGAATATTACATCAACTAAATGAACCTTTTCTATATATTGCCGATACATATTCAAAGCATTTGTAAAGGTTGGTCAAGCATGACCTTCCATTTTGGAATGCGTTCTGACTGCTCTTTATTATATTTTGTGCTTCTGGGTGTCTTTTTCTATTATATTAGAGTAAGGATTCCATTATATTTCCTCCCACCATCATTATGCTAACTGGTCTACAGTTCCTTGGACTTTTTCAATCTTCCGTTTTAAATACAGGAATAACATCAGCTGTCCGCCAGTCCTCTGGCACTATTCCATTTTGTAATGGCTTTTTATCCATATATAATAGTACCTCTGTTATCTCTTCCATATCTATGTTAGTTTGCGTGTATGCAATCCATCCGAACCAAATGTATTATCCTCTCTTTGATTAATTTATATCTTTTATCTCCCCCATTTCTAACTTCAATGTCTTGAAATTGTTTGATGAAAATATTCAATTATTATTTGACAGAGTTTAATTCGGCAACTCACCAATCTCTCTATCTTATTCAGGCTCTGAATCCGCATCTACAGTTTCATGCCGATACATGTCTGATGAAAGGTCATCGACCTGAAACGTTAACTCTCTTTCTCTCTCCACGGATGCTGCCTGGCCTGCTGAGTTTTTCCAGCGTTTTCTGTTGTTATTTCGGATTTCCAGCATCCGCAGTATTTTGCTATCGTCTACAGTTTCATGGTTCACCTACTGTGCCACAACACGGGTGAGTTCCTTCCTTCTGAGGTCGGAGATGTGCTCCAGATGCCCATTAATGTTTCTGGCCATGTCCGTCCGCCCCTCTCCGGTTCAGATTTCAGTAAACCTGAGCTACCCTCAAAATCACAGCGGGCTGGATATGGTTTGACATCCCGGGGTGTGGGCGGGGTGTCCGATCCTGGTGTTGGTTCCAATCACCGAATACGGGAGGGGGTGTCCGCGCCCGGGAGGGTTTGACCCCGGACCAGGGAGGTACGATCCCCGACACGGGGTGGTGTCTGACTCCGGGGGGAGGGAATTCTTGGGCCGGCGGCGTTATCAAATTGTAGGCGTTGTAGGGGGGATCCGATCGCCGACACCGGCGGGTAGATGTCTGATCCCAAAATGTATTTGATCCCGTGTGGGTTGTCCGATCGAGGAGGTTTTTCCAATCCCGGGGTGTGTCACATGCCCAACTCGTTGGAGTCCGATCTCCGTCCCGCGGGTCTTTCTATGGAGTTGGGCTCCAATGGGTGGGGAGATTTTGAGGCGGGGGTGGGAGGGGAAACTCTCCTGCTCCTCCTGTCTCAGAAGCAGTGTTGTGAATGCATTAAACTTCTCCCTGAAGCTGTCCTCGCCTCTCTTCAGCTGCCGGGATTCCCGAGGACTGGAAAACCAGGCCGGCCACTGTTAATCCTGTAAAATATATTAATCCAGAGTTTGCCAGCCTCATTTAAATAATTAAATTTCCAAACCCAACGCAGCATCTGTCCGTCTCTGTTTAACTCGGACGTGGGTGGGCTGTAGGCAAGTTGCGGTTGGGATGATTTTTTGTTTAATTTTAACACCTGACCCGAATCCAACCCTCCAGATTCTGGGAGCTAACATCGTGCCCTCACTCTCTGGCCTCAGAAACGGAGAATGTTTGATTAGTAATGTCAAATCTCTTCTCACTTCTCTTTTTACTGTTAATTTAGTGGCGATTGTGATCCTGTCCCGGGGAACGTGCGGGCTCTCGACCTGCACCACTCGCTACCTGGTGGTCATGGCAGCGGCGGATCTACTGGTCATTATCACTGAGGTCATACTGAGGCGGATCAAAGCTTTTAATTTCTCTGTCTCTTTCCTGGACATCACCCCTGTGTGTAGTGTTACCCAGCTCCTGGCCGTTGCAGCCACAGTTCTGTCTGGTTCACCGTCACTTTCACCTTTGATCGATTTGTGGCCATTGGTTGCCAAAAGCTGAAAACAAAATATTGCACCGTGAAAACTGCTGCTGTGGTTCAAGCAACCAGCGGCATTCTGCTCTACTTAAAAAACGTTCCCTACTACTTTAAACTTGAACCTGGATACATAATCGACAATAATTTGGTTCTGCAGAACAAACCCAAGCTATAATACTGACCCCGGATGGGAGGTATTTCACTGGATTGAGTAGGTTTTAATCCCATTGCTCGCATTCACGTTAATTTTGTTGCTCAACGCTCTGACAGTCAGACACATTTTAGTGGGCAGTAGTTTCCGAAAGGGACTGAGGGGTCAGTGCAAGGGAGAGAATGGCAGTGACCCAGAGATGGAGAGCAGAAGGAAGTCTGTGATTTTACTCCTCACCATATCTGGCCGCTTCATACTTTTTTGTGACGTCATATGTTCTACATGTATTTTATTCCAGCATTGCAGGAACAGATCATTACAATACTTATTTATATGACTTTCAATTCGTCGGATTTTTGCTGCGGAATTTAAGTTGCTGCACAAAGACATTTATTTATGTGGTGACCCAGTTCAGAGAGCAGTTGAAGAGCGCGGTAAAATATCCGAAAACCTCAATTATTCAATTAATTAAGAATCAGAACAACTGAGCACAGCCCAGAGGCGGGTCCCAGTGTTTCCAGTGCATGAATGTATTAGTTAGCCCCAGACTTTCAGCAACTGAATTAAAACAGGAATCGCTGGCGATCTGAAACTATAACCAGCGGCTGGGCAAGCACTGTGTTTAGGACACGGCACTATCTCTGACTGACAGTTCCCACATTGTCTTTCGGGACAGGACCACTAGTTTGTTGCATTCCGTCTGAGCTCTTCTGTAAAGAGTCACATCAGCTATTTAGTGCAACAATTCATTTACAGCTTCCAGAGTAAGAGCCCCGTCAATAGGCAAGACAGACAGAGCTGAGCTGCTGTTCAGAGGATTACATTACATCGAATATAGAGCAAATAAACAGGCCATTTGGCCCAACTAGTCTATGCTGGTGTTTATTATCCACACGAGCCTCCTCCCATTGGATCTACTTCATCTCAGCCTTTCGGTGTATCTTTCTGTTCCATTCTTCTCATGGCCTCGTCCAGTTTCCTTTTTAAAGCATCTAAGCTATTTGCCTCAATCACTTGCCGCGGCAGCGAGTTACACATTATAACCACTCTGATAATTGCTCCTTATTTCCCGATTGATTTATTAGTAAATATCCTGTATTGATGATCCCTATTTGTGGTTTCGCCGACAGTTGCAAATGTTCTCTCTACATCTACCCTGTCCAATCCATTCAAAAATAATAAAACCGCTTCCGGTTTCCTCTGAATCTTCTCACTTCTAAAACAATGAGGCCCAACCTGTTCAATCATTCCCGATAGCTGAAATCTCTCAATTCTAGTGACATCCAACTATATATTGGGAAGGAAGGCGACATTGGCCGAGATATCTGAGATCGCTGTAAACCTGCTGATCCATCAAGAACGGGAGGTAACGGCCGCTGAAATTAATGGCGCTGGCAGGACCGGTACATTGTTGCTGTTTGCTGATTGACATCAGCCCAGCCCTAACCTCACCGGGCAAGGCCGTTTTCCTGGCTCTTGTCCCAGCAGGAGACCCAATGTACAGTGGCCGTAGCGTCATTGCAGCAAGAACAGCCTTCTCTTAAAGCAGGGTTGTCATCTTAGAGGGAAACTGCATTCTAAATTGAAAAAAGAAGCTTTAAAAGTAACCAGTTTTTAGCCCTTTCAGCTCAGCAGCCTTTTGAAGAAAAATGAACCTGATAATGAATTCCCAAATGGGAGTCTTAATCTCTTAAAACTGAGTTGCCTTCCACAACTAAACAAAATGGTAAAATTCGCTCAGCACTGAAAAAAAATGGCTCAGCGAGCCAGGGAAGGGCACCTAGGGTCTCAGGCAGCACTCCAGCTTTGTGTAGATGTGAACCCTACAAGAGAGGTCCTCTACCCATGGGGGTCAGCACCCACTCCAGAAATAATTATCTGGGTCTACATCACCGACTCCGTCATTATTAACACTGCCGTCCCACAACCTGGCTCCAGTGCCCAAACAAGATTCAAGACCTCAGACAGTTGGTCAAAGTCAATGAATGCATCTTCAAAAAGGGTCTTCTAGTAACTGCAGAACAAGCCTTACACACTGCTCAATGCAAAACCCCAACACCCCCAATCACTCACAGACAAACAGTCCGTAGCAAACAGGGAACCATCTCCCATTCCTATCTTCAACATATCCCCTTGGAGGAGTCGGTGCTGGCCATTCTTGGCAGGAGCATGGCTGAGCCCATGGCCAGCGGTGGGCGGGGCTGAATGGATACAAGATGCGGCTAACCTCAGACGTTATCATCCTTTTCGCCCTCTCTTCACTAAAACTCCACCCTTGTGCCTTCCTCATTCCACACATGCAGGAAATGCAGCCCAGCCATTGATTGACCAAGAAGAGCGAAAGGAGATTGAAGAAGAAGAAACAACGTCACTCGAACTCTCAAACCCCAGTCACCAGAGTCTCGAGAACGACCAGCAAGGCCATTTGCAGTGTCCCCACACTGAAAGTCAGCAGCCCTCCACCAGCCATGCTGCAGTCCACTGGGGTAGCACTGTGCGACATCAGTAAGATAGTTATGCACAAGACTGTCACTAATGGAGTATAGAGGACGGTTAGTTGATTTATTGAAGTATAATGAATGGATTTGATATATACAGTTGCATTGGGAAGTTTGCTTTGTGGTTGTTTTTATTTCAGCATTGTGGCAAAGAGGACGCTGTGATGGCTAGTAACAGTGGGAAGGTAATGTGAGGGGAGAAAGGGAAAGCGAAATTGGGGTTGTGATCAGTGGTACCGCAGGTATATGGTTGTATCCCGGATATCCCAGCCAGAAAAGGGCTGTGTGGCTGTCACCTTCCTTATACTCACTCCACTTCGGTTTCCTGCTCTTCTTCATCTTCATCTTTAGCATCTTCCTCTTCCATCTACGAGCGGATGCTGTAAATAAGAAATCAAAGCAGAATGTTCCAGTAATACTCAGCAAGTCAGGCTGAATTTCGACCTGCGAGCTGAACTCTGTCTCTCAAGCCACGGATGCTGCTTCACATGCTGAGTATTTCCATTATTTTATGTCTTGTCAGAGGCCCTCCTTTACCATCCAGAGCCTTACAAACGTCCAGCAGCAGTCGCTGTAACCCCTGTATGTATTACAAATGTTTAAATATTTATTGCACCAAGCCAATCCTTCAATAACCTAAATAAAATGCAGTCCGAAAGCTTAACTGCAAACTCGCCTGAAAGATGTGTTCTTCCCTTTAAGAGGTGCTGACAGCGTCTCTGTAGATCTGCTGCACGCTGAGTTTTCATGCGCGCTCAGGACCAGGCGCTAAACTAAGCGCTAAAGTATATGTTCGAAGAGCGTGAAGTTACAAGGGGTTGCACCCCAAATGATGTCACCCTCTCTTCGTTTACATCTCCATCGCCAGCGCTGCTATCGGCCCTCATTAAAATGGCGGACGCCATATCCCGCGCCAGAGAAGGGCGATAGAGAGGCGGACGCCATTTTCGCCAGTGCAGAGACAGCACGGGTGGTGGTAAACAGCCCAATTTCTAGACCACAGACACATTGGCTAACACACAGACTCGAGACTCACACTCGCACATACAGGGCTGGATTTTTATACTGGGGCGGGTTGGGGTCGTGTCACCGCATTTCGTGTTATCCACCCGACTGCAATTGGATTTGGGAGATTGATGCAATTTTCACCTAATTGGGCTATTGAGTTACAGCATGTGGGAACCCATGAACCAATTAGTGGTTTCAGTCTGAAAGTCGCCTCTGATGATGTCATCATTTGCTGTGAGAGGACCTGGATGCAAAAGGAGCAGCAGCTCTGAGGAAAGAGATAGAGAGAGAGAGAGATTTTTTTGCATCCAGGTCCTGTCACAGCAAAGGTCAGGCAGTCGCAACACCTTCAATGCAGCAGCATCAGAGGCGGCTTTCAGACCTAATACTACTACTACCTTCATCACATCTCCGTTGTAATAGTGGACCTGCAGCTAATATTCAGCTATCCAAATGTGCTCCCGCCAGGTTTCACAATCGTGATTCAGAACAGGCGTGCTTCACGTATAACAAGGGTTAAAATCACAAAGGCCTTTTAAAATGGCATTATAGAGCCATTTTAGTGCTTGTTAAGGGCCTTAACAGCCTATCCCGCCTCTTAAAGGCGGGACGGAGTCGGGACCAGCAGACACGATTTAATGAAAATTGCGTGAAGGTGGGATGGAGGCAGACTTGTGCCCGCCCGCCAGTTTTCGCAATTTTAACCCCCCACACGCCTCCAAACCCGCCTCCACGGGTCAATGAAAATTCAGCCTTTAGTATCTCTCTGACTTACTCCCTCACACACAGCCGCCGTGACAAACTCTCTCTCACAAAGACTCTCTGAGACTCTCTCTCACACACAAACTCGAGAAACAGTCTCTCAGACACATTATCCCTGAGAATCTATCTCTCACCACAGATTCTGAGACTCAACCACACACACACAGACTCGAGACTCACAATCTCACACACAGACTATCTGAGACTCACACACGATCTCGAGACTCACTCTCTCACACACAGTATCTCTGAGACTCAATCTCTCACACACAGATTCTGAGAATCTCTCTCACATACAGAGTCTCCGAGTCGTAACATCAACATGGTCGACCTCATTTGACTGAAATATTTGCCGTCCGCCATGTTTGTGTGATGTCTGGTCTGCCAAGTTTGTGTGACCTACGATCGGCCATTTTTGTTTGACAGACGCTCAACCGTGTTTATGTGACGTTTTTGCGGCTATGCTTTTTGACGTTCTTTCGCCCATGTGTGTATAACGTGCGGTCGGCCATGTTTGTGTCTCGTGCTCATAACACTACTTTTTTATTTGAAAATAACAAAGTTTTTTTTAAATTTAACTCTCCCTGTAATTTGTTGAATGTAATTTTTTTATTGAAATGCAACAATAAATATTTAAAAATTCGCTGTTCTCTTGTTCTGATTGTTGTACTTTCCCTTCCAGTCTTTCCATTTTTAAAATTAGAAAAAAATAAGAAATTTCCCACGCCCCCAAAAAATTCTGTGCTCAGTCCTATGTTCGAGCACTCGTACTTGGCCTTGTAACATATTACGTTGACAACCAATTGACGTTTCGTTTCTTCCGCCTGATTGAATTTAGTTTTGCATTATATTACATTTCGTTTTCCGACATTACAACAATGGCTACATTTCAAAAGCACTTCATTGGCAGCAGGGCGCTTTGGGACGTCCTGAGGTGGTGGAAGGCGCATAAACAAAATGCAAGACAATCTTTTTTCTTTTCCGTCCTTCTATTTCACTTTGTACACGTCATCTGAAGCTGCCAATCACCCGCTCTCCTCCCGGCAACCGTCAGAGAAATTCCTGCACTTCCCTCTCTGTATACAGTCTGCAGCTACCAATCCCACACTCTGCTCCCGGCAACCGTCAGAGAAATTCCTGCACTTCCCTCTCTGTATACAGTCAAGCGGCTGCCAATCCCGCACTCTCCTCCCGAGAATTTCAGCATGTATCTCTCGACAGAAAATTTGCAGCCATCAATTGCCCACTGCCATCACGGGAACTGTAAGATAGCTTTCTGCACTTATCTCCCTGCATACAGCCTGCAACTTTTTATCACCCGCTCTCCTCCAGTGGACTGGCAGAGAAATTTCTGCACATATCTCTCTGCCTAAAATAGGCAGCTACAAATCACACACACTGCTCCCGGGAACTATCAGAGATATTTCTACACTGATCAATCTGCATGCACTCTGCAGCTGTCAATCATAAACTGTCTCCCGTTAACCGTTGGAAAATATCTTGCACTTATCTCTCTGCTCACAGTCTGCAGCTGTTGGAAAGATGATAGTTTTCTTATTCTGTGCATTAATAGATAATCATCTAGAAACTGAAGTATGAGAAAGAGTAGCCAGCACGGATTACAAATGAGTGGTCATGCTTGACCAGGCTTATTGAATTATTTGAAGAAGTACCAAAAAGTTAGATCAGATTAATTCAGTAGACGTAATATCGTTCAATTTCCAAAAACCTTTGTAAATGTTCCACATAATACACTGAACGCTAAGGTCAGAACATGTGGAGTCAGGGGACAAGTAGTAGAATGGACAGCAAGCTGCAACAAAGCAACACACAGAGAATAGGGGCTAAAGGGAATTACTCAGATAGTCAAATCGTGGGATCGGTGTTGGGACCACCGTTGTTCTCTATTTACATAAACGATGTGGACTCCTTGGGAGGTAAGTTTCTAAATGGCATAGAGGAACAGTGATATCTGGGGTACAGAAACAACATCAGTAAAGATAGCGACGCAGGTAAATAGATCCATTAAAAAACAAACAAAGCACTGGGGAACGTTTGTAGAGCGGTAAAATAGTAATGCAGAGAAGTTAATTAAATTTGAGATGAATAGCATAGATGCATTTGAAGGGAAGCTGTATAAACACATGTGGGAGAAAGGAAAGAAGGATATCTGGATGTGGTTAGATGAAGAAGCGTGCGAAGAGGCTATTATGGAGCAGAAACCTGTTGGGTTGAATGGCCACTTTCTCTGCTGAATATAAATATGAATACTTAGTACACACTCTCCTCCCAGGAACTGTTATAGAACTTCCTGCACTGATCTCCCTACATGTTGTCTGCAGCTGTCAAACATAAGCACTTTTTCTTGGGAAATGTCAGAAAACTTCATGCATTTCTATCTCTGCAAAGAGTCAGCAGTTGTCAAGCACAGACCCTCCTCCCAGATACTGTCAGAGAACTTCCTGCACTTATCTCTCTGCAAAGAGGCTGCATCTCTCAATCACCCACTCTCCTCCCAGATTCTGTCAGAGAACTTCCTGCACTGATCTCTCTGCAAAGAGCCTGCATCTGTCAATCACATACTCTCCTCCCAGATACTGTCAGAGAACTTCCTGCACTTATCTCTCTGCAAAGAGGCTGCATCTCTCAATCACCCAGTCTCCTCCCAGATTCTGTCAGAGAAAATCCTGCACTGATCTCTCTGCAAAGAGCCTGCATCTGTCAATCACACACTCTCCTCCCGGGTTCTGTCAGAGAACTTCTTTCGTTTACATGGAATTACATAGAATTGAGAGCAATCAGGTGTTGTTCGTTCTGATGTACAATCTGTGATATTCCATTGCACCCAACATAATAGAACAGCCTGAAGCATTGTTTTACATGCTTTTACTTAAATTGTAATTTAGTTATTTTCAAGTCGAGATTCTATTCAGCACATCTGGTTGACGACGTTTAGCCTCTGATCCGGGTGTGTGGTGCGTGTCTGATCAGGGTGTTGATAACGAGTTTCTTGCTCCGGCTCTGCTTTATTCTCAGGGTAAAGGGGAATTTTTGATTCAAGTCAGTTTTTGAAACAGCAAAAATTCACAAACTGTGTTCTGAAGAATTAGTAATGAATGTTGAAAGAAAAATATTAGCTGCCTTAGACAGGATCATTTTCTTTTTCCACTATCTCAGTTTTGGAAACCATATATTTTATTCTGACAGAAAAGGAAGATTTGCAATTATTGATTGCCTTTCGCCAGCGCAAGAGGCTGTACAACCTTGGAGGCACAAACTGAGCGCGGGGCTGGAGCCGACCTTTGAGGCCTAATCCCGAGCCCATGTTGACAATCGTACAATCGTCGTCCCTGTGACGTGGGGAAGGATTGTGGCGTCATTCACGGCAGGGCAAAGAGCAAAGGCGGGACGTCCGTGTATGTGTGACGTCATGTGGGCCATATCGGTGTGACATCATGTGCTCGATGTTTGAGGATATCAACACAAAGGTTTTTTTTTAAATTTCAACTCTCCATGTAATCTCAATAATGTAAATTGTTCATTGCAATGTGAGAATGAAACTTCTCCCTTGCAAAACTCAGTGATTTCAAATAATAAATTACTCGAACAATATCAACCTCAACGTTGTCTTTTACACATCACAGACGCAAAGCTCTGCACAGCTCTGCTTCATTGGGGTCTAGATTGCCAGGGACTGACAGTAACGCGCTGTCTGAGGCGGCATTCACTGCTTTCTGCCGGCAGCGGGTGATTGGAGAGAGCGGGGTGGGACAGGCGGCCTGAGTGTTGCTGCTTGTCGCCGCCTCACTCACTGCGGCAGCGGGTGATTGGAGAGAGCGAGGTGGGACAGGCGGCCTGAATGTTGCTGCTTGTCGCCGCCTCACTCTCTCCGGCAGCGGGTGATTGTAGAGAGCGGGGCGGGACAGGCGGCCTGAATGTTGCTGCTTGTCGCCGCCTCACTCACTCCGGCAGCGGGTGATTGAAGAGAGGAAGGCAGGACAGGCGGCCTGAATGTAGCTGCTTGTCGCCGCCTCACTCTCTCCGGCAGCGGGTGATTGGAGAGAGCGGGGCGGGACAGGCGGCCTGAATGTTGCTGCTTGTCGCCGCCGCTCACACTCCGGCAGCGGGTGTTTGGAGACAGCGGGGCGGGACAGGTAGCCTAACTATCAGGATCCCCGCTCCCTAATCCAGTCGCTGCCGGCGGGGAGCTGCCGGTCCTGGCAGAAAAGCCATAGTTACCAGTGCGTCTTTCAGCCCCTCGAGCCTGTTCCACCATTCAATGAGATCATGGCTGATCTCTATCTTAATCCATCCACCTGCCATGTCTCCACAACCTTTTATACCCTTGCCTAGCAACAATCTATCGGCCTGCGATTTAAAATTATTAATTGAGCTGGAATCGATATCTTTTGTGGCTAGCAGTTTCACCCTTCATCCAGGCTTAGCGTGAAGAAGTGATTCCTAACTTATCTCCAAAATGTCTGCCTCTGCTTGGAAAAAGTAAGACAGACTTGCATTTATATCGCGCCTTTCAGGATCACCCGATTCGAAATGCACTTTACAGCAAATGAAATACTTTCTGAAGTGCAGTCGGTGTTGTAATTTTTTAAACACGGCAGCCAATAGGCGCACAGCAAGCTCCCACAGACAGCAATGTCATAACGACCAGAAAAAATTAGTTGATTAAGTGTTAAATATTGGGCCGGGACATTAGGGATAACTAGCCTGATAAATACTCGTAAATAGTACACTGGGATTTTTACGTTCATCTGCAAGGGCAGACGGGGTCCTGGTTTAACGGCGACTGTCGAATTATGGCACCTCCGACAGTGCAGCACACCCTCAGTATTGCAGTATAATGTCAGTTCCCTTTCTTGGACACGTACCCAAAACCTTCAAACTCAGAGGCGAGGGTGCTGCCCACTGAGCCACAGCGGACACACTTGAATTTTTGGGACGATATCAGACACATTCCTATGAGGGGGACAGGAAGTGCATCCAAGATTTCCATCTCTCTGAATGACTGAAGATATCGTCTCTTCGAAGGCGGGAGAGCGAATCCCATCGCTTCCAGAAATTGTGACACTGCTTATTTCGGTCTCTTCACCAGAAGCCATTCTAAGCATTGCAGTGCGTGGCATCGTTGTAGACAGGGCAGGACTGCCACAGCTGAAGTGTGGAGGGGTGATTGTATAGTGATTAATACTCTGCCTTATGGTCGCAGCAACTCTGGATAGAATCCGAGTGATGGCATCGCTTTATTTATATTACCCTCTGCCACCCATGCTAATAGACAGCAGCAAGAAATCAGTATTTACTCTGTATTGGTGTTGATAGCGAAATCCTATTAACTGCCTTTACATCCCAACACACTCACAAGAGTGTGCCTGGTCCTTCAAGTCTCAACCCGCATCTTCTGCCGGCGTTGTCTTTTTCCACAATTAATAGACTTGCTTTACTCCCGCGCTTCTCTTCCAGTGACACTTCTCTGCGGCCTTCCCTTATCTAACATTCAATTTCACCTTCCTACACATTTAACATCGCTCTGCTTCGGGAGAGACTGGGGAGACAGACGGTAAGACAGAGTGCTTGGCAGACACGGGTGTGCAGAAAAACGATAGGCAGACAGCGGGCAGACAGAGCTTTAATCATGCGTGGAGACCGATGGTGTGAGACAGACGAGGAAGACAGGCGGAGAGGGGGGCAGAGAGAGAGAGAAGGTGGGGTAATAGAGAACAAAAGAAGGATGGGGTGACAGATGGGGAGACAGCCGGCGGAGAGACAGAGGGGGAGACAGACTAGGAGACTGACAGGGCGACATTGATGTGAGACAGAGAGATAGAGCCGGGTGAGATACCGAAGGGGAGAGACAGGCAAGTGGTTGAGAAAGATGTTGTGCAGACAGATCGTGGGAGATATACGGAGGAGTCACACGGTGGGAGTGAAACGGGGAAGACAGATACAGAAAAAGTCCGGGGGAGGAGGATGGGGGGAAAGAATCTGCTGGAGACAGACGGGGGAGAACGACTAGTGTATCAGAGAGAGGAAGATTGGCGAGGTGAATGATGGGAAGAGATAGACGAGGGAGACAGAGAAAGAGAAAGAGTGAAAGAGAGACAGACAGGATGAGTCAGACTGGGAAACAGACGGGATGGGGAAGACAGAGAAAGAGCGAGGCAGTTGGAGGATACATACGGTATGGCAGAGCGGTTGTCATACAGGGGATACAGAGAGAGACGGGGAGGAACAGACCGCGACAGGCAGAGCGTTAATCAGACGGCGAGGCAGATGGTGTGAGAGAGACAGAGAAGACAGACGAGGGGGGGACACAGAGAGCCAGACGGTGGGGAAATCGAGAGAGAGAGAGAAAGAAAGAGAGAGAGATGTGGGGAGAAAGATGGGAAAACAGGCAATGAGGTATGGGGGACTGAGAACAATTATCACAAGGGGTGAGAGACGGCGTGAGACAGACAGGGCAGACATGCGTGGGTGTGACAAAGAGAGAAAGACGCTGGGGGAGAAAGTGATAGAGACAGATGGGGAGACAGGTGGAGAAACTGATGGAGGAGACAGAGAGAGACCGATAGTGGTGGGGAAAGAGAGAGGGTGAGGGAGAGAGAGAGAGAGAGAGAGTGAGAGAGAGAGATGGGATTGAGACAGATGGCGAGGTAGGCGGTGGGGAGATAAATGGGGGTAATAGAGTGAAAGAGAGATGAACGGGGGGAACGGATAATACGAGACAGAAGGGGAGATAGACGGTGGAAGAAGATGGGGGAGACAGAGAGAGAAAGACATACGGTGTGAGGTAGAGAGAGAGCGGCAGACCCTTGGGGGAGAGTATTAACTACAGGAGGCAGAGACGGATGGAGACAGACTGGGGCAGACAGATGGTGGGTGACACAGAGAGAGACAGATGGGGGAGTCAAATAGGACTAACAGTTGGGAAGAGGCAGACCTGGCAGACAGATGGAAGGGAGGAGGAAAGAGACAGACAATTAAGACAGACGGGTGGAGATAATATGTGAGTGCACGGAATTGAGAGAGAGAGTGGTACAGATGGTGGGTGATGTGACAGAGTGGGAGACAGACAGGGGAGAAAGAGCAAGAGAGACATATGGGTAGGTAGAGCGAGAGACAGACTGGGGTGAGTGGAGCAGTACGGGGGAAAGAGACTGATGGAGACAGACGAGTGACACAGAGCGAGAGAGACAGACGCAGGAAACAGAGAAACAGACACCTGTGAAGATGGAGAGAGTGAGCCAGACGGGGAGAAACAGATAGAAAGGCAGAAGGAAGATACAGACGGGGATAGACTGAAAGATATCCAGACGGTGAAAGGAAGGCCTTGAGGAAGAAGGCGGCAGATTAATAATCAGATGGGGAGAGAGACGACGTGGGACAGACGTGGCAGGCAGGAAAAAGGGTGACAGAAGAGATAGACAGGCGGAGACAGCGAGATATACACTTGTTCAGACCGACTGGGCATTTGGCGGGGAGACAGATGTGGGTGACAGAAAGAGGCAGTTGGTTGGGAGACAGAAGGGGAGACAGAGAAAGACGGACGTTGGGGAAGATAGAGAGAGAGAGACAGGTTGTGGAGACAGACTAGAGGAGTAAATGTTAAGACAAACGGGGTGAAACAGATGGGGATAAACAGAGGGAGTAAGAGACGTGAGGGAGACAGACGGGGGAGGCAGACGGTGTGGAGATAGATGGGGTGAAAGAGGCAGAGATTAATATGGGGAGCCAGAGGCAAAGAGAGAGAGACGGCGAGTGTGGTGTCGGACGGGACGAGTCAGAGAGATAGGCAGCCGGGGGAGGCAGATGTGTGTCACAGAGAGAGTAAGGGACATGCTGGAGGCAGATGGGGGAGGCAGACCGTGTCGAGATAGCTGTTGGGACAGAGGTAAAGATTAATACGGGGGAGACAGAGTGAAAGAGAGTGAGACTGGGTGGTGGCGGACGGTACGCGACATGGAGAGGGTGACAGACAGAGGAGGCAGATGGGCGTGAAAGAAAGACAGACATTCGGTAGTCGATAGAGAGAGATCGACAGACACGGAATTGGGGAGACAGATAAATGTGGAGAGAGACGGATGGAGACTGACTGGGGGAGACAGGTGGTTGGTAGCAAAGAGAGTGGCAGATGGTGGAGTCAAACGGGGTGGCAGATGGGAGGTAGCAGACCGGAGTGGAAGATGGAAGGGAGGCAGACGGAGACAGACAGGGGAGACAGAGTGAGAGTGATATATCGGGGACAGGGCGGAGAAGAATGGGGGGAGAGTAACTGATGGAGACAAACGAGAGAGAGAGAGAGAGAGAGAGAGAGAGAGAGAAGGAAACACAGGGAAAGACAGACAGACAAGGGAAACAGAGGGAGAGACAGACATGTGGAGGCAGACGGGTGGACCCCCGTGGGCGTGAAAATAAAGAGAGCGACTGACGGGGGTCGACAGTGAGAGCGAGACAGATGGAGAAATATGCGGGGAGTCAGATGAGGAGGATAGAGAGAGATAACGTTGCGGGGCGTGGGCTAGAAAGGAGGAGGCAAAAGCGAAATAAATACAGGGTAGACAGAAGGGGAAACTGAAAGAGATTAAACGTCATTGAGACTGAAAGAGATAGACAGACGTGGGTGGTGAGACTGCGAGCGAGAAAGACATTGTGAGACAGAGAGAGAAAAAATAAGAGGGGGAAGACAGACGGGAGGGAGTCAGAGGGGAGACAGCGAGAGAGACAGATGGTTAGTCAGACGGGCGGAGACAGACAAGGGAGAATATAAGAACATAAGAAATAGGAGCAAGAGTAGGCCATTCGGCCCTTCGATCCTGCCGCAGCATTCAATGAGATCACGGCTGATCTTCTGAGTCAACTCCATTCACCGGCCCTATCGCAAAATCCCTTGATGCCTTTACTAGTCAGAAACCTATCAACTTCTGTCTTGAATACACCCAATGACTGAGCCTCCACAGCCCTCTCGAGTAGAGAATTCCAAAGATTCACCACCCTCTGTGTGAAGAAATGTCTTCTCATCTCAGTCCTGAATGGCCTACCCTTTATCCTGAGGCTGTGGTCCCTGGTGATAGACTCACCAACCAAGAGAATCATTCTCCCAGCATGCACCCTATCAAGCCTTGTAATAATTTTGTATGCAACAATGAGATCCCCTCTCATTCTTCTGAATTCAAGAGAATACAGGCCTAGTTTACTCAATCTCTTCTCATACGACAGTCCCGCCATCCCAAGAATCAATCTCGTGAACCTTCGGTGCACTCCCTCTTTGGCAAGTTTATCCTTCATTAGGTAAGGATAACCAAAATTGTGCACAGTACTCCAGCTGTGGTCTCACCAAGGCGTATATAATTGGAGTAAGACTTTTTTACTCCTGTACTCAAATCATCTTGTAATGAAGGCCAGCATACCATTTGCCTTCCTAATGGCTTGCTGCATCTGCACATTCAATCTCAGTGACTCACGTACAACGACACCCAGGTCCCTTTGAGCACCTGCATTCCCCAATCTTTCACCATTTGGAAATAGTCTGCCTTTCTGTTTTTTCTACCAAAGTAGATAACTTCACATTTATCCACATTATGTTCCATCTGCCATGGTCTCGCCCACTCACTGAGCCTGTCGAGGTCTCCTTGAAGCCTCTTCTCATCCTCTTCACAACTGACACTGACACCTGGTTTTGTATCATCAGCAAATTTGGAAATGTTACATTTACTTCCCTCATCCAAATCATTGATACAGATTGTGAGTAGCTGGGGCCCAATCAGCGATCCTTGCGGTATACCAATAGTCACAGCCTGTTAATCCCGACTCATTGTTTTCTGTCTGTTAACTTTATCTCAATCCATGCTCGTTTAATAGCCCCAATTCCATGTGCCCTAATTTTGTTCACCAACCTCTTGTGTGGGACCATATCGAAGGCCTTCTGAAAATCCAAATACACTACATCTATCGGTTCCCCTTCGTCTATTCCACTAGTTATATCCTCACAGAACTCCAATAGCTTTGTTAAACAGGATTTCTGTTTCATAAATCCATGTTGAATCTACCCAATCTTACTATTAATTTCTAAGTGCCCAATTATTGCATCCTTAATAATAGAATCCAGCATATTCCGCACTACTGATATGAGGCTAACAGGGCTGTAGTTCCCCGTTTTCTCTCTCACTCCTTTCTTAAATAGCGAGGTTAAATTTGCTATCCTCCAATCTGCAGGAACCATTCCTGAATCTATCGTATTTTGTAAGATGACAACCAATGCGTCCACTATCCCAATGGCCACCTCTTTCAAAACCCTAGGATGTCGGTCAACCGGTCCTTGGGATTTATCGGCTTTTATTAACATTAATTTTGCCAGTACTGTTTTTTTACTAATAATATTTTCTTTAAGTTCCTCATTCTCCTCACATCCTTGGTTTTCTCGTATTTCTGGGAGGTTTTTTGTGTCTTCCACCGTGAAGACATTAACAAAGTATTTATTTAATTTCTCTGCCTTATCTCATTCCTCATTATAGATTCTCCCATCTCTGACTGTAAAGGAACTACATTTACCTTCGCCAGTCTTTTACTTTTCACATACTTATTGAAGCTTTTACAATCCGTTTTTATTTGTCTCGCTAGTTTGTGCTCATATTGCATATACCCTTTCTTTATCAATTTCTTGGTCCCCCTCATCTGATTTCGAAAAAGATCCCAATGCTCAGGATGACCGGAGAGAGAGAGACACAGACAGAGATACAGACAGATCAGAGGTGGAGACTGATGGGGAATAAATCAGACGGGGTTGTAAAGACAGACACATAGACAGAAGTGGAAAGCTGAGCGAGAAAGACAGATGGGGTTACTCAGAGAAACATCGAGGGGAGACATACGTAGCAGACAAAAAAAGAACAGACCGAGTTGAGACAGCGAAAGAGACATCGGGGGAGAAAAACGGCAGGAGACAGACAGGGAATACAGACTGGGGAGACAGACTGGGAAACAGACTGGGGTGACAGTGTGCAAAAGATATATGGGGGTGAAAGTGCGAGAGACAGACCATGGGGAGAAGGATGGGGAGAGAGAGAGATAAGGAGACAGATACGGGCAGAGAAACGGTGAGGAGACATATAGGGGAGACATGTGGGGTGAGACGCTGAGATAAGGACAGACGCGGAGAGGAGAGAGAGATTGAGATGGGCAGAGAAGACATATGGGACAGACGCGGGAGAGAGAATCGAGAGGCAGGATGGGGGATGACAGAGAGAGACAGACTGTGGTAACAGAGAGAGAGGTTGTGCGGAGTGAGAGACGGGAAGACAGACATGGGGTGACAGACAGGGCATATAAGCAGTGAGGCAGACGGGTAGACAAAGCATAAGTGTCAGTCGGGGGAAACAGAGGTGATTAGACTGAGCGAGAGAGAAAGACAAGGGTTCAGACATGGGAGAGGAGACAGACTGGGGCAGATAGAGAGAGTGAAACATATGATGGGAGATAGGACTAGGGGGGCAAACAGACTGATGGGAAGTTAGACGGATGGAGACAGATTGGGTGACACAGATAGTTGGTGACAAAGAGAGAGACAGAAAGAGAATAGATGGAGTTAAGACAGAGGGAGAGAGACACACAGAGTGTGGGTCAGAGAGAGGGACAGGCTGGGTGAAATCAATGCGGGAGAGACAGAGAGAGAGAGACAGTCAGAGTGTGGGTCAGAGAGAGGGACAGGCTGGGTGAAATCAATGCGGGAGAGACAGAGAGAGAGACAGACAGAGTGTGAGACAGAGAGAGGGACAGACTGGGTGAAATCAATGCGGGAGAGACAGAGAGAGAGACAGTCAGAGTGTGGGTCAGAGAGAGGGACAGGCTGGGTGAAATCAATGCGGGAGAGACAGAGAGAGAGAGACAGACAGAGTGTGAGACAGAGAGTGGGACAGGCTGGGTGAAATCAATGCGGGAGAGACAGAGAGAGAGAGACAGACAGAGTGTGGGTCAGAGAGAAGGACAGGCTGTGTGAAGTCAATGCGGGAGAGACAGAGAGAGAGAGAGACAGAGTGTGAGACAGAGAGAGGGAAAGGCTGGGTGAAAGCAATGCGGGAGAGACAGAGAGAGAGAGACGGGGAGAGAGTGAGAGATACAGATGGGGGAGACAGACGGGGAGACAGACAGCGTGAGAGTCTCGGTAGCGACAAACTGGGGAGAAAGAGCGAGAGACAGACCGGTGGAAGAAGGATGGGGGGAGAGACTGATGGAGACAGACGGAGACAGACGGAGACAGAAAAAAAGACAGACAGACGGGAGTGAAAGACGGCGGTGAGAAGGTTGGGAGAGACAGAGAGAGAGAGAGAGAGAGAGAGAGAGAGAGAGAGAGAGAGATGGGGGAGACAGCAAGAGTGAGAGATGGGGAGACTAACGTTGGGAGACAGAGAGAGAGACAAACGGATTGAGACAGAGTGAGACACAGACGACGGGGGTCAGAGAGACAGATATAATGGGAGACCGAGAGGGAGTTAGATGGGTGGGACATGATGTTGAGACTGGCGGGGGAGGAGAAGGACGAGGGGGACAGACAGAGGAGTTTGACGCGGGAGGGACAGACAGGGAGAGAGAGAATAGCAGGGGACATTGATGGGGAGCAGTTTAGACAGGATGGGACAGAGAGATAAACAGACTGGTGTGGTGTGGAGAAAGAGCGAGAGCGACAGACAGGCAGTCAGAGAGAGAGAAAGCCAGGGGAGAAAGAGGGGGAGACAGAATGAGACAGATTGGGAGACAGACGGCAGGAGGCAGATGGAGAAAACATATGGTGGAGAGAGCGCGAGAGACAGAAATTGGTAGAAGGGCGGCGGGGATGGGGGTTTGGGTTTGGTGCGAGAGCCATGCAGACAGACACAGGGAGATAGATGGTGAGGAGAAAG
Organism: Squalus acanthias; assembly: GCA_030390025.1. Taxonomy (NCBI): domain Eukaryota; kingdom Metazoa; phylum Chordata; class Chondrichthyes; order Squaliformes; family Squalidae; genus Squalus; species Squalus acanthias. The sequence goes on from JASTWF010000448.1 coordinate 123,511, forward strand.
ACAGGGGAGATGGATGAAGGGAGACACAGAGAGAGGGACAGACGGGGTGAGAAAGAGACAGTGAGATGGACGGGGGAATTAGACAGGAATGACAGACCGGAGAGTCAGCAAGGGGAGGCAAGACGGAGGAAGACAGAGACAGACGGAGGAGACAGAGACTCTGGAAACAGGGAGAGGGAGAGACAAAAGGGGGATTCAGATGGTTGCGATAGATGCAGGGAGACATACGCGGGGTAGACAGACAGGGCGGACAAATGAGGAGGTGGACGGGGAGAGAAAGAGAGAGAGACAGACCGGGGGTGAAAATGAAAGAGACATACGGTTTGGACCGAAATGGGGCAGACAGTCCAACGGGAAGCGAGGCGGATGTAGAACGACTGGGGCGAGACTGATGCTGGGTTGCACAGAGAAAAACAGATGTGCGACACAGGCGGGAGGAGCCAGACAGAAGAGAAAGATGGAAGAAAGACAGAGAGAGACAGACGGGGCAGACAGACGGTGGGAGACAGACGCGGGAGAGGTAGAGTGAGAGAGAGACAGACGGGTGAGACAGACGGTGGGAGACAGTCGGGGAGGGAGTCAGAGAAACATACGTGGGGGATGGGGAATGGACGGGACGAAGCAGAGAGTGAGACAGAAGGAGAGGCAGATGTGGAGATACAGGTTGTGGTCAATTGGTCAGTTCCTCTGTGTTTGGACAGGTTGTGGTCAATGGGTCAGTTTCTGTGTGTTCGGTCAGTTTGTGGTCATTTGAACAGATTCTGTCTGTTCGGTCAGGTTGTTGTCAGTGGGTCAGTTTCTGTCTGTTCGGTCAGGTTGTGGTCAGTGGGTCAGTTTCTGTGTGTTCGGTCAGTCACACAGTTTTTGTGTGTTCGGTCAGGTTGTGGTCAGTGGGTCAGTTTCTGTGTTTTCGGTCAGGTTGTGGTCAGTGGGTCAGTTTCTGTGTGCTCGGTCAGGTTATGGTCAGTGGGTCAGTTTCTGTGTGTTCGGTCAGGTTGTGGTCAGTGGGTCAGTTTCTGTGTGTTCGGTCAGGTTGTGGTCAGTGGGTCAGTTTCTGTGTGTTCGGTCAGTCACACAGTTTTTGTGTGTTCGGTCAGGTTGTGGTCAGTGGGTCAGTTTCTGTGTGTTCGGTCAGGTTGTGGTCAGTGTGTCAGTTTCTGTGTGTTCGGTCAGTCACACAGTTTCTGTGTGTTCGGTCAGGTTGTGGTCAGTGGGTCAGTTTCTGTGTGTTCGGTCAGGTTGTGTTCAGTGGGTCAGTTTCTGTGTGTTTGGTCAGGTTGTGGTCAGTGGGTCAGTTTCTCTGTGTTCGGTCAGTTTGTTGTCAGTGGGTCAGTTTCTGTGTGTTCGGTCAGGTTGTGGTCAGTGGGTCAGTTTCTGTGTGGTCGGTCAGGTTATGGTCAGTGGGTCAGTTTCTCTGTGTTTGGTCAGGTTGTGGTCAGTGGGTCAGTTTCTGAGTGTTCGTTCAGGTTGTGGTCAGTGGGTCAGTTTCTGTGTGTTCGGTCAGGTTGTGGTCAGTGGGTCAGTTTCTGTGTGTTCGGTCAGTCACACAGTTTTGTGTGTTCGGTCAGGTTGTGGTCAGTGGGTCAGTTTCTGTGTGTTCGGTCAGGTTGTGGTCAGTGTGTCAGTTTCTGTGTGTTCGGTCAGTCACACAGTTTCTGTGTGTTCGGTCAGGTTGTGGTCAGTGGGTCAGTTTCTGTGTGTTCGGTCAGGTTGTGGTCAGTGGGTCAGTTTCTGATTGTTCGTTCAGGTTGTGGTCAGTGGGTCAGTTTCTGTGTGTTCGGTCAGGTTGTGGTCAGTGGGTCAGTTTCTGTGTGTTCGATCAGTCACACAGTTTTTGTGTGTTCGGTCAGGTTGTGGTCAGTGGGTCAGTTTCTGTGTGTTCGGTCAGGTTGTGGTCAGTGTGTCAGTTTCTGTGTGTTCGGTCAGTCACACAGTTTCTATTTGTTCGGTCAGGTTGTGGTCAGTGGGTCAGTTTCTGTGTGTTCGGTCAAGTTGTGTTCAGTGGGTCAGTTTCTGTGTGTTTGGTCAGGTTGTGGTCAGTGGGTCAGTTTCTCTGTGTTCGGTCAGTTTGTTGTCAGTGGGTCAGTTTCTGTATGTTCGGTCAGGTTGTGGTCAGTGGGTCAGTTTCTGTGTGCTCGGTCAGGTTATGGTCAGTGGGTCAGTTTCTGTGTGTTCGGTCAGGTTGTGGTCAGTGGGTCAGTTTCTGTGTGTTCGGTCAGGTTGTGGTCAGTGAGTCAGTTTCTGTGTGCTAGGTCAGTCACACAGTTTCTTTGTGCTCGGTCAGGATGAAGTGGATTGTCAGCTTGTGGCTGTTTGCTCAGGTAGTGTTCAGTTGGTCAGTTGGTGGATTTTCGTTCAGTTTGTCGGCAGCTGGTCTGTTTTTGGGTTTTCTCTCAGATTTTGTTTGTTCTGTCAGTTTTTTGGTGATCGATCAGGCCGTGGTCAGTTGTGCAGTTTTTTTGGTGTTTGGTTAGTTTCTGCTCAGTTGGCCAGTTTCTGGGTGTTCAATTTGGTTGTTGTCAACTGGGCAGTTTTATTTAACGTATTCATTCACGGTGTGTGAGCTTCGCTGGAAAATGCCCATCACTAATTGCCCTTGCGAAGGTGGTGGTGAGCCGCTTTCTTGAACCGCTGCAGTTCGTGTGTTGAAGGTGCTCCCAGAATGATGTAAGGCAGTGATTTCCAGGATTTTGACACAGCGACGATGAATGCACGACGATACATTTCCAGTCGGAAAGTTGTGTTGACATGGAGTGGAACTTGGAAGCGGTGGAACGTCCACTCACCCGCTGCCCTTGTCTTCTAGGTGGTAGTGGTCGCGGGTTTGGGAGGTGCTGCCGAAGACGCCTTGGCGAGTTGCTGCTTTGCATCTTGTAGATGGTACATACTGCAGCCACGGTCCGTCGGTGGTTGAGGGTGTAAATACTTAATGTGATGGGTGGGTTGCCAATCAAGCTGACTGCTTTGTACTGGATGCTGTCGAGCTTCTTTAGTTTTGTTGGAGCTGCACTCATCCAGGCAAGTGGAGAGTATTCCATCACACTCCTTACTTGTGCCTTGTAGATGATGGAAAGACTTTGGGGAGTCAGGAGATGAGACAGTCGCCGCAGAATACCCAGCCTCTGAGATGCTCTTGTTGCCACAGTATTTATGTGGCTGGTCCAGTTATGTTTCTGGTTAATGGTGAAACCCAGGTTGTTGATGGTGTGGGAATGGGCGATGAAAATGCCGTTGAATATCAAGGGGCGGTGGTCAGACTCTCGCTTGTTTAAGATGGTCATTGCCTGGCACTTGTGTGTTAAATACTACTTATCAGCCCAAGCCTGAATGCCGTCTTATTACATACGGGCATGGACTGCTTCATTATCTGAGGAGTAGCGAATGGAACTGAACACTGTGCAGTCATCAGCGCACATCCCCATTTCTGTCTTGTTGTTGGAGGTAAGGTCAGTGATGATGCAGCTGAAGACGGTTTGGCCTAGGACACTGCCCTAAGGAACTCCTGCAGCGATTTCCTGGGGTTGTAATGATTGAACTCTAAACAAGAGGGGGGATCTTATAGAGACGTTTAAAATCCTGACTGGTTTAGACAAATTAGATGCGGGCAGAATGTTTCCAATGTTAGGGAAAACTAAAAGCAGGGGTCACAGTCTAAGGATAAAGGGGAAGCCATTTAAGACTGAGATGAGGAGGAACTTCTTCACACAGAGAGTGGTGAATCTGTGGAATTCTCTACCACAGAAGGTTGTTGAGGCCAGTTCGCTAAATATATTCAAAAGGGAGTTAGATATAATACTCACAACTAGTGGGTTCAAGGGGTATGGCGAGAAAGCAGGAATGGGGTACTGAGGTAGCATGTTCAGCCATGAACGCATTGAATGGCGGTGCAGGCTCGAAGAACCGAATGGTCTACTCCTGCACCTATGTTCTATGTTTCTATGTTTCTAAGACAACCATCTTCTTTGTGCTAGGTGTGACTCCAGCCAGTGGCGCATTTTAGCCCCGATTCCGAATTGACTTCAGTTTTACTAGGGCTCCTTGATGCCACACTCGGACAAATACTGCCTTGACGTCAAGGGCTGTCACTCTCAGCTCAATCTGAAATTCAGCTCTTTTGTCCATGTTTGGACCAAGGCTGTAATGAGATCGGGAAAAGAGTGGTCCTGACGGAACTCAAACTGGGCATCAGTAAGCAGGTTATTGATGAGTAAGTGCCGCTTGATAGCACTGTCGACGACCTCTTCCATCACTTTGCTGATGATAGAGAGTAGACTGATGGGGCGCTAATTGGCCAGATTGCATTTGCCCTGCTTTTTGTGGATATGTGGCTGTATCAGTTTGAGGGGCTGTATTAGTCTGAGGGGCTGTATCAGTTTGACGGGCTGTATTAGTTTCAGGTGTTGTATTAGTTTGAGGTGCTGCATCAGTTTGTGGACTGTATTAGTTTGAGGCACTGTATTAGTTTGATGTGCTGTATTAGTTTGAGGGGCTGTATTAGTTTGAGGGGGTGTATTAGTTTGAGGGGTGTATTAGTTTGAGGGGCTGTATTAGTTTGAGGTGCTGCATTAGATTGAGGGGCTGTATTAGTTTGAGGTTCTGTATTAGATTGAGGGGCTGTATTAGTTTGAGGGGCTGTATTAGTTTGAGGGGCTGTATTAGTTTGAGGAGCTGTATTAGTTTGAGGTGCTTCTTTAGTTTGAGGTACTGTATTACTTTGAGGTACTGTATTAGTTTGAGGGGCTGTATTAGTTTGAGTGGCTGTATTAGTTTGATGGACTGCATTAGTTTAAGGTACTGTATTAGTTTGAGGTGCTGTATTAGTTTGAGGGGCTGTATTAGTTTGAGGGGATGTATTAGTTTGAGGAACTGTATTAGTTTGAGGTGCTGCATTAGTTTGAGGGGCTGTATTAGTTTGAGGGGCTGTATTAGTTTGAGGTACTGTATTAGTTTGAGATTCTGTATTAGATTGAGGAGCTGTATTAGTTTAAGGTGCTGTATTAGAATGAGGGGCTGTATTAGTTTGAGGCACTGTATTATATTGAGGAGCTGTATTAGATTTAGGGGGTGAATAAGTTTGAGGGTCTGTATTAGTTTGAGGGACTGTATTAGTTTGAGGGGCTGTATTAGTTTGAGGGGCTGTATTAGTTTGAGGGGATGTATTAGTTTGAGGGACTGTATTAGTTTGTGGTGCTGTATTAGTTTGAGGGGTTGTATTAGTTTGAGGGGCTGTATTAGTTTGAGGTACTGTATTAGTTTGAGGTTCTGTATTAGATTGAGGGGCTGTATTAGTTTGAGGTGCTGTATTAGATTGAGGGGCTGTATTAGTTTGAGGCACTGTATTAGATTGAGGAGCTGTATTAGATTTAGGGGGTGTATTAGTTTGAGGGTCTGTATTAGTTTGAGGGACTGTATTAGTTTGAGGGGCTGTATTCGTTTGAGGTACTGTATTCGTTTGAGGAGCTGTATTAGTTTGAGGGGCTGTATTAGTTTGAGGGGCTGTATTAGTTCGAGGTACCGCATTAGTTTCAGCAGCTGTATTAGTTTCCGGTGCTGTATTAGTGTTAGGAGCTGTGTTAGTTTGAGGATCTGTATCAGTCTGAGGTGCTTGTTTAGTTTGAGGTACTGTATTAGTTTGTATTACTGTATTAGTTTGAGGGGCTGTATTAGTTTGAGGTGCTGTATCAGTTTGAGGAGCTGTGTTAGTTTGAGGGGCTGTATCAGTTCGAGTTCCAGTATTAGTTTGAGTAGCTCTATTAGATTCAGGTGCTGTATTAGTATGAGAAGCTGTGTTAGTGTGAGGTGCTGTATTAGTTTGAGGTGCTTTATTAGATTGAGGGGCTATATTAGATTTAGGGTCTGTATTAGTTTGAGGGGCTGTATTAATTTGAGGGACTGTATTAATTTATGGTACTGTATTAGTTTGAGGTACTGTATTAGTGTGAGGAGCTGTGTTACTTTGAGGAGATGTGTTGGTTTCAGGTACTGTATTAGTTTGAGGGGCTGTATAAGTTCGAGGTACAGTATTAGTTTGAGCAGCTGTATTAGTTTCAGGTGCTGTATTAGTATGAGAGGCTGTGTTAGTTTGAGGTGCTGTATTAGTTTCAGGTGTTTTTTTTAGATTGAGGGTCTGTATTAGATTTAGGGGCTGTGTTAGTTTGAGGGGCTGTATTATTTTGAGCGGCTGTATTAGTTTGAGGTACTGTATTAGTTTGAGGTACTATATTAGATTGAGGAGCTGTATTACTTTGAGGAGATGTGTTAGTTTCAGGTGCTGTATTAGTTTGAGGTGCTGCATTAGTTTGAGGGGCTGTATTATTTTGAGGTGCTACATTAGTTTGAGGAGCTGTGTTAGTTTGAGGGGCTGCATTAGTTCGAGGTCGAGTATTATTTTGAGCAGCTGTATTCGTTTGAGGTGCTGTATTAGTGTGAGGAGCTGTGTTAGTTTGAGAGGCTGTATTAGTTTGAGGTACAGTATTAGTTTAACGGGCTGTATTAGTTTGAGGTGCTGTATTATTTTGAGGTACTGTATTAGTATGATGAGCTGTGTTAGTTTGAGAGGCTGTATTAATTTGAGGTACAGTATTAGTTTAACGAGCTGTATTAGTTTGAGGTACAGTATTAGTTTGAGGGGCTGTATTAGTTTGAGGGGCTGTATTCCTTTGAGGGACTGTATTAGTTTGAGGGGCTGTATTAGTTTTAGGTACTGTATTAGTTTGAGGGGCTGTATTGGTTTGAAGGGCTGTATTAGTTTGAGGTACTGTATTACTTTGAGGGGCTGTATTAGTCTGAGTTTCTGTATTAGTTTGAGGGGCTGTATTCCTTTGAGGGACTGTATTAGTTTTGAGGGCTCTATTAGTTTGTGGTACTGTATTAGTTTTAGGGCTGTATTAGTGTGAGGAGCTGTGTTAGTTTGAGAGGCTGTATTAGTTTCAGGTACAGTTTTAGTTTAAAGGGCTGTATTAGTTTGTGGTACTGTATTAGTTTGAGGTACTGTATTAGTTTGAGGGGCTGTATTAGTGTGAGGAGCTCTATTGTGTGAGGGGCTGTATTAGTTTGAGGTGTTGTATTAGTGTGAGGGGCTGTATTAGTTTGAGGTGCTGTATTATTTTGAGGGGCTGTATTAGTTTGAGGTGCTGTATTGTTATGAGGGGCTGCTTCAGTTTGGTTATTTTTATTAGAGGTAGTTTATTAGTTTGAGAATGTATGTAGATTTGATGGGCTGTATTAGTGAGGGGCTGTATTGGTTTGGGGATCGATCGACACTAATTCCTCACTTGAATTTCTTAACTAAATGGCCACATTTCAATAGGGCAGCCACATCACAGAGTACAACAGACCAGCCCTGAGAGTACACTCTAACATTTGTAATATAATTCATGAATGGCCACAGCAAAGGGAAGGACATCACCGAAACAATATGAGGGCTAGAGATGGGCCTGATGGTGTTTGAAACAACATCCCCATTGCTGGGAGAATACAACTGGCAATATGCATTACTACATTAATGTGATCAGAATTCTCCAGTCTTTGGGGTTTTCAATTTCAATCTCAGCATTAAATATATTTCATCACAACAGGGACTTAACTCGGCTGTCGTCATCTGTTTGTTCAAATTTTAAAATAACTATTTTGAACGATGTTGCAACCACAATGTCCCCGTGGAGATCCCGCAGTGTGTAAATTAAAGGATCTGGGAATGTATCGCCTTGGAATTCAATTCAGAGAGATTTCTTGCAGCACGAAGGGCAAATCGCTTCACGCAGAAAATGCATCGACCAATTGACAAAATAGCGAAAATATATTACATCACCGTTGCTGTCGTTGGTGTTCCTGGTAAGTGACTATAACCATTGAAGTTGTGTAAAGCTATGTCTGAGCTGGTCTCTGGTTTTGCTATGTGACTATGCTAGTGATTCCCATTATAGAGACACCCATTCAGTGATATCATTTCGTTACTGTCCTGAGTTACGTCGGCGGGTTTATTCCATTGCCTCAACATAAAATAAACCTCTGTTTCTAGCTCGCTGAATTGTGAAGTTATTGACTTTAATGTAAAATCCTTTACTGTTGAATCAGAACACCGTGCGGACAATTCCCTGAGAGAAGGTAATCCTAGGAGTATGTGTCTCTGTAGAATTGGACTGAGTATGGGTCCCTAACAGGTGTGGAACACATGACCTCAGTGGCCATGTACTACTGTGAGTACCGATTACTGTAGAACTGTACTGAGGATGGGTCACCAACCGGAGTGGAACATCTGACCCCAGTGGCCATGTATTACTGGGAGTATCTGTCACTGTAGAACTGTACTGAGTATGGGTCACTAACCGGAGTGGATCACCTGACCCGAGTGATCATGTATTACTGGGAGTATCTGTCACTGTAGAATTGTACTGAGTGTGGGTCACTAACCGGAGTGGAACACCTGACCCCCGTGCCCATGTTTTACTGGGAGTATCTGTCACTGTAGAATTGTACTGAGTGTGGGTCACTAACCGGAGTGGAACACCTGACCCCAGTGGCCATGTATTACTTGGAGTATCTGTCACTGTAGAATTGTACTGAGTGTGGGTCATTAACTGTTGTGGAAGAAGTCGGATCGACTTTGAAACCATTTTTTCAGGTGACTGATCTCTCCCTTCCATGGAGCTGCCTTCGTGTTTTACGAATGTAAAGGGGAAGATTTTTGCTGCTGGTTGAATATCTTTGGTTCACAGCGTGTAGAGAAATGCATTAATGTTGTTCTGTTCACTCGGCCTGTATTCGTTCACCCCTCAGCCTTCTCTACTCTAGAGAAAAGAGCCCCAGCCTTTTCAATGTAACCTGACAGTTATAATCTCTCAGTTCTGGTATCATCCTTGTAAAATATTTGGACTTTCCGCAGTGCCTGGATATCCATTTTGTAATATGGAGTCCTGAACTCTATACAGTATGCTAAGTACGGTATTACCAGGGTTCTACAATTTTTACGTAACCTCTTTGCTTTTCGATTACATTCCTCTCGAAATGAGCCTCAGTGCTGTGTCTGCATTTGATGGCCTTTTTAACCTGTCTTGCTACTTTAAATGATTTTTGAGTCTGTAGCCCGAAAACACATTGCCCTCTAACTCATTCAGGCTCTTATTATCCATGGGATATTTAAGAACCTCATTCTTCAGAACAAAATTCAGCACCTCACACTTAGCTGCATTGACATTAATATATCATTTAAACGCCCATTCTTCAAATTTATTAATGTCTTCAGGTATTTTGTTGCATACTTTCACTGCATTTACTGTACTCCCAAATTGGATTCGCCGGCAAATGTTGAATTTGTGCTTCAGCTTCCCGAGTCCATATCGGTTATGTAAATGGTGAACAAATGTAGTCCCAGCGCCAGGCCATGTGGAAGACCACTTCCCACCTTCCGCTAATCTGAGTAAATACCTTTATCCCCTGCTTCATGTTTTCTGTTTTTATAGCGAGCCTGCTATCCGTTCTGCTGCTTGTCCCTTTGCTGAACTTGCTCTGAGATTAGTCATGAGTCTGCAATGGGACTTATCGAGGTCTGCAACTTATCGAACGGTTTTAGAAAATCAAAGTATATTGCATCTATCAAATTACCCTTATCTACATTTACTGATACTTACTCAAATAATTTAAACAGTTTGGTCAAGCATGACATTCCTTTTTGGAATGCGTTCTGACTACCCTTTATTAGAATTTGTGTTTCTTTGGTTTTTTCTATTATATTGGAGTAAGGATTCCATGATATTTCCTATCACCAACGTTATGCTAACTGGCCTACAGGTCCTTGGACTTTTTCAATCTTCCGTTTTAAATACAGGAATAACACCAGCTGTCCGCCAGTCCTCTGGCACTATTCCCTTTTCTATTACTTTTTATCAATATATAATAGTGCCTCTGTTATCTCTTCCTTATCTTTATTAGTTTGCGTGGATGCAATCCATCCGAACCAAATGTCTTATCCTCTCTTTGATTGCTTTATAAATTATCTCCCTGATTTCTAAAATCAATATCTTGAAGTTGTTTGATGAAAATATTCAATTGTTATTTGACAGAGTTTAATTACGCATTTCACCAATCTCTCGATCTTATTCAGGCTCTGAATCCGCCTCTAGCGTTTCATGCTTCACCTAATGTCCCACATCACGAGTGAGTTCCTTCCTTCTCTGGTCGGAGCTGCGCTCCAGATGAACCTTAATGGGCCGAAAATTGATCCCGGGACGCGAGAGTACGCACTGCGTACTCTCGCGTATTCCCACTCCAATTGCCGGTTTTCTGCATGCCCTGCGCATGCGCTGAAAACCGGCAATTGCTCTTCTGAAAAGGGGGCGGGGCCTGGGTGCATCGCGTGCGCGCTACAGGCTGCGCGCACGCTGTGCACTTCATGCTTTGGACGCGCAGGTAAGTAGGGAAGATTTTGGAAATGCAAAAAGGAGGAGTAAGACCCGCTTTTAAGAAGGTAAGTAGTGAATTAAGTATTTTTTTGAATTTTTTTTTTACAGGTATATCTTTTTTATAGACTTTAAAGACAGGTAAGTTTATTTTTATAACTTTTTAAAAGATTTTAAATTTTTTCAAAAATTTAATTTTTTATTTAAAATGGTTAATTTAATTAACTATACTTATTTTATTAATGTGATGTTTTTTTTTTAATTTAATTGAGGTTTAGCTGTTATTTTGGGGGGGTGTAAGATTCATAAGTCTCACAGCCATGCTGTGAGACTTATGAATGGAAGATGGTGTGCTGCCATTGGCTCTAACTGAGTCACGTGATCCCACAGCTCGCACGAATTCACTACGCCGCTGGGATACGCAAGCCCAGCACAGCTGATGTCTGGAACATCAAGTTCGTGCGAGCTGGATCAGAAAAAGCATAAGCGAGGTGAGACATCGCGGGGAAGGCTTACCCCCGCGGGAACAGAGCGAGATCAATTTCTGGGCCAATGTTTCTGGCCATGTCCGTCCGCCTCTCTTCGGCGAGATTTCAGTCAACCCGAGCTGGCCTCAAAATCACAGCGGACTGGATATGGTTTGACATCCCGGGATGGGGGCGGGGTGTCCGATCTTGGTGTTGGTTCCAATCCCCGAATACGGGAGTAGGTGTCCGCGACCGGGAGAGTTTGATCCCCAGACCGAGGGGAGGTACGATTCCCGACCCCGGGTGGTGTCTGATTCCGGGGTGAGGAATTTCCAGGACAGGAGGGGTTGTCCAATTGTGGGCATTATGGGTCGGATCTGAACCCCGACCCAGGCGGGGAGATGTTCGATCCCAAAATGTATTTGATCCCGTGTGTGGTGTCCGATCCTGGAAGGGTTTCCGATCCGGGGGGCGGGGTCCGATCCTCGACACGGTTAATTCCAATCTCCGACTCTTGTATCTTTTTACGGGGGTTGGCTCCCCAGGTTGGGGAGATTGGGAGGCCGAGGGGAAGCACTCCTGCTCCTCCTGGTCTACAAGCAGTGTGTGAATGCATTAAAACTCTCTCCGACGCTGTCCACGCCACTCCTCAGCTGCTGGGAATCCCGAGGACTGGAAAACCAGGCCGGCTACTGTTAATTCTGTAAAACATGTTAAATCAGAGGCTGCCAATCTCATTAAAATAATTACATTTCCTACCCGCCTCATGGTAGCCCCCCTCCTCCCTCCAACCTCCCCCGCCACCGTCCCGTCTCCGTTACAGTCGGAAGTGGGCAGGTTGGATACAAGTTGGGTTTATGATGAGATTTTTAAATTTTAATCTCTGACCCGACCCTAACACAACAGATTTGGAGAGCTAAAATATAGCCCTTACTGTCTGGGCTCAGACACGGAGAATGTTTGAATCAGTAATTTCCAGTCTCTTTTCCCTTCTCTTTTTTACAGTTAATTTAGTGGCGACTGTGATCCTGTTCCGGGGAAAGTGCGGGCTCTCCACCTGCACCACTCGCTACCTGGTGGCCATGGCAGCGGCAGATCTACTGTTCATTATCACTGATGTCATACTGAACCAGATCAGTTATTATTATTTCCCGGGGTCTATCCTGGACATCACCCCTGTGTGTAGTGTTACCCTTGTCCTGTCTGCGGCAGCCGCAGATTGTTCTGTGTGGTTCACCGTCACTTTCACCTTTGATCGATTTGTGGCCATTTGCTGCCAAAAGCTGAAAACAAAATATTGCACCGAGAAAACTGCAGCTGTGGTTCTAGCAACAAGTTGCATTCTGCTCTGTTTAAAAAACGTCCCGTTCTACTTTACACGCAACCCTAGTTGGATAATCGACAGTGTACCGTGGTTGTGTATTGTCAAGCCAAGCTACTACACTGAGCCCGGATGGGTGGGATTTGACTGGTTTGATTCAGTTTTAACCCCACTGTTTCCATTCGCTTCAATTTTGTTGCTCAACGCTCTGACAGTCAGACACATTTTAGTGGCCAGTGAAGTCCGTAAGGGACTGAGGGGTCAGAGCAAGGGAGAGAATGGCAGTGACCCAGAGATGGTGAGCAGAAGGAAGTCTGTGATTTTACTCTTCACCATATCTGGCTTCTTCGTACTTCTGTGGTTGTAAAATGTTATAGATTTCTGTTATTATAGCATTGTAGGAATAGATAACATCAATGGTTCTTTCGCTGTATTTCAGGAAGTCGGCTCTATGCTGCGGAGTTTAAGTTGCTGCACAAACACATTTATTTATGGCGTGACCCAGTCCAAGTTCAGAGAGCAGTTGAAGAACGCGGTGAACTATCCGGTTACCTCAATTATTCAATGAATTAAAAATTAGAACAACTGAGCGCAGCCCACAGGCGGGTCCCAGTGTTTCCAGTCCATGAAATTAATATTTAGCCCCAGACATCCAGCAACTGAATTACATCAGGAACCGCTGGTGATCTGAAAATACAACCGGCGGCGGGGCAAACACTCTGTTTAGGACACGCTACTATTTCTGACTGACAGTTCCCACATTGTCTTTCGGGACAGGACCACTAATTTGTTGCATTCTGTCCGAGCTGTTCTGTAAAGGGTCACTTCAGCTATTTAGTGCAACAATCCATTTGCAGATTCCAGAGTAGGAGCCCCGTCAATTGGCAAACAGACAGAGCCGAGCTGCCGTTCAGAGGATTACATTACATCGAATATACAGCAAAAAAAACATTCGGCCCAACTGGACTTTGCTCCGCACGAGTCTCCTCCCATTGCAACTGCCTCATCTCAGCCTCTCAGCATTTCTTTCTATTCCCTTTTCACTCGTGTACTCGTCTAATTTCCCTTTGATAGCATCCAAGTTATTTGCCTCAAGCACTCCCTATGGTTCTGAATTCCACATTCAAAATACTCTCTGAGAAATGAAATTGCTCCTTATTTCCCTATTGCATTTATTATTAATTTTCTTACATTTATGGCCCTCTAGTTTTGGATTCTACCACAAGTGTAAACATTCTGTCCACATCAATTGTTCAAAATATTTATAATTTTCAAGTCCTCTATCAGGCCTTCTCTATGTCGACTTTCTTCTGAAGCCGAAAGACCCAAACTGTTCAATCTTTCTGGTAGCTGTAAACTCAGTTATGGTGCCGTCCAACGAAGTATTTGTAAGATCGAAGCCATTGGCTCCCACCACAAACTCCATTGTCTAGCCACCGAATCCATCCCTGGCCCTGGCAGCATTCTAACGTAAAACCAAACCATTCGCAACCTTGATGTGGTATTTGACCGCAGTGTGATTTTCCCACCACATATCCAATCCATCACCAGGACAGCCTACTTCCACCTCCGTAATATCGCATAACTCCACACCTGCCCCAGTTCATCTGTTCATCAAACATTCATCCAACACTTTTGCTCGCTCTAGACTTGACTACTCCAACGCTCTTCTGGCCGACATCCCATCTCCCACCGTCCATAAACTTCAGCTATTCCAAAACTCCGCTGCCCGTTTCCTAACTCACACCTAGAGCCGTTCACGCACCACCCCTGTGCTCGCTTACCTGCATTGGCTCCCATTCCGGCAAAGCCTCAATTTTAAAATGATCTTGCTTGTTTTCAAATCTTTACATGGCCACCCTATCTCTATAACCTCCACCAGCTCTAAGACAATCCCCCGCCCCCAACACCCCACACGACATCTCTGGCCTCCTCCAAATCCGGCATCGTGCACGGGCCCGATTTTAACCGCTGCACCATTGGTGGCCGTGCCTTCAGCTGCCTGGGTCCGAAGCTCTGTGATCTCCTCCCTAAACCTCTCTGCCTCTCAAACTCTCGCTCCTCCTTTTATCATGCTCCTTAAAACTTACCTATTTGAACAATATTGTTTCTGTAAACGGTGAACAAGAGAGAACCCAGCACCGATCCTTGTGGAACACCACTTCCCACCTTTTGCCAAGTTCACTTCTTTTGATTCTATAGCCAGAGAAATAAACCCCAGTTCATTGTTAGCATTTTAATTGCTTTGTTGACCTTTGATACTGATTTTAATTATTTGTTCACCTGTATCCCTAGATCCCTTTGTCCTTCTGCCCCATTTAGTTTCTTATTGTCTAAGTTGCAGGTGATGAAAGAAACATAGAATGATACAGCGCTGAAGGTACCCATTCGGCCCATCGTGCCTGTGCCGGCTCTTTGGTAGAGGGATCCAATTAATCCCACTCCTCTACACTTTCCCCGGTATTTTTTTACATCAAGTATATTTTCCAAATCCCTTTTGAATATTACTATTGTATCTGCTTCCACTACCATTTCAGGCAGTGCATTCCAGATCACAACAAATCGCTTTGTAAATAAAAAAAAGCCTCCTCATGTCGTCTCTGGTTCTTTTGCCACTCACATTGAATCTGTTTAATCTGGTTAACGACCTATCGGCCACTGGAAACAGTTGCTCCTTATTTACGCTGTCAAATTAATTTAAGATTTTTAACACCGCAATCAAATCTCCTCTTAACCATCTCTGCTCGAAGGAGAACAAATCCAGCTTACATAAGAACATAAGAACATAAGACATAGGAGCAGGAGTAGACCAATCGGCCCCTCGAGCCTGCTCCGCCATTCAATGAGATCATGGCTGATCTGATCCAACCTCAACTCTAAAGAACACAAGAAGTAGGAGCAGGACCAGGCCACTCGGCCCCTGGGCCCGCTCCGCCACCCACAGGGCCTTGACCGATCCGAACTGAAACTCATGTCCAATTTCCAGCCCGCTCCCCGTAACCCCTGATTCCCTTTACTTCTAGGAAACGGTCTATTTCTGTTTTAAATTTATGTAAGAAGTAGCTTCCACAGCTTCCTGGGGTAGCAAATTCCACAGACCCACTACCCTCTGAGTGAAAAAGTTTCTCCTCATCTCAGTTTTGAAAGAGCAGCCCCTTATTCTAAGATTATGTCCCCTAGTTCTAGTTTCACCCATCATTGGGAACATCATCACCGCGTCCACCCGATCAAGCCCCTTCACAATCTTATATGTTTCAATAAGATCGCCTCTCATTCTTCTGAACTCCAATGAGTAGAGTCCCAATCTACTCAACCTCTCCTCGTATGTCCACACCCTCATCCCCGGAATTAACCGAGTGAACCTTCTTTGTACTGCCTCGAGAGCAAGTATGTCTTTTCTTAAGTATGGGCACCAAAACTGTAAAGCTTCTCCAGTATCTCCACATAACTGAAGTTCCTCATCCCTGTTACCATTCTGATCAATCGCTTTTGCTCACGCTCCAAGGCCTTGAGCTCTTTCCTAAAGTTTTGTTACCAGAATTGAACACAATACTCCCGCTGAAGCCTAAAAACTTTTAGCATGAATTCCTTACTTTTGTTCTCTATTGATCTATTAATAAAGCCAATGATCCCATATGCTTTTTTTAACAGCTTTCTCAACTTGTCCTGCCACCTTCAAAGATGTGTGTACATACACCTCAGGTCTCTCTGACCAACACTCACTTTAAAATTATACCATTTATTTCATATTGCATCTCCCCATTCATCCTACCAAAATGCATCTCTTCACAATTCTCTGTGTTAAATTTAATCTGCCATATGTCTGTACATTTGAATCAGTGTTCGGTTTATGTTGTATGCGAAGGGATTGGATTTGGAAAGAAACTCCATTGGGGAAGCGCAGCATCAGGTCACGGACTTCATAAATCTCTCGGACCCTCCAGCCTGAGGAACAATTTATGAGGGTCAAGACCCAGCCAAATTTGCTTCATTGGATCTGTTTTACTGGGGATTTAGCGTCTGTTTTAGGTTCCACTGATATTTTATTCTGTTAATGCAAAATATACCAGAAAACTGAGTAAAGAGATAACTGTTCAGGCAGGAATGAGGGTCATTTAGAAAATGTTACATGAATGTGTTTTTAAACAAAGTTCAGACATGAACGTATTGAATGGCAGAGCAGGCTCGAAGTCCCGAATGACCTACTCCTGCTCCTATTTCTTATGTTCTTATTTTGCCCAGTCAGTCTATGTCCTCCTGAAGTCTGTTACTGCCCTCCGCATTGTGTACTAGATTTCCGAATTTCGTTTCATTTGCAAACTATAAAATGAAGTTGTGTTTACTCAACTCTAGGTCATTAATATGTATCTAAACGAGCAGTACTCTAATAGCGACCCCTGTGGTACACCACTCTATACCTACCTCCAGTCTGAAAAACAACTTGTCACCACTAGTCTCTGCTTTCTGTCCCTGAGCAAATTTGGTTTCCATGCTGCCCTGTCCCTTTAATCCCATGGGCTATAACTTTATGAACAAGTCCATTACGTGGTATTTTATCAAACGCCTTTTGAAAGTGCATATACACAACGTCAACCATACTACCCTCATGATATTCTATTTCCTACAAAACTGCATCAACGCGCATTCATCTATGTTAAACTCCACTTGTCATTTAACAGCACAGTCTGCAAATTTTCTAATGTGTATTATAAGATGTCCTTCCATATTTGAAGAGAAGCATCAGTTTTATTGAATAACCACAAATAATAATCAATAAAGGTAGACATCTACAACTGTGTGAGGTTTTGGAATTTTATCCGAAAATCTGAAGATTTATTGCAGAATAAACTCCTTGCATGTCACTTTGTACTACTGCTTTTCGAAGAAGTGTCTGAAGTTATTATTTATTTCAACTAACAGATCAGTTGTCCTGTTTGTTCCAGCCTCTCTTTACGACTTTCGGTATCTATTTATGCATCTAACATCCTAAGCACCTCCCCACCCCGAACTATTATCCTCAGCTCCTGCCCACCCCACATAAAATCCACAGCGCCTCGCCACCACACCTATTATCCTCAGCTCCTCCTCACTACACCTAGTATCCTTTGCTCCTCATCATCCTATCTAATATCCTCAGCTCCTCCCCAACCCACCAATTATCCTCAGCTCCTCACCACCCCACCTAATATCCTCAGCTCCTCCACACCTCACCTAATATCCTAAGCTCCTCCCCACTCCTAACATACTCAGCACCTCCCCACCCCACCTAATAACTTCAGCTCGTCCCCAAACCCACCTAATATCCTCAGATCATCACCACCCAACAAATTATACTGAAATCCCCAACACCCAAGCTAATATACTCAGATCCTTCCCTCCCCACCGAATATCCATAGTGCCTCCATTGCTCACCTGATATCTTCAGATCCTCCCCAGCCAAACCTAACATTCTCAGATCCTCCACATCCATCTAATATTCTCAGCTGCACCCCACCTCCACCTAACACCCTCAACATTTCTCCACTTATTTCTGCATACAGTCTGCACCTGTCAATTACAGACACTCTGCCCGGGAACTGTCAGGGAACTGCTTCAGGTATTTGTAGCTTCAGTCTGAAGTTATCTATCTTGTGGGTGCGATGTGCTATCACAGGTTATCAACCAGAAAGAACAAGAATAACGTCCTGTCAATTCTTTGCAATTTGATGTAAGAGCAGGAATCACATGATGTTCCCTGGAGGAGAGTGTATGATTGGTAGCTGCAGATAGTGTCCAGAGAGATCAGTACAGGAAGTTATTTGACTGTTCCCGGGAGGAGCGTGTATTATAAAATATTTACAGTACTGAAATAAACCTTTCAGCCCAAAAGGTCCATGCCGGTGTTTATGCTCCACTCGAGCCTCCTCGCACCCTTCTCCGTCTATATCCATCAACATATTCGTGTCTCCACCATGTGTTTATCGAACTTCCCCTTAAATGTGTCTATGTTATTTACTTGAACGACTCCTTGGGACCGCGTCATCCATCGCAGGGCAAAGGACAACTTCGGCGGCCAGGTTTTTGTCACCTACTGACGGCCATGTTTGTGTGACCTACAGACGGCCATGTCTGTTTCACCTACAGACGGCCATGTTTGGGTGATCTACAGACGGCAATGTTTGTGTCATCTACAGACGACCATGTTTGTGTCATCGACAGACGACCATGTTTGTGTCATCTACAGACGACCATGTTTGTGTCACATACAGACAGCCATGTTTGTGTTTTTTGTTTATTTGAGCATATCACCAGGTTTTGTAAAAATAGCTTTCCATGTAATTTATTTAATAGAAATGGATTAGTGAAACGCATTAATAAAAATATTAATTAAACTCACTGTTTTCAGGCTCTGTTTTCAGATTTACTTTCGAAGTTTTCCATTTTTAACGTGAGTACAAATATAAGTAATTTCACGCCCCATAGAAAGTCATTGCTCTGTACAGGGATCGAGCCCTCGACGTTGGCATTGTTATTAACTGAGCTGACAACTCCCGGGAACAGACAGAGGAATACCGGCACTTATCGCTCTGTACACAGTCTGCAGCAGTCAATCACACACACCCCTCTGGGACCTGCCAGCGAACTTCCTTCACTCATCGCTCTGTACGCACACTGCAGCTTTCAATCACACACTCCCCTCCAGGATCTGTCAGAGAACTTCCTGCACGTATCTCTCTGCACACAGTCTGCAGCTGTCAATCACACACTCTGCCCCGAGAACAGTCAGATAACCTCATTATATAATCTCTCTGCATACAGTCTGCAGCTGGTTGGAAAGGTAATACAATCCTTACTCAAAGATGCAACAGCAAAATATCTAGAAACTGAAAATATAATAAAGAGTAGTCAGTGCCGATTACAAAAATGAAGGTCATGGTTGATCAACCTTATTGAATTACTTAAAGAAGTAACAGAAAGTGCAGCTAAGGCTTAAAAACTAAATGACTCTCAGCGCCTTTCACGACCTCAGGACGTCCCAATCCGCTTCACAGCCAACTAAGCACTTTCAAGTGTAGTCAATGGTTTAATGTAGGAAACGCTGCCGCCAATTTTCACACAATAAGGTCCCACAAACAGCAGTGTGATAATGACCAGATAATCTGTTTTAATGATGTTGAGCGAGGGATAAATATTAGTCTGTATACCGGGGAGATTACCCCTGCTCTTTATTCAGTGGAGGCTGTATAGTCGAATTACAAAAATCCTTGGATATGGTAGTAGACTCAATTGTAAGGCCAGAACATGTGGAGCCAATGCAGAAGTTGCGGAATGGATAGCAAAGTAGCTACTAAACATAAAGCATAGAATTAGGGTGTTAAAGCTAGTTCCTCAGATTGATAAAAGATGGGGAGTGGAGTTCCACAATGATCGGTGCCTGGCCACTGTCGCTCTGCATTTACATCAATGATTTGCACTCGGGAATCGGAAGTACACGTTCACAATTTGCGCATGACACTAAATTGGGGGTTTTGATCAATCAGAGGTGGACTTGATACAATACAGGAAGACATTAATAAACTTGCAGAATGGGATTGCAATTGAAAAATTATCTTCGATATCGATAAATGTGAGGTAGTATATTTTAGTCGGAAGAATAAGGAGGCCACCTACTCCTTTGAAAATGTGTGTTTAATTGGGATTGAGGAACAGTGAGAACTGTGGGTACAGATACACAAGTCACTAAATGCAGCGACACAGGTTAGTAAAGACATAAACAAGCAAACATTTCACTGGGGTTAATTTCCAAAGGCATAGAATTGAAAAGCAGAGAAGTTATGTGAATTTTGAATAGCAATGGTGAGACTACACCTGGAGTAATTGGCGCAGATCTGGTCTCCATATAATATGAAAGACATAGTGGCACTGGAGAAGGTGTGTAATAAATCATCTATGAGAATTATACCAGAACTGACTATCGGGAAAGATTGTCCAGACTGGGGCTCTTTTGTCTGGAGAAGAGCAGACTGTGGGTGACCAGTTAGAGGCATTTAGGATTATGAAGCGGTTTCTTAGTGTAGAGGAAGACATGATGCTTCCACTTGCGGGGGACACCATAAGAACATATGGACATAAGAAATTGGAGCAGGGGTAGACCATTCGGCCCTTCGAGACTGCTCCGCCATTCAATGAGGTCATGCCTAATCATCTGCCTCAACTCCATTCAACCGCCCTATCGCCATTACCCTGAATGCCTTTACTAGTCAGAAATGTATCGACTTCTGTTTTGTATATACCCAATTACTGAGCATTCCATAGCCCTCTTGGGTAGAGAATTCCAAAGATTCACCACACTCTGTGTGAAGAAATTTCTTCTCATCTCAGTTGTAAATGGCCGACCCTTTATTCTGAGGCTGTGGCCCTTGGTTCTAGACTCCCAAGTCAAGGGAAACATTCTCTCAGCATTCATCCTATCAAGCGCAGTAATAATGTTGTATCCTTGAATAAGATGCGCTCTCATTCTTCTGAAATCAAGAGCATACAGGCCCAGTTTACTCAATCTCTTCTCGTACGATAGTCCTGGCCTCCCAGGAATCAATCTCGTGAACTATGGCCCATAAATAGAAGATTGTCACTCATAAATCAAGTGGGGAATTCAGGATAAACGTCTTCACTCAGAGGGTGGATTGAATGTGGAATACGTTACCAGAAGGAATAGTTGAAGCCAATAGCACAGAGGCATTTATGGGGAACTTAGATAAGCTCATTATGGCGAAATGAATAGAAGGATATGTTGAGTGATTTAGACAAAGAAGTGTTGGAGGAGGATCGAGTGGAGCATAAACACCGACATGGACCTGTTCGGCTGAAAACCTTATTTCAGTGCTGTCAATACTTGTAATACTTTAAAATACACTCGCCGCCCGGGAAATCTCAGTTAACTCCTTGCACTTATCTCTCTGCAGACAGTCTGATGCTGTCAATCACAAACTCTCCAAGCGGGAACCGTCGGAGAACTTCCTGCAATTATCTCTCTGCACACAGTCTGCAGCTGTCAATCACACACTATCCTCCCGGGAGCTGACAGTGAACTTCCTGCACTTATCTTTCTGCACACAGTCTGCAGCTGTCAATCACACAATCTCTTCCCGGGAACAGTCAGAGAACTACCTGCACTTATCTCTCTGCACAGAGTCTGCAGCTGTCAATCACACACTCTCCTCCCGGGAACTGTCAGAAAACGTCCTGCACTTATCTCTCTGCACACATTCTGCAGCTGTCAATGACACACTCTCCTCCCGGGATCTGACAGTGAACTTCCTGCACTTATCTCTCTGCACAATGTCTGCAGCTGTCAATCACACACTATCCTCCCTGGAGCTGACAGTGAACTTCCTCCACTTGCATAATATTACAAACAACTGACAAAAAGTTTTGCGACGTTTTACCTGATGTGATAGCACATTGCAAACAACAGAACAGCACAGACTGAAGCAAGTTGTTACATGTTGTATTTACTTAATGAGTAAAGTAGTTATTTACAAATCGAGTTTCTATTCAGCACATGTGGTTGATGATGTTGAGCCTCTGATCCAGCTTGTGATGAGTGTCTGATCACTGTGTGGATAACTGTTTCTGGTTCCGGCTGGGCTTCATTCTCAGCGTAACAGGGAACTTGCTTTTTGTCCAAGTTTCCTTTTACAACCAAACAATTCATAAACTGTATTCTGAAGCATTAATGACGAATGTTGAATGCAATAAATCAGCTGAATTAGGCCGGATCATTTCATTCCTGCACTATCTCAGGTTTGGTATCTTATTGTTTTATTCAAAGAAAAAAGGAAGATTTGCAATTACTGAGGCTGTTTCGCCAGCTCCGGGCATCGCAAGAGGCTGCGCAGCTCTGGAGGCACAAACTGAGCACGGGGCTGGAGTCGCCCCTGACCCCTAACCTCGAGCCCATGTTGACAAACGGACAATCGCAGTCCCTGTGACGTGGGGAAGGGTTTTGGCGTCATTCACCGCAGGCAAAGAGCAAAGGCCGTGTTCGTGTGACGCCATGAGGGCCATGGTAGAGTGACGTCATGTGAGTCCCGTTTGAGTGACGTCATGTGGGCCGTGACTGCGGATTTCAAAACAGGTTTGTTTTTAATTCAGTTTTTCATTTAATCTCTTTAATGTAAATTGTTAAAGGCAATGTCGTAATAAAACATGTCCCTTGCAAAATTCTGTGAATTGAAATAAATGATACGATTCTTATCAACCTCAACATCGTCTCTTACACATCACAGACGCAAAGATCTGCACAACTCTGTTTCAGTGTGCTCTTGATTCCTAGGGATGGGCAGTATCGCGCTGTCTGAGGCGGCATTCGCTGCTTTCCGCCGGCAGCGAGTGATTGGAGAGAGCGGGGCGGGATAGGCAGCCTGAATGTTGCTGTTTGTCACCGCCTCACTCACTATGGCAGCGGGTGTTTGAGAGAGCGGGGCGGGACAGGCAGCCTGAATGTTGCTGCTTGTCGCCGCCTCACTCACTCCGGCAGCGGGTGATTGAAGAGAGCGTGGCGGGACAGGCGGCCTGAATGTTGCTGCTTGTCGCCGCCTCACTCACTCCGGCAGTGCGGGCTTGGAGAGAGCGGGGCGGGACAGACGACCTGAATGTTGCTGCTTGTCGCCGCCTCACTCACTCCGGCAGTACGGTATTCGAGAGTGCGGGGCGGGACAGGCGGCCTGAGTGTTACTGCTTCCTTGCTCTTTCGTGCTTCGATCCCATTGACACTTACCTGGTCTGGTCGCTTAAACTAACTGTTAGATGTAAATTTGGAGAATCCTCAGAGGGAGACGGAATTGAGGACAAGTTCAGAATTTATTAAAACAAACAAAAGGCTTGTGCATAAGGGAGAGCAACAGCTTCCTCAGGCTAGGTGTGCACTCTCTGAGGGACAAGTAACGGTTCATTCAAGTTATACATTTCTATAAGCACCGTCCACTTACTACAGAATGGGGCGTACATGTACAAGCAGTGTCCCTACAGTTACTCTCTATTGGTTATGTGGTTAGTCACTCAACTGTCGGGCCCTCCCCTTGAACTCGGATACCTCCTGACCATGTCAGCCACAGATGTTGGTTGCCTCATCCTACTCACCAAATTCTTGCTGTTATCTCTTCCCCTTTGTAGGCAAAGTTTATAGTTTGAGAAATCATATCTTAACCCTAACTGTCGAACAAGCGGGACGGCTCAAAGCCGTAATGGCTTTTGCCCTCAGTGACTGGAACAGTGTTGGTTGTTAATTGCACCCTTATCTTTTGGGAGGCCAGGCTGTGTTTTGACAATGGATCTACTGAGGCTGTTAATACACATACATTCCGAAGTTTGATAAGAGAAGAGGCCCCTTGCTGTCTGCATATGTGTTTCAGTCAGCTAAACCTGCAAAGTCAAGTATCCCAGAATTTTTGGGTACAAGCTGCATCCTTCAGTCCGCCCGACCAATCCCCCGGAAAGGACCCTTGAAGGGTGTTGGGGAGTGTGCTCTCTACGCTAACGAGTGTGATAAGCTAATGAGTGTATAATATGTCAGAAACGCATATAGATTTTCCCGGATCAAATAGCACGAATGATGAAGGTTTACCTGTAACCCCCCGCTCCCAATTTGTTCTAAACTTCCCGCCCCCCCCACTAGGCCATTGGCTATTCCAGGTAGGCCGCACATTTGTTGCATATGGTCTGGTGTGAATCCTGTCGGGGTGGCCACCCGTCTCGGCACCAGGTATGGATCAGATGATTAAAGTTAATTTAGGCATTCCCTGATTCATTATACAATTGCTTCGTTATTCATACACTTGATTTTTCCAACAAGTTGTTAAAGTCACCATCTGAAATGCTTGGGGTAGGAGCAGTATAAGCATTAACAGTTTTAACCACTTGCTTTGCAATTTGTTTCACCCGAGTCCGTTTACATTTCCTGCATATCATACATACCAAGGTCAGGACAATTACTAACTGCACCACGACTAATACTTTTGAAACCAGTCGGATCCATGGATGGATCTGTATCTTTAGTCCCCAGTCCCAAATGTCATCCACCCATGTGGTCAACTTTCATCATCATTAAATTCATTTCACTGTTCCGGTTTTCCAATTCTGCCGCGCCTGGGGTATCCTCTGTTTCTTCTATCCTTCCTGATGTTACCCCGCCTGGGGTCTCCTTTACGTTGCTTCGGATTTTCTCTTTCGGTGTGCTGAATTAATTTGTTAGTGCTGGTTAGTCATAGGCATGTGTACCCAATTGGCTTATTTATCTTACTACATAGGTTACATATATCAAATACACTATCATTACAAGTTGGAGAACTACCAGAGCGTGCGAAATAATACGAACCTAAGTGTGTGCTGATATATTAAGCCCAAAATCCCACCAGTGTGAGTTGTCCTCTCTGCTGTCAATTTCAATATCTATTCTCGAGTTGTCTTCCTCCAGAACATAAAAATGCTTTAGGGAGGAGTTCAGTCGCATCATGACTCACTGATACCCTCAGACAACAGGGGAATTTAGTATCCGAATTGTGCCACATAATTGTGCAGCTCATAATTAAAAACGTGTTGGTTGATAGGACAGGTCTTGTTAGACCCATAAAGTAGATAGCTGAGGTAGTAGTGACACAGGTGGCACCACCAAAATAACCTCATGCTGGATTCGTCTCTATTTTTCCCACGCTCTGTTACCTACAAAACACAATCATTACAGTCACAGTTAAATTCAGTCTTACAATCATTTCAAGCGACATTAAAGTTTAACAGCTAACCAACAAACCTTGGACATAAAAGACTCTCCAGATCTTTCTTTTACTCGTATCCATCTTGTGGATATTTCTTGCTAAACATGATTTCCCATTAGCAACCAATTGTCCCAATCCAGATTCCAGGTAACTCTCAACTTCAACTTCAATTTGTAATCCCTCCAACAGGTACCAGTGTGTTTAACTCTATACTGATTGTTTCATGAATTAGATAGTTTCTCGATGGAGTACGTACCAATGCTTTAAAAGTTGTCTCGCTCTCCTGAGCCACATTAACCATTTCATGTCTTGCTGATGTCAAGTAACTGAGCATGTCTGAGACACGTTCGTCAGTGCAACTTCAACATACATTCCCGGATGGTAATTGCTTCATACATAACAAATCACATTTGCACACTCATATCGGTATCTCCATATCATGCCACATGTGCCTTTCTCGTGCTTTCAGGTATCTTATCAAAAGATTGTCTGGATGTCTTTGTTCATCTTCCTCTGCATGGTCCCGATGTCTTGGATAGTGGCCGGACTATCAAATTCAGTTTTCTTAAAAAGGTTCATTAGAGGCAGGAACACAAATGTCTCCAAGAGAAAGCTATCAATTTGCTATTCATAGCTTCTCTTTCCTGACTTTCACTGGAAAGCTTTTAAAATTCCCATTCAGTAGTGTAATTATCGTGTTTCAATCTTACACCTTCAATCACTTCCCTTTAATTACCATTTATATCTCATTCATGAGCCCTGGAGAAACTTTACTCTCCAGTGCAATTTTTTAGATTGAAAAAATAGATCGAACGTTCTCATTTGGTCCAATTTATTAGCGTTTTTTTATGTATCATTATTTGTATAGCATCTTGTAGATGGTACAGATTGCAGAACATGTGCACCGGTGGTGGAGGGAAATAATGTTTAAGCTGATGGATTGAGTGTCGCTCAAGCGGGATTGGTTGGTCCTGGATGGTGTCGAACTGTATTACTTTGAGGGCCTGTATTGGCTTGATGAGCTACATTAGTTTGAGGGGCAGTTATTTTGAGGTGCTGGATTAGTTTGAGGGACTATTCTGGTTTGAATGCCTGTATGAGTTTGAAGAGCAGTATTAGATTGAGGGGCTGTATTAGTTTAAGGGGCTGTGTTAGCATGAGGGGCTACATTAGTCTGAGGTGCTGTATTAGTTTGAGGGTGTGTATTAGTTAGAGGAGCTGTGTTAGTTTGAGGGGCTGCATTAGTTGGAGGTGCTGTATTAGTTTGAGGGTGTGTATTAGTTTGAGGAGCTGTGTTAGTTTGAGGTGCTGCATTAGTTTGAGGGGCTGTGTTAGCTTGAGGGGCTGCATTAGTTGGAGGTGCTGTAATGGTTTGAGGGTGTGTATTAGTTTGAGGAGCTGTGTTAGTTTGAGGTGCTGCATTAGGTTCAGGGGCTGCATTAGGTTGAGCTGTTGTATTAGTTTGAGGGGATGTATTAGTTTGAGGTGCTCTATTATAGGAGGGGTTGTATTAGTTTGAGGTGATATATTAGTTTGACGCTCTATATTAGTTTGAGGGAATGTATTACCTAGAGGGGCTGTATTATTGAAGGGGCTACATTAGTTTGAGGTGCTGTATCAGTTTGAGGGGCCGCATTAGTTATGGATGCTTTATTTGTTGGAGATGTATTAATTTGAGGTGCTGTATTAGTTGGAGGGTCTGTAATAGTTTAACGTGCTGTATTAGTTTGATCAGCTGTCATAGTTTCGAATACTTTATTAGCTTGAGGGGCTTTATTAGTTTGAGTGGCTGTATATGTTTCGACTGCTTTATTAGTTTGAGCGGATCTATTAGGTTGTGGGACTTTACAGTTTGACTGGCTGTATTAGTTTAAGGGGCTGTACTAGTTTGAGGGGCTGTACTAGTTTGAGAGGCTGCATTAGTTTGAGGGCTGTATTAGTTTGAGGGACTGTATTAGTTTGAGGGTCTGTATTAGTTTGAGGGACTCTATTAGTTTCAGGGGCTGTATTAGTTTGAGGGTCTGTATTAGTTTAAGGTGCTGTATTATTTTGAGGGTCTGTATTAGTTTGAGGAGCTGTATTAGTTTGAGGGACTGTATTAGTTTGAGGTGCTGTACTAGTTTGAGGGACTGTATTAGTTTGAGGAGCTGTATTAGTTTGAGGGTCTGTATTAGTTTGAGGGGCTCTATTAGTTTCAGGAACTGTATTAGTTTGAGGTGCTGTATTAGTTTGAGGTACTGTATTAGTTTGAGGGTCTGTATTAGTTGGAGGGGCTCTATTTTAGTTTGAGTTACTCTATTAGTTAGAGGGTCTGTATTATTTTGAGATACTGTATTAGTTTGAGGGTCTGTATTAGTTTGAGGGGCTCTATTAGTTTGAGGTACTGTATTAGTTTGAGGGACTGTATTAGTTTGAGGGACTGTATTAGTTAGAGGAGCTGTATTAGGTTGAGGGTCTGTGTTAGTTTGAGAGGCTCTATTAGTTTGAGGTACTGTATTAGTTTGAGGATCTGTATTAGTATGAGGAGGTGTATTAGTTTGAGGGGCTGTATTACTGTGAGCTGCTGTACTAGTTTGATGAACTGTATTAGTTTGAGGGGCTATATTATTTTGAGGGTCTGTATTAGTTTAAGGCTATGTATTAGTTTGAGGTGCTGCTTTAGTTTGAGGAGCTGTATTAGTTTGTGGTGCTGTATTAGTTTGAGGTGCTCTATTAGTTTGAGGTGCTGTATTAGTTTCAGGTGGTTTGTTATTTGGAGATGCTGTATTAGTTTGAGGTGCTGTATTCGTTTGAGGGGCTGTATTAGTTTGAGGAGATGTATGAATTTATGCTGCTGTATTACTATCATGCGCTGTATTAGTTTCGGGGCTTTATTGGTTTGAGGGACTCTTTAGTTTGAGGGGATGTGTTAGTTTGATGGGCTATGTTAGATGGAGCGGCTGTATTATCGTGAGGAACTGTATTAATTTGAGTGGCTGTAATAGTTTGAGGATTTGCATTAGTTTCAGGGCCGGTATTAATTTGAAATGCTGTATTAGTTTGCTGTGCTGCATTAGTTTGGTTATTTTTATTAGATGTAATATTTTCATGAGTTTCAGGGGATGCATTAATTTGAAGGGATGTATTAGTTTGAGAACCCATCGAAAAAAATCCCCACTTTAAATACTAAGCGAATGGCTTCAGTTAAACAGAGCACACACATACCAGAGTGCAACAGAGCAGCCCTGAGAGGGCAATCAAACATTGCGATTTTATTTACTGAAAGGCCACAGCAGAGTGAAGGGCTTTACTGGATCAAGATGTGATCTAGAGATGGGCCTGATGGTGTTTGACACAACAACACCATTGCTGGGAGAATACAGCTGGCAATCCCCATTAGTTATTAATGTGATCGGAATTCTCCAGTCTTTGGGGCTTTCAATTACAAGCTCAGCACTAAATATATTCCATCAGAACAGGGACTTAACTCGGCTGCCGTCATTTGTTTGTTCAAATTTATAAAAGAACTATTTTGAACGATGTTGCAACCTCCATGCCCCGTGGAGATCCCGCAGTGTATAAATGAAAGCTCTGGGAATGTATCACCTTAGTGTTTAATTCAGAGGGATTGACTGCAGCTCGACGGGGTACATCACTTCACAGCGAAAATGCATCTGCCAATACAACGTGTCACGAAATTATACTACTTGATACTTGCTGTCATTGGAGTTCCTGGTAAGTGGCTAAAACGAATGAATTTGTGTAAATCCGTGTGTAAGTTGCTCTCGGGTTTTGCTCTGTGACTGAGAATGTAACCAGCTATTCTAATGGTTCTCGTTATACAGGCACCCGATCAGTGTTATCATTTCCTTAATGTCCTGAATCACTCTGCAGTTTTAATCCATTGCCACAACATAAACTAAATCTCTGTTTGTAACTCACACTTCGAAGAATTAGCAATTATTGCCTTCAATTGAATATCATGTAATGTTGAGTCAGACCTCAGTGCGGGCAGCCCTTTGAGAGAAGCTATTACTGGAAGTGTCGGTCACTGTAGAACTGAACTGGTGTGGGTCCCGAGGCGGAGTGGGACACATGACTCCAGTGACCAAGTATTACTGGGACTATCTTTCACTGTGGAACTCTACTGAGTGTTGTACACTAAACTGAGTGGGACACCTGACCCCAGTGGCTATGTATTAGTGGGAATATCTGTCACTATAGAACTGTACTGAATGTGGGTCACTTACCGGAGTAAAACACTTAATGCCGGTGGCTATGCCTTGCTGGGAGTATCTGTCACTGTAAAAATTATTGAGTGTGGGTCACTAACCGGAGTGGAACACCTGGCCCCAGTGGCAATGTTTAATTGGGAGTGTCTGTCACTGTAGAAATGTACAGAATGTGGTCCCTAACTGGAGTGGAACACCTGACCCCAGTGGCCACGTATTACTAGGACTGTCTGTCACTGTAGAACTTTACTGAGTGTGGGTCACTAACCGGAGTGGAACATCTGACCCAGTGGTCATGTAATACTGGGAGTGTCTTTCACTGTGGATATTGATTGAGTTCAGGTCACTAGCTGGAGTGGAACATCTGACCCCAGTGACTATGTATTACTGTGATTATATATCACTGTAGAAATGTACTGAGTGCGGGTCACTAACTGGAGGAGACCAACTGACCCCAGTGGCCATGTATTACTGGGATTATCTATCACTGTAGAACTATACTGAGTGTGGTCAATAACTAGCGTGGAACAGTTGACCCCATTTGCCATGTATTACTGGGAGTATCTGTCACTGTAGAATTATATTGAGTGTGGGTCATTAACCGGAGTGGAACACATGACACAACTGGCCATGTATTACTGGGAGTATCTGTCACTGTAGAACTTTACTGAGTGTGGGTCCCTAACAAGAGTGGTTTAAACTGACCCCAGTGGCCATGTACTACTGAGAGTATCTGTCACTGTAAAATTTTACTGAGTATGGTTCACTAAAAGGATTGGAATACCTCACCCTAGTGTCCATGTATTACTGGGTGAATCTATCACTGTAGAACGGTACTGAGTGTGGGGGTCAATAACTAAAGTGGAACATTTGACCCCAGAACTTTACTGAGTATGGGTCACTAACTAGAGTGGAACATCTGACCCCAGTGCACAGTTATTAATAGGAATGTCTTTCACTGTAGAATTGTATTGAGTGTGGGTCACTCACAGGAGTGAAACAACTGACACCAGTGGCCATGTATTACTGCGAGTACCTGTTACCATAGAACTGTACCGAGTGTGGGTCACTAAGCCGAGTGGAACACCTGTCCCCAGTGAACATGTATAATCGGGAGTATCTGTCACTGTAGAACCGTGCTGAATGTGGGTCACTAAACGAAGTGGAACACCTGACGCAAGTGGTCCCGTATTACTGGGAGTAGCTGTCACTGTAGAATTGTACTGAGAGTGGGTCACCAACAAGAGTGAAACTCTTGACCCTAGTGACCATATATTAATGCATTTATATGTCACTCTAGAATTGTTCTGAATGTTGGTCACTAACCGGAGTGGAACACCTCACCCCAGTGGCCATGTATTACTGGGAGTATCTGTCACTGTAGAACTGTACTGAGTGTGGGTCACCAACAGGAGTGAAATACCTGACACAAGTCACCATGTATTTGAATTAGTCTCTGCCACTGTAGAACTTCACTGAGTGTTGGTGACTAACCGGAGTGGAACACATGACACAAGTGGCCATGTAATACTGGCTGTATCTGTCACTGTAAAACTGGAGTGAGTGTGGGTCACTAAACAGAGTGGAACAGCTGAATCCATTGACCATGTATTATGGGAGTATCTGTCTCTGTAGAACTTTACTGAATGTGGGTCACTAGCGGAAGTGGAACACCTGACACCAGTGGTCATATATTACTGGGAGTGTCTTTCGCTGCAGAACTGTATTAAGTTTGGGTCACTAACCGGACTGGAAATTCTGACCCCAGTGGACATGTCTTACTGGGATTGTCTTTCACTGTAGAACTGTGCTGAATGTGGGTCACTAATCGGAGTGGAACACGTGACCCCAGTGACCATGTATTACTGGTAGTGTCTTTCACTTTAGAACTGTATTGAGTTTGGGTCACTAACCGGACTGGAACACCTGACCCTATTGGACATGTCTTACTGGGATTGGATGTCACTGTAGAACAGTACGGAGTGTCGGTCACTAACTAAAGTGGAACAGCTGACCCCAGAACTCTACTGAGTGTGAGTCACCAACTGGAGTGGAACAACTGACCCCCGTGCCCAGTTATTACTGGGAGTGTCTTTCACTGTAGAACTGAATTGCGTGTGGTTCACTAAGCGTTGTTGAACACCTGACCCCAGTGGCCATATATTTCTGGGAGTATCTGTTACTGTAGAATTGTACTGAGTGTGGGTCACTAACCCTGAGTGGAACACCTGACCCCACTGACCATGTATAACCGGGAGTACCTGTCACTGTGGAACGTTACTGAATGTTGGTCACTAACCGGAGTCGAAAACCTGACGCAAGTGGTCACGTATTACTAGGAGTAGCTGTCATTTAGAATTGTAGTGAGAGTGGGTCTCTAACAGGAGTGAAACACGTGAACCCAATGGCCATGTATTACTACATTTATCTGTCAATCTAGAATTGTTCTGAATGTTGGGAACTAACCGGAGTGGAACAGCTCACCCCAGTGGCCATGCATTACTGGGAGTATCTTTCGCTGTAGAATTATATTGAGTGTGGGTCACTAACTGGAGTGGAACACATGACCCCAGTAGCCATGTATTAATGGGAGTATCTGTCACAGTAGAACAGAACTGAGTGTGGGTCCCTAACCAGAGTGGAATAACAGAACCCAGTGTCCATGTATTGCAGGGAATATCTGTCAATGTAGAATCGTACCAAGTGTGGGACACTAAACAGCTTGGAACACCTACCCACAGTGTCCTTGTACTCCTGGGGGTATCTGTCACCTGAGAATTGTACTGAGAGTTGCTCACTAACAGGAGTGGAAGACCTGACCCCAGCCACCATGTATTACTGGGTTTAACTGTCACTCTAGAATTGTACTGAGTGTTGTTCACTTACTGAATTGAAACACGTCACCCCAGTGGCCATGTATTAGTTGGTGTATCTATCAATGTAGAACCGTACGGAGTGCGGGTCACTAACCTGAGTGGAACACCTGCCCCCGTGGCCATGTATTATTGCGAGTATCTGCCTCTGTATAATTTTACTGAGTGTGGGTTACTAACTGGAGTGGAACACCTCACACCAGTCGCCATGTATTACTGGGAGCGTCTGTCTCTGTAGAATTTTACTGAGTGTGGGTCACTAACCGGAGTGGAACATTTGATCCCCGTGGCCATGTATTACTGTGAGTATCTGTCACTGTAGAATTGTACTGAGTGTGGGTCACTAACCAAAGTGGAACACCTGTC
Organism: Squalus acanthias; assembly: GCA_030390025.1. Taxonomy (NCBI): domain Eukaryota; kingdom Metazoa; phylum Chordata; class Chondrichthyes; order Squaliformes; family Squalidae; genus Squalus; species Squalus acanthias. The sequence continues at coordinate 155,898 of JASTWF010000448.1, forward strand.
CCTTGTGGCCTTGTATTACTGGGAATATCTGTACATGTAGAATTGCACTGAGTGTGGGTCATTAACTGATGTGGAGGAATGATGTGGAGATGCCGGTGTTGGACTGGGGTGGACAAAAGTGAGAAGTCACACAACACCAGGTTATAGTCCAACAGCTTTATTTGAAATCACAAGCTTTCGGAGCGCTGCTCCTTCGTCAGTTGAAGACTTCACCTGACGAAGAGCAGCGCTCCGAAGGCTTGTGATTTCAAATAAAGCTGTTGGACTATAACCTGGTGTTGTGCGACTTCTCACTGAAGTGGAAGAAGACGGATCTACTTTGAAATCATTTTTTTCAGGTGACTGATCTCTCCCTTCCATGGAGCTGCCTTCGTGTTTAACGATTGTAAAGGGGAAGATTTTTGCTGTTGGTTGAAGATCTTTGGTTCTCAGCGTAGAAAGAGAAATGCATTGATGTTGTATTGTTTCCTAGGCCTGTATTCGTTCACCCCTCAGCCTTCTCTACTCCAGAGAAAAGAGCCCCAGCCTGTTCAATGTTTCCTGACAGTTATAATCTCTCAGTTCTGGTATCATCCTTGTAAAATATTTGGACCTTCCGCAGTTCCTGGATATCCATTTTGTAATATGGAGTCCTGAACTCTACATAGTATGCTAAGTGCGGTAATACCAGGGTTGTACAATTTTAACATAACCTCTTTGCTTTTCGATTTTGTTCCTCTAGAAATGTGCCCCAGTGCTGTGTCTGCATTTGATGGCCTTGTTAACCTGCCTTGCTACTTTAAATGATTTGTGAGTTTGTAGCCCGAAAACCTATTGCCCTCTACTCCATTCAGACTCTTTTATTCCAAGGGATATTTGAGAACCTCATTCTTTATAACAAAATTCAGCACCGCACACTTAGCTTCATTGACATTAATATACCATTTAAACGCCCATTCTGCAAGTTTATTAATGTCTTGATGTATTTTGTTGCATACTTTCACTGTATTAACTGTACTCCCAAATTGGATTCGCCTGCAAATGTTGAAATTGTGCTTCAGCTTCCCGAGTCCATATAGGTTATGTAAATGTTGAACAACTGTGGTCCCAGCGCCAGTCCATGTGAAAGACCAGTTCTCACCTTCCGCTAATCTGAGTAAATACCTTTATCCCCTACTTCATGTGTTCTGTTTTAATAGCGAGCTTGCTATCCATTCTGCTGCTTGTCCCTTTGCTGAACGTGCTCTGAGATTTGTCATGAGACTGCAATGGGACTTATCGAGGTCTGCAACTTATCGAATGGTTTTCGAAAATCAAAGTATATTCCATCTATCAAATTGCCCTTATCTACATTTACTGATACTTACTCAAAGAATTTACTAAGTTTGGTCAATCATGACATTCCTTTTTGGAATGGGTTCTGACTACCCTTTATTTTATTTTGTGTTTTTATGTTTTTTTCCATTATATTGGAGTAAGGATTCCATTATATTTCCTATCACCAACGTTATGCTAACTGGCCTACAGGTCCTTGGACTTTCTGAATCTTCCGTTTTAAATACAGGAATAACATCAGCTGTCCGCCTGTCCTCTGGCACTGTTCCCTTTTCTATTACGTTTTATCAATATACAAAAGTGCCTCGTGTATCTCTTCCTTATCTTTATTAGTTTGCGTGGATGCAATACATCCGAACCAAATGTATTATCCTCGCTTTGATTGCTTTATAAATTATCTCCCCCATTTCTAAAATCAATATGTTGAAGTTGTTTGATGAAAATATTCAATTGTTATTTGACAGAGTTTAATTCCGCATTTCACCAATCTCTCTATATTATTCAGGCTCTGAATCCGCATCTAGAGTTTCATGCTTCACCTAATGTCCCACAACACGTGTGAGTTCCTTCCTTCTCAGGTCGGAGCTGCGCTCCAGATGCCCCTTAATGGGCCAAAAATTGGTGCCGCTACGCGAGAGTACGCACTGTGTACTCTCGCGTATTCTCTCTCCAATTGCCGGTTTTCTGCATGCACTGCGCATGCGCTGAAAACCGGCACTTTTCATGTCGGGTCAGTTTCAGGGATCTCCGAGTAATCGCGTGGGTTGGTGATTCTGCGCGTGCGTCTGAAACTTCATGATTTTTGTGAATGATAGTAGTGTGTGTAAGCTCCTAGCAGTTACACATGTTAAAAGCAGGAGTAGCAGCCATTTCTAAATATACGGAGATAGCAGGAGGAATAAATCCTTTTGCAGTGGGGCTACTGAGGTGAGTTTTTTAAATCTGAAAGCCACCAAAGTTTATTAAATGAAGTCTTAGATAATTTTGCAATTTAAAAAAAAATTAAAAACAGGTTTTGACCATTTGGAGTAGTATAGCAACTGTGGGTGTGTACAAGGCATATTTAGGTATCTATCTGTGAAAATGAAAGTTTAAAAATGAACTGTTTACGTTTCAAAAAGTTTTAAAGATGAAAATGAGTAAGTAAGTATGTATGTATGTATGAATTTATGAAAATGTTACAGTTTTGGAAAATCAGCTGGGGCCGTGTGGCGGGTAGATGTGTTCCCAAGCCGATAGCGCACGTGTCCCACCATAGCCCGACCTGATTTTATAGCCACTCACTTAACTAAAGTTACTTTAACAGCTATTTCCATTTTTTCATTACAACTTTCAGTTTGAAGAGGAAGCCTGTGTGAGAGAAAGATGCCCTTTCACAATCAATTCCTGTTCCTCTGTGGGATTGTGTATCAGAGAATTTTCGAATACAGACAACTAATCAGACGGAGGAACCAAGCCCGTCTCCTCCAGAGAAGGAGAAACTACTACCCACCAAATAGAGTGTACAGGCAGAGGCTGTCATTTGAGATGCTGTCGGAGGAGTTGTGTGTGAGGAGGCTGCGCTTCAGTAAAGAGTCAATTGGTCGAATCTGTGAGATGTTAAAGGAGGACCTTCAAACACGCTCGAAGAGCCGCTATGCATTGTCACTGAGCATGAAGGTAACCAGAGCACTGAACTTCTTTGCAAGTGGGACTTTTCAGGCAAGCACCGGTGACATTTCCAACATATCCAAGAATGCTGCGAGGGCCTGCATTCACCAGGTCACAGAAGACATTTTCCGTAGGGCTTCTGAGTTCATTAAGTATGACTTGTCTGCTCGCCATCAAAAGGAGATGGCGCTTGCATTTCATAACATTGCTGGATTCCCCAAAGTGATTGGGGCTGTCGATGGAACCCATGTAGCATTGAAGGCACCAGGGGTTGCACCTGTGACATTTATCAACAGGAAGGGGTTTCATTCACTGAATGTCCAGATTGTCTGTAATGCGCATCTCAGGATCTTAAATGTGAATCCAGGTAACCGTGGAAGTAATCATGACTCCTTCGTCCTCCGTAACTCTGACTTCTCTGGCGCCCTCAGCGCATTGCCTCCAGGATCCGCATGGATATTGGGCGACAAGGGCTACCCGCTAAGACCATGGCTGATGACTCCCTACCGCAAGACCAATAATGAGGCTCAGGAGAGATACAACCAGGTACACGTCTCCACACGGCAAGTGGTGGAGAGGACAGTTGGAGTTCTGAAATCACGCTTCCGGTGCCTGGACAGGTCAGGGGGACCTTGCAGTATTCTCCTGCGAAAGTGGCAAAGATTGTGGTGGTCTGTTGTGCTTTGCATAACTTTGCCCTGCAGGAAGGACTGACCCTTAACGCTGCAGATGAACTACCTGCAGAAATGGAGGACGTGGACAATGCCAATGTGCCTGTGGGAAGGCATGATGGGAAAGAGCCAACTGCTGCTCAAAGTAAGGCTGTTCGTGAGCAGCTGGTAGACAACACCTTCATGAGGTAGTGTCGCCTTGTCCCTCACGCTCCCTCTCCCCCTCCACCTCCCCATCCCCCTCCCCCTCCCTCTCCCTCTCCCTCTCCCTCTCCACCAGCAAGGCAAATAAAGGTACAGACACAATTTAAAGTGAAACAGTGCTCCTTTATTGCAGCATCATAGACTTCTGAGGTTCATTGTTGCTTTACATAGTTTATAACTTTTCAATGTTAACTCGCTACTTTTCAACTTTGTAAACAATCGTAAACAGAAATAGGTTTTAAAAAAAATTGTTAACAGTTCTGACTTACTTTTTTGCTTCGTTAATGCAGTAAAGACATTCAAGATGGAAAATAACTCTTTCCTAAATGTAAAAAAATTTAAATGTTCAATTATTTTGTGCAAATAAACAATTTGAATATTTAAAAAGTGACTAGAGGCTGTACTTTTTCAATGAAAAGCTAACTTTCAGTTTCAGTGTCAAATATATATATAAATAAAAAAAAATGTAAACATGTAAGTTTTAAATAAAACTAAAAATTAAACAATTGAAAAATTTAACGACAAATAAACTATTCCTGAGGTCAATGGATGTGCATTGTGGAACATGCAACACCCTAATGTCTCTTGCGCTTTCCCGCTCCCCGTGACCGTTGCCCGGTGCTGCGACTTGAAACGGCCCTGCTTGCCGTCGTTTGCCCTTCAGCAATTGCCTCCTGACAGGGTTGTTGCTGCTGCTGCTGCTGCTGCTGCAAGGCAATGTTTGATTGCATCATCGTAGGCGGAGTAGGTGGCTCTTGGACCTGCACTGATTCTGCGCTGGGAGCAGGTAAGGTTGGTTCTGAGGGAGTCACAGTAATGGCAGCAGAAATTATTTGCATGAGTCGAACAAGAGACTCATTTATTTTCCTAAGATCCACTCCCAAATCGGGTTTCTGCAACAGTCCAACAAGAGACTCATTTATTTGCCTAAGATCCACTCCCAAATCGGGTTTCTCCAACAGTCCGACAAGAGACTCATTTATTTTCTTAAGCTCCATTCCCTGATTCTGAGCCATTTCAATAAGTGACATGCACAGACATTCCACTCCCTGCTTGACCGAGGCAAGACAATCAATTTATTTCTCTGTAAGAGAAGACATCGATTGACTCAACCCTTCAAGATGGTGGATGTGACCCTGTATCTCCTGTTCTGCTGCATATATATCTGTGTCTCCCTCAGGCACTGTAGTATCAAGCTGCTGTCTGTTTGGCACAGAGCCACAGGGGCCAGGAGTTGGAGAGGAAGATTGAGAGGACCTCTCCTGCAACCCAGATTCCAGAACCTCCATGTTTAATTCAGCAACAATTTCCTCTTGCTGCTCCTCCACCACCACCTCACTCGCATCTCCCACTGGCTCAACATGCCCTTCACCAATGACATCTTCGGCTGCAGACTCAACGCACTGCACATCCCGTGACTGAGAAGTATGCTGTAAACCTATGTAAAGGAAACAGTAAAGATTAGCAACGGTAAAGCATGATGTGCCACATCACAGAAGCTGATATTCAGCACACATCACCTGTGTCGAATCGGTCATTTCCAAAGGGACATCGCTAAGATATCCAAACATATGCTCGAGCCTTTCCTCATGTTCGGTTAAAGCCCTTAAAGTGACAACAACACCGCCTGTCAGTGAACGTTCTCTGGCGTTGTGAGCAGTTTCACTCTAAAATTGAAAATGAAAATCTGAAATGTAAGGGTTTTTACACCAAAACTGCATTGGCACTCACACAGTTAACTCAGTAAGCAACTCAAAGCATTGCAATCAAGATGACATTAGCATTTTATGAGACTTGCCTGGCTACAAAAGCCATAAAAATTTATGGGAGCATCTTGTGACTTCAGTTAACTCAGCTTAGCAAACAAACACTGTTTCAAGGCTTTTCATTTTAAATGTAAAGACATTTTAACATTGACTTTTGTTATAACTATACAAACCTTGAGCGTTCGATATAAATCGCTGAATTTTTTGCGACATTGCTCAGCTGTACGAGGAATGGTCGAGGTTGCGGTCACACTTTGAGCAACCTCTTTCCACGCTGCAATTTGGCCTTTTCGAGGCGGCTTGGACTTCTGAGTTCCAATTATCCGTGAACGTTTCGATTCTACCTCGTCAAGAAGGGTGCGGAGATCATCATCACTGAAATTCTGTGTTCTTTTGATAAATTGGATATTGCTGATAGCAGCCATTTCCGTTTGCTGATTATAAACAGTAAAATCAATGAAAAAAACGATTTCTGGGCTTTTAAAACTGTTTAAATTACTTTAAATCTCTTTGCAAATGTTTAACATTACTCAAATTAAACTAAAAATCTTTAAAAGTTTTCAAACCATGCATTTAAATCTAACTTACTGTAAATTCCACGCGAACAGTGATAGAATTGTGTCTTCAGCTGCTGGGAAAATGCATTCAATTGAGAGAAAAATCGGGGGTGTGGCCTATGGAAAAGAGACCTTAATGGGCGTGTCTTCACGCCACATCGCACGCGATGCAACGCGCACGCTGCGCTGCAGGGCAGTGTGACGTCATACGCTGCCCTGCACTCAATCACAGAAAAGATGAACCCGAAACGGCAGACGCGGTATGTATTACCGCGCCTGCTCCTTACCCCCGCGGGAACAGAGCCAGATCAATTTCTGGCCCAATGTTTCTGGCCATGTCCGTCCGCCTCTCTTTGGCGAGATTTCAGTCAACCAGAGCTGGCGTCAAAATCACAGCGGACGGGATATGGTTTGACATCCCGGGATGGGAGTGGGGTGCCCGATGCTGGTGTTGGTTCCAATCCCCGAATACGGGAAGGGGGGTGTCCCAGCCCGGGAGGGTTTGACCCCGGACCGGGGGGAGGTACGATTCCCGACCCCGGGTGGTGTCAGATTCCGGTAAGAGGGATTTCCTAGACAGGAGTGGTTGTCCAATTGTGGGCGTTGTGGGTCGGATCTGAACCCCGACACCGGTGGGGAGATGTTCGATGCCAAAATGTATTTGATCCCGTGTGTGGTGTCCGATCCTGGAAGGGTTTCCGATCCGGGGGGCGGGGTCCCATCCTCGACAGGATGGATTCAAATTTCCGACACTTGTATCTGTTTACGGGGGTGGGCTCCACGGTTTGGGGAGATTGGGAGGCCGGAGGGGAAGCTCTCCTGCTCCTCCTGGTCTACAAGCAGTGTTGTGAATGCATTCAAACTCTTCCCGACGCTTTCCTCGCCTCTCTTCAGCTGCCGGGATTCCCGAGGACTGGCAAACCAGGCCGGCCACTGTTAATCCTGTAAAACATGTTAAATCAAAGGCTGCCAGTCTCAGTAAAATAATTAAATTTCCAACCCGCTTCGTTGTAGCCCCCCTCCTCGCTCCAACCTCCCTCGCCACCGACCCGTCTCCGTTACACTCGGAAGTGGGCAGGTTGGGGACAAGTTGGTTTTATGATGAGATTTTTAATTTTTTATCTCTGACCCGAGCCTAACACAACAGATTTGGAGAGCTAAAATCCAGCCCTTACTGTCTGGGCTCAGACTCGGAGAATTTTTGATCAGTAATTTCCAGTCTCTTTTCCCTTCTCTTTTTTACAGTTATTTTAGTGGCGATTGTGATCCTGTCCCGAGGAAAGTGCGGGCTCTCCACGTGCACCACTCGCTACCTGGTGGCCATGGCAGCGGTGGATCTACTGTACATTATCACTGACGTCATACTGAAGAAGATCAGTTATTATTATTTCCCGGGGTCTATCCTGGAAATCAACCCTGTGTGTAGTGTTACCCTTGTCCTGTCTGTGGCAGCCGCAAATTGTTCTGTGTGGTTAACCGTTACTTTCACTTTTGATCGATTTGCACCGAGAAAACTGCAGCTGTGGTTCTTGCAACAAGTTGCATTCTGCTCTGTTTAAAAAACGTCCCGTTCTACTTCACACGCGACCCTGGAAGGATAATCGACAGTGTACCGTGGTTCTATACTGTCAAGCCAAGCTACTATACTGAGCCAGGATGGGTGGTATTTGACTGGTTTGATTCAGTTTTAACCCCATTGCTTCCATTCGCTTTAATTTTGTTGCTCAAGGCTCTGACAGTCAGACACATTTTAGTGGCTAGTCGTGTCCGTAAGGGGACTGAGGGGTCAGAGCAAGGGAGAGAATCGCAGTGACCCAGAGATGGTGAGCAGAAGGATGTCTGTGATTTTACTCTTCACCATATCTGGCAGCTTCATACTTCTGTGGTTGGCAAATGTTATAAATTTCTGTTATTATAGTATTGTAGGAATAGATAATATCAATGGTTCTTTCGCTATATTTCGGCAAGTCGGCTCTATGCTGCGGAGTTTAAGTTGCTGCACAAACACATTTATTTTTGTGGTGACCCAGTCCAAGTTCAGAGAGCAGTTGAAGAGTGCGGTGAAATATCCGGTTGCCTCAATTATTCAATTAATTAAGAATCAGACAACTGAGCGCAGCCCAGAGGCGGGTCCCAGTGTTTCCAGTCCATTAAATTAATATTTCGCCCCAGACATCCATCAACTGAATTACATCAGGAACCGCTGTTGAGCTGAAAATGCAACCGGCGACGGGCCAAACACTCTGTTTAGGACACGGTACTATTTCAGACTGACAGTTCCCACATTGTCTTTCGGGACAGGACAGGACCACTAATTTGTTGCATTCTGTCCGAGCTCTTCTGTAAAGAGACACTTCAGCTGTTGAGTGCAGCAATTAATTTGCAGCTTCCAATAGGCAGACAGACAGAGCCGAGCTGCCGTTCAGAGGATTACATTACATCGAATTTAGAGCAAAAAAACTTCATTCGACTCAACTAGTCTGTGTTGGTGTTTATGCTTCACACGAGTCCCTTCCCATTGCAACTAACTCATCTCAGCCTCTCAGCATTTATTTCTATTCCATTTTCTCTCGTGTACTCGTCTAATTTCCCTTGATAGCATCTAAGCTATTTGCCTCAACCACTCCCTATGGTAATGAATTCCACATTCTGAACACTCTCTGAGAAATGCAATTGCTCCTTATTTCCCTATTGCATTTATTAGTAATTTTCTTACATTTATGGCCCTCTAGTTTTGGATTCTACCACAAGTGTAAACATTCTATCGACATCAATTGTTCAAAATATTTATAATTTTCAAGACCTCTATAAGGCCTTCTCTATGTCGACTTTCTTCTGAAGCCTAAAGACCCAGCCTGTTCAATCTTTCTGGTGGCTGTAAACTCTCAGTTCTGGTGCCGTCCAACGAAATATTTGTAAGACCGCATCCATTGGCTCCTACCACAACCTCCGTTGTCTAGCCACCGACTCCATCCCTCTCCTAGACACCTGTCTAAGGCTGAACCAGACAATTCGCAACCTTGATGTGGTATTTGATCGCAGTGTCATTTTCCGACCATATATCCAATCCATCACCAGGACAGCCTACTTCCACCTCCGTAACATCGCTTAACTCCACACCTGCCCCAGTTAATCTGTTCATCAAGCATTCATCCATCACTTTTGCTCGCTCTGGACTTCACTACTCCAACGCTCTTCTGGCCTGCATCTCATCTCCCACCGTCCATAAACTTCAGCTAATCCAAAACTCTGCTGCCCGTGTCCTAACTCACACCTAGAGCCGTTCACACACCACCACTGTGCTCGCTGACCTATATTGGATCCCATTCCGGCAAGGCCTCAATTTAAAAATTATCTTGCTTGTTTTCAAATCTCTACATGGCCTCCCTATCTCTATAACCTCCACCAGCTCTAAGACACCCTCCCCCTACCGCCACGATATCTCTGGCCTCCTCCAAATCCATTGGTGGCCGTGCCTTCAGCTGCCTGGGCCCTAACCTCTGGGATCTTCTCCCTAAACCTCTCTGCCTCTCAAACTCTCGCTTCTCCTTTTATCATGCTCCTTAAAACTTACCTATTTGAACAATATTTTGGTCATCTTTCCTAATATCTCCTTATGTGGCTTGGTGTCAAGTTCTGTTTGATAACGTCCTATGAAGCTCCTTGGGATGTTTCACTACATTGAAGACGCTATATCAATGCAATTTTTTTTGGTAAATATTTTTCGCACTTCCTCCAGTAATTCTGCAGTGTTTGTATGGTATGGAGACCATAACTATACACAGTTCTCTAAGTGAGACAAGTCCTATACAAATTTAACACAACTTACAATGTATTTACAGTACAGAGACAGGCCATTCGGCTCACAATGTCCATGTCAGTTTTTTGTGCACCACACGAGCCTCCTCCCACCCTCCTTCATCTAACCCAGTCACAATATTCTTCTATTCCTTTCTCCCTCATGTGCTTAACTCGCTTCCCCTTAAATGTATCTATTCTATTCACACCAACTACTCCTTGTGGGAGCGATTTCCACATTCTGACTACTCCCTGAGTTATGAGGTTTCTGCTGAATTCCCTATTGGATTTATTTTTGACAATTTTAAATCAATGGCCCGGAGTTCTGGTCTCACCCGCAAGTGGAAACGCCTTCTCTACATCTACCCTATCAAACCCTTTCATGTTCTTAAAGAACTCGAGCTGATCATCCCTCAGTCTTCTCGATGCTAAAGAAATGAGCCCCAGCCTGTTCAACTTTCCTGATCGGTAGAACCTCTCAGTTCTGGTATCATTCTAGTAAATCCTTTTTTCATCTTCTCCAGTGCATCTGTGCCCATTCTATAAGATGGCGACCAGAAATGTTCACAATACTCTAAGTGCGTTCTAACCAAGGTCCTATACAAGTTTAATATAACTTCTTGCTTTTCAATTCAATCCCTCTAGAAATGAATCGTCGTGCTTTCTTTGTTTTTATGTCCTTAATAACATGTGTCACTACATTTAGTGACTTGTGTATCTGTACCCTCGCGTCTCTCTTCTCCACAACCCCATTTAGACTCTTATTTTCCAAGTATTATGTGACCTCCTCATTCTTCATATTAAAATGCACTCTCTCACACTTCTCTAATGAAATTCCTTTGCCAATTACAAGCCCATTCTGCAACTTTATTAACGTCTTCCAGTATTCTGTCGCAGTCCCCGCTGTATTAACTATAAACCCCATTTCGGTGGCATCCACAAACTTTGAAATTGCCTTTCCGATTCTGGAGTGCAAATTGTTTCTGTAAACGGTGAACAAGAGAGATCCCAGCACCTATCTTTGTGGAACACCAATTCCCACCTTTTGCCAAGTTCACTTCTTTTGATTCTATAGCCTTAGAAATAAACCCCAGTTCATTGTTAGCATTTTAATTGCTTTGCTGACCTGTGATACTGATTTTAATTATTTGTTCACCTGTATCCCGTAGATCCCTTTGTCCTTCTGTACCATTTAGTTTCTTATTGTCTAAGTTGCAGGTGATTATGGAAACATAGAATGATACAGCGCTGAAGGTGCACATTCGGCCCATCGTGCCTGTGCCGGCTCTTTGGTAGAGGGATCCAATTAATCCCACTCCTCTGCTCTTTCCCCGGTATTTCTTTACATCAAGTATATTTTCCAAATCCATTTTGAATGTTCCTATTGTATCTGCTTCCACCACCCTTTCAGGCAGTGCATTACAGATCACAACAAATCGCTTTGTAAATAAAAAAGCCTCTCATGTCGTCTCTGGTTCTTTTGCCACTCACGTTGAATCTGTGTCCTCTGGTTAACGACCTATCTGCCAATGGTAACAGTTGCTCCTTATTTACGCTGTCAAATTAATTTAAGATTTTTAACACCGCTATCAAATCTCCTCTTAACCTTCTCTGCTCGAAGGAGAACAAACCCAACTTCTCCAGTCTCTCCAGGTAACTGAGGTGCCTCATCTCTGGTACCATTCTGGTCAATCTCTTCTGCTCACGCTCCAAGGCCTTGAGCTCTTTCCTAAAGTTTGGTTACCAGAATTGAACACAATACTCCCGCTGAAGCCTATAAAGTTTTAGCATGAATTCCTTACTTTTGTTCTCTATTGATCTATTAATAAAGCCAATGATCCCATATGCATTTTTTAACAGCTTTCTCAACTTGTCCTGCCACCTTCAAATATGTGTGTACATACATCACAGGTCTCTCTGACCAACACTCACTTTAAAATTGTAACATTTATTTCATATTGTATCTCCCCATTCATCCTACTAAAATGCATCACCTCATAATTCTCTGTGTTAAATTTAATCTGCCATTTGTCTGCACATTTGAATCAGTGTTCGGTTTATGTTGTATGCGAAGGGATTGCATTTGGAAAGATGCTCCATTGGGGAAGCGCAGCATCAGGTCACGGACTTCATAAATCTCTCGGACCCTCCAGCCTGAGGAACATTTTATGAGGGTCAAGACCCAGCCAAATTTGCTTCATAGGATCTGATTTAGCGTCTGTTTTAGGTTCCACTGATATTTTATTCTGTTAATGCAAAATATACCAGAAAACTGAGTGAAGAGATAACTGTACATGCAGGAATGAGGGTCAGTTAGAAAATGTTACATGAATGTCTTTTTAAACAAAGTTCAGACATGAACGTATTGAATGGCGGAGCAGGCTCGACGTCCCGAATGGCCTACTCCTGCTCCTATTTCTTATGTTCTTATTTTCCACAGTCAGTCTATGTCCTCCTGAAGTCTGTTACTGCCCTCCTCATTGTGTACTAGATTTCCGAATTTCGTTTCATTTGCAAACTATAAAATTAAGTTCTGTTTCCTCAACTCTAGGCCATTAATATGTATCAAAACGAGCAGTACTCTAATAGCGACCCCTGTGGTACACCACTGTATACCTAACTCCAGTCTGAAAAAGAACTTGTCACCACTACTCTCTGCTTTCTGTCCCTGAGCAAATTTGGTATCCATGCTGCCCTGTCCCTTTAATCCCATGGGCTATAATTTTATGAACAAGTCCATCACGTGGTATTTTATCAAACGCCTTGTGAAAGTTCATATACACAACGTCAACCACACTACCCTCATGTTATTCTATTTTCCTACAAAACTGCATCAACGCGCATTCATCTATGTTAAACTCCACTTGTCATTTAACAGCAAGGTCTGCTAATTTTCTAATGTGTATTATAAGATGTCTTCCATATTTGAAGAGAAGCATCAGTTTTATTGAATAAACACAAATAATAATTAATAAAGGTAGAAATCTACAACTGTGTGAGGTTTTGGAATTTTATCCGAAAATCTGAAGATTTGTTGCAGAATAAAGTCCTTGCATGTCACTTTGTACTACTGCTTTTCGAAGAAGTGTCTGAAGTTATTATTTATTTCAACTAACAGATCCGCTGTCCTGTTTGTTCCAGCCTCTCTTTACGACTTTCGGTATCTATTTATGCATCTAACATCCTAAGCACCTCCTCAACCCGAACTATTATCCTAAGCTCCTGCCCACCCCACATAAAATCCTCAGCGCCTTGCCACACCACCTATTATCCTCAGCTCCTCCTCAACACACCAATATATGCTTAGCTCCTCACCACCCTACCTAATATCCTCAGCACCTCCCCAACCCACCAATTATCCTCAGCTCTTCCCCATCACACCTAGTATCCTTAGCTCCTCACCAACCTAGCTAATATCCTCAGCACCTCCCCAACCCACCAATTATCCTCAGCTCCTCAACACCCCAACTAATATCCTCAGCTCCTCCCAACCCCATCTAATATCCTGAGCTCCTCCACTCCCCACCTAATATCCTCAGCGCCTCGCCACCCCACCTATTATCCTCAGCTCCTCCTCACCACACCTAGTATCCTTTGCTACTCATCATCCTATCTAATATCCTCAGCTCCTCCCAACCCACCAATTATCCTCAGCTCCTCCCCAAACCACCAATTATCCTCAGCTCCTCACCACCCCACCTAATATCCTCAGCTGCTCCGCACCTCACCTAATATCCTCAGCCCCTCCCCACTCCTAACAAACTCAGCTCCTCCCCACCCCACCTAATAACTCCAGCTCGGCCCCAAACTCACCTAATATCCTCAGATCATCACCACCCAACAAATTATACTGAAATCCCCGCCATCCAAACTAATATCCTCAGATCCTTCCCACCCCACCGAATATCCATAGTGCTTCCATTGCTCACCTGATATCTTCAGGTCCTCCCCAGCCAAACCTAACATTCTCAGATCCTCCACATTCATCTAATATTCTCAGCTGCACCCCACCTCCACCTAACACCCTCAACATTTCTCCACTTATCTCTGCATACAGTCTGCACCTGTCAATCACAGACACTCTTCCCGGGAACTGTCAGGGTACTGCGGCAGGTATTTGTAGCTTCAGTCTAAAGCTATCTATCTTGTGGGTGCGATGTGCTATCACAGGTTATCAACCAGAAAGAACAAGAATAACGTCCTGTCAATTCTTTGCAATTTGATGTAAGAGCAGGAATTGCCTGATGTTCCCTGGAGGAGAGTGTATAATAAAATATTTACAATACTGAAATAAACCTTTCAGCCCAAAAGGTGCATGCCGGTGTCTATGCTCCACTCGAGCCTCCTCCCACCCTTCCTCGTCGATATCCATCAACATATTCGTTTCTCCACCATGTGTTTATCTAACTTCCACTTAAATGTGTCTGTTATTTGCTTCAACTACTCCTTGGGAACGCGTCATCCACCGCAGGACAAAGGACAACTTCGGGGGGCCAGGTTTTTGTCACCTACTGACGGCCATGTTCGTGTCACCTACTGACGGCCATGTTTGTGACACCTACACACGGCCATGTTTGTGACAACTACAGACCGCCATGTCTGTGTCACCTACTGACGGCCATGTTTGTGTGACCTACAGACGGCCATGTTTGTGTCATCTACAGACGGCCATGTTTGTGTCACCGACAGACAGCCATGTTTGTGTCACCTACAGATGGCCATGTTTGTGTTTTTTGATTATTTGAGCATATCACCAGTTTTTTTTTAAAATAGCTTTCCATGTAATTTATTTAATAGAAATGGATTAGTGAAACGCTTTAATAAAAATATTAATTAAGCACCCTGTTTTCAGGCTTTGTTTTCAGATTTACTTTCGAAGTTTTCCATTTTTAATGTAAGTACAGATATAAGTAATTTCACGCCCCATAGAAAGTCATTGCTCTGTAAAGGGATCGAGACCTCGACGTTGGCATGGTTACTAACTGAGCTGACAACTCCCGGGAACAGACAGAGAAATACCATCACTTATCTGTCTGTACACAATCTGCAGCAGTCAATCACACACCCCGCTCCGGGAACTGCCAGATAATTTCCTTCACTCATCGCTCTTTACACAGTCAGCAGCTTTCAATCACACACTCCCCTCCAGGATCTGTCAGAGAACTTCCTGCACGTATCTCTCTTCACACAGTCTGCAGCTGTCAATCAAACACTCTACCCCGAGAACAGTCAGAGAACCTCATTCAATAATCTCTCTGCATACAGTCTGCAGCTGGTAGGAAAGGTAATGCAATCCTTACTCAAAGATGCAACAGCAAAACATCTAGAAACTGAAAATATAACAAAGAGTAGTCAGTGCAGATTACAAAAATGAAGGTCCTGGTTGATCAACCTTATTGAATTACTTAAAGAAGTATCAAAAAGTGCAGCAGAGGCTTAAAAATAATACATGACTCTCAGCGCCTTTCACGACATCAGGACGTCCCAATCCGCTTCACAGCCAAATAAGCACTTTCAATTGTAGTCAATGGTTTAATGTAGGAAACGCTGCCGCCAATTTACACACAGCAAGGTCCCACAAACAGCAATGTGATAATGATCAGATAATCTGTTTTAATGATGTTGAGTGAGGGATAAATATTAGTCTGTTTACCGGGGAGATTAACCCTGCTCTTAATTCAGTGGAAGCTGTATAGTCGAATTACAAAAAGCCTTGGATAAAGTAGTAGACTCAATAGTAAGGCCAGATCACGTGGAGTCAAGGCACAAGTTGCGGAATGGATAGCAAGCTGGCTACTAAACATGAAGTTTAGAATTAGGGGCTTAAAGCTACTTCCTCAGATTGATAAGTGATGGGGCGTGGAGTTCCATAATGATCGGTGCCGGGACCACGGTTGCTCTGCATTTACATCAATGATTTGCACTCGGGAATCGGAAGCACACGTTCACAATTTGCGCATGACACTAAATAGGGGTTTTGATAAATCAGAGGTGGACTTGATACAATACAGGAAGACATTAATAAACTTGCAGAATGGGCTTGTAATTGAAAAATTAACTTCAATATCGGTAAATGTGAGATAGTGTGGCCCGAAAATTAGACCTAATACGGGAGATTACGCACTGTGTACTCTCGCGTATTTGGTCCCGAAGTGCCGGTTTCCTGCATGCACTGCGCATGCGCGGGAAACCGGCACCACGGGTATTACGAAGGGGGCGGTTCCTAAGCGAACCGCGTGCGCGCTACATATTGTGCGCACGCAGCGCACTTAGTTTTTTTTCAGGTTTGAACGCGCAGGTAAGTGTTGAAGGTTTTACACATGAAGAAAGCAGGCGTAAGACCCCCTTTTAACAAGGTAAGTAGTTAATTAAGTATTATTTTAATTTTTTTTCAACAGTTTTATCTTTTTTAGAGACTTTAAAGAAAGGTAAGTTGATTTTTATAACTTTTAAAAAGAATTAAAATTTTGGTTTAAAGTGGTTAATTTATTTAACTATAGTTATTTATTATTGTGATGGATTATATTTTTAAATTTAATTGAGGTTTAGCTGTTCTTTTGGGGGCTTGTTGTATTCATAGTTTTGACAGCTCTTCCTGTCAAAACTATGAATGAAAGATGTTGTGCTGCCATTGGCTCTAACTGGCACACGTGATCCCAGAGGTCGCATCGAATTAACTGCGCCTGTGGGACACGCACACACTGCGCGCCGGTACCAGGGAGAGGCCCAGGAACTGAAGTTCGTGTGGGCCAAAACCATAAAGGCAGGCGCGGAGTGCGATATCGCGGGGGATCCTTACCCCCGCGGCAACCATCGAAGTCCAATTTCTGGGCCAGTATATTTTAGTAGGTAGAATAAGGAGGCCACATTCTCCTTTGAAAATTTGTGTTTAATTGGGATAGAGGAAGAGTGTGATCTGTGGGTACAGATACACAAATAACTAAATGCAGCGACACAGGTTAGTAAAGACATGAACAAGCAGACAATGCACTGGGGTTAAATTCCAAAGGCATATAATTGAAAAGCAGAGAAGTTATGTGAATTTTGAACCGCATTGGTGAGACTACAGCAGGACTAATGGGCGCAGATCTGGTCTCCATATAATATGAAAGACATAGTGGCACTGGAGAAGGTGTGTAATAAATCATCTACTAGAATTATACCAGAACTAACTATCGGGAAATATTGTCCAGACTGGGGCTCTTTTGTCTGGAGAAGAGCAGACTGTGGGTGACCAGTTAGAGGCATTTAGTATTATGAAGCGGTTTCTTAGTGTCGAGGAAGACAGGATGCTTCCACTTGCGGGGGACACCATAAGAACATAATGATATAAGAAATAGGAGCAGGAGTAGATCATTCGGCCCCTCGAGACTGCTCTGCCA
Organism: Squalus acanthias; assembly: GCA_030390025.1. Lineage (NCBI taxonomy): Eukaryota > Metazoa > Chordata > Chondrichthyes > Squaliformes > Squalidae > Squalus > Squalus acanthias. Next base: position 173,240 of record JASTWF010000448.1, read on the forward strand.
CTCAATGAGGTCATGGCTAATCTTCTGCCTCAACTACATTCAACCGCCAGATCGCCATTACCCTGAATGCCTTTACTAGTCAGAAATCTATCGACTTCTGTTTTGTATATACCCAATGACTGAGCATTCCATAGCCCTCTGGGGTAGAGAATTCCAAAGATTCACCACACTCAGTTGTAAATGGCCGACCCTTTATTCTGAGGCTGTGACCCTTGGTTCTAGACTGCCAAGTCAAGGGAAACATTCTCCCAGCATCCATCCTATCAAGCCCCGTAATAATTGTGTATCCTTGAATAAGATCCCCTCTCATTCTTCTGAATTCAAGAGAATACAGGCCTAGTTTACGCAATCTCTTCTCGTACGATTGTCCCGGCATCCCAGGAATCAATCTCGTGAACTATGGACCACAAATAGAAGATTGTCACTAATAAATCAAGTGGTGAATTCAGGATAAACTTCTTTACTCAGAGGGTGGATTGAATGTGGAATACGCTACCAGAAGGAATAGTTGAAGCGCTTAGCACAGAGACATTTAAGACGAAGTTAGATAATCTCATTATGGAGAAATGAACATAAGGATATGTTGAGTGGTTTAGACGAAGAAGTGTTGGAGGAGGATCGCTTGGAGCATAAACACCGGCATGGACCAGTTGGGCTGAAAGCCTTATTAGAGTGCTGTCAATAATGTAATACTTCATAATACACTCTCCGCCCGGGAACTGTCAGTGAACTTCCTGCACTTATCTTTCTGCACACAGTCTGCAGCTGTCAATTACACACTCTCCTCCCGGGAGCTTACAGTGAACTTCCTGCACTTATCTCTCTGCACACAGTCTGCAGCTGGCAATCACACACTCTCCTCCCGGGAACTGTCAGATAACTTCCTCCACTTGTGTAATATTACAAACAACTGATAAACAGTTTTCCGCGTTTTACCTGATGTGATAGCACATTGCACCCAACAGAACAGCACAGACTGAAGCAAATTGTTAAATGCTGTATTTACTTAATGAGTAAAGTATTTATTTTCAAATCGAGTTTCTATTCAGCACATGTGGTTGATGATATTGAGCCTGTGATCCAGCATGTGGTGAGTGTTTGATCATTGTGTGGATAACTAGTTTCTGGTTCCGGCTGGGCTTCCTTCTCAGCAGAACGGGAACTTGCTTTTTGCCCCAGTTTCCTTTAACAACAAAATAATTCACAAACTGTATTCTGAACCATTAGTAATGAATGTTGAATGCAATACATCAGATGACTTAGGCCGGATCATTTTATTCCTGCACTATCTCAGCTTTGGTATCTTAATGTTTAATTCTAACAGAAAAGGAAGATTTCCAATTATTGAGGCTGTTTCGCCAGCTCCGGGCATCGCAAGAGGCTGCGCAGCTCTGGAGGCACAAACTGAGCGCGGGGCTGAGCCGCCCCTGACCCCTAACCCCGAGCACATGTTGACAAACTGACAATTGCGATCCCTGTGACGTGGGGAAGGATTTTGGCGTCATTCACCGCAGGGCAAAGAGCAAAGGCCGTGTTAGTGTGACGCCATGAGGGCCATTATAGCGTGACGTCATGTGAGTCCGGTTTGAGTGACGTCATATGGGCCATGACTGAGGATCTCAAAACAGGTCTGTTTTTAATTCAGTTTATCATGTAATCTCTTCAATGTAAATTGTTAATGGCAATGTCGTAATAAAACAAGTCCCTTGCAAAATTCAGTGAATTGAAATAAATGATTCTTCTCGACCTCAACATCGTCTCTTACACATCACAGACGCAAAAGGTCTGCACAACTAAGTTTCAGTGGGGTCTTAATTCCCAGGGATGGGCAGTAACGCGCTGTCTGAGGCGGCATTCGCTGCTTTCCGTCTGCAGAGAGTGATTGGAGAGAGCGGGGCGGGACAAGCAGCCTGAATGTTGCTGCTTGTCGACGCCTCACTCACTCCGGCAGCGGGTGATTGAAGAGAGCTAGGAGGGAAAGCCGGCCTGAATGTTGCTGCTTGTCGCCACCTCACTTACTGTGGCAGCGGGCGATAGAAGAAAGCGGGGCGGAACAGCCGGCCTGAATGTTGCTGCTTGTCGCCGCCTCACTCACTCCGGCAGCGGGTGATTGGAGAGAGCGGGGCGGAACAGCCGGCCTGAATGTTGCTGCTTGTCGCCGCCTAACTCACTCCGGCAGCGTGTGATTGGAGAGAGCGGGGCGGGAGAGGCAGCCTGAATGTTGCTGCTTGTCGCCGCCTCACTCACTCCGGCAGTGCGGGCTTGGAGAGAGCGGGGCCCGACAGGCGGCCTGAATGTTGCTGCTTGTCGCCGCCTCACACTCTCCGGCAGTGCGGGATTCGAGAATGCGGGGCGGGACAGGCGGCCTGAGTGTTACTGCTTGTTTCTTCTTTCGTGCTTCGATTCCATTGACACTTACCTGCGGCCTTGGTCTGGTCGTTTAAACTAACTGTTAGATGCAAATTTGGAGAAACCTCAAAGGGAGACGGAAATAAGAACAAGTTTAGAATTTATTAAAACAAACAAAATACTTGTGCATAAGGGAGAGCCACTCAGCTTCCTCAGGCTAGTGGTGCACTCTCTGAGGGACAATTAATGGTTCATTCAAGGTATAGATTTCTATAAGCACCGCCTACTTGCTTCAGAATGGGGCGTACATGTACAAACAGTGTCACTATAGTTACTCTCTATTGGTTATGTGGTTAGTCACTGAACTGTCGCGCCCTCACATTGAACTCGGATTCCCACTGACCATGCCAGTCACAGATGTTGGTTGTCTCATCCTACTGCCCAAATTCTTGCTGTTATCTCTTCGTCTTTGTAGGCATAGTTTATAGTTTGAGAAAACCTATTTTATCCCTAACTCTCGAACAAGCGGAATGGCTCAAGGCCGTAATGGCTTTTGCCCTCAGTGACTGGAACAGTGTTGGTTGTTAATTGCACACTTATCTCTTGGGAGGCCAGGCTGTGTTTTGACAATGGCTCTACTGAGGTTGTTAATACACACACATTCCGAAGTTTGATAAGAGAAGAGGCCCCTTGCTTTCTGCATATGTGTTCAGTTAGCTAAACCTGCATAGTCAAGAACCCAGAATTATTTGTTAACACGCTGTATCCTTCAGTCCCCCCTTCCAATCCCCCGGAAAGGACCCTTGAAGGTGGTTGGGGAGTGTGCTCTCTACGCTAAATAGTGTGATAAGCTAGTGACTGTATAATATATCAGAACCGCATATAGGTATTCCAGGATCAAATAGCACGAATGAGGAAGGTTTACCTGTAAACCCCCCCCCCCCCATCCCAATTTGTTCTATACTCCCCACCACCCCTAGGCCATTGGCTATTCCAGGTAGGCCGCACATTTGTTGCATATGGTCTGGTGTGAATCCTGTCGGGGTGGCCTTCCGTCTAGGCACTGGGTATGCATCAGGTGAGTAAAGTTAGTTTAGGCATTCCCTGATTCATTATACAATTGCTTCATATACATAAACTTGATTTTTCCAACAAGTTGTTAAAGTCATCATCTGAAACGCTTGGGGTAGGAGCAGTATAAGCATTAACAGTTTTAACCACTAGCTTTGCAATTTGTTTCACCCGAGTACGTTTACATTTCCTGCATGCCATATATAACACGGTCAGGACAATTACTAACTGCACCACGACTAATACATGTGAAACCAGTCGGATCCATGGATGGATCTGTATCTTTAGTCTCCAGTTCCAAATGTCATCCACCCATGTGGTCATCTTTCACCATCATTAAATTAATTTCACTATTCCGGTTTTCCAATTCTGCCCCGCCTGGGGTATCCTCTGTTTCTTCTATCTTTCCTGATGTTACCCCGCCTGGGGTCTCCTCTACGTTGCTTTGGATCTTCTCTTTCGGTGTGCTCAATTAATTTGTTAGTGCTGGTTAGTCATAGGCATGAGTACCCAATTGGCTTATGTATCTTACTACATACGTTACATATATCAAATACACTATCATTACAAGTTGGAGAACTACCAGAGCGTGTGAAATAATACAAATCTAAGGGTGTGCTGATATATTAAGCCCAATATCCCACCAGTGTGAGTTGTCCTCTATGCTGTCAATTTCAATATCTATTCTCGAGTTGTCTTCCTCCAAAACATAAAAATGCTTTAGGGAGGAGTTCAGTCGCATCATGAGCTCACTGATACCCTTAGACAACAGGGGAATGTAGTATCCGAATTGTGCCACATAATTGTTCAGCTCATACTTAAAAACGTGTTGGTTGATAGGACAGGTCCTGTTAGACCCATAAAGCATGGTAGATGCGGTAGTAGTGACACAGGAGGCAACACCAAAATCAACTCATACTGGATTCGTACTAGTTTTGCCCACGCTCTGTTACCTACAAAACACAATCATTACAGTCACAGTTAAATTCAGTCTTACATTCATTTCAAGCGACATTACAGTTTAACATCTAATCAACAAATCATGGACTTAAAAGATTCTCCAGATCTCTCTTTTACTCTTATCCATCTTGTGGATATTTCTTGCTAAACATGATTTCTCCTTAGCCCTCAATTGTCCCAATCCAGATTCCAGGTAACTCTCCACTTCAACTTCAATGTTGAATCCCTCCAACAGGTACCAGTGTATTTACCTCTATTCTGATTGTTTCATTGATTAGATAGTGTCTCGATGGAGTATGTGTCAATGCTTTAAAAGATGTCTCACTCGCCTGAGCCACATTAACCATTTCATGTCTTGCTGTTGTCAAGTAACTGAACTTGTCTGAGACCCGTTCGTCAGTGCAAGTTCAACATACATTCCCGGATGGCATTTGCTTCATACGTAACGAATCACATTTGCACACTCATATCGGTATCTCCATATCATGCCACATGTGCCTTTCTCGGGGTGTCAGGTACCTTATCAAACGATTGTCTGGAGGTCTTTGCTCATCTTCCTCTGCATGGTCCCGATGTCTTGAGTAGTGCCGGACTATCAAATTCAGTTTTCATAAAAAGGTTCATCAGAGGCAGGTACACAAATGTCTCCAAGAGAAAGCTATCAATTTGCTATCCTTAGCTACTTTTTCCTGACTTTCACTGGAAAGCTTTTAAAATTCCTATTCAGTCGTGTAATTCTCCTGTTTCAATCTTACACTTTCAATCACTTCCCTTTAATTACCATTCGTATCTCATTCATGAACCCTGGAGAAAATTTACTGTCCAGTACAATATTTAAGATTGAAAACATAGATCAAACGTTCTCACTTGGTCCAAGTTATTAACGTTTTTTTATTTATCATTATTTTAGAGGATCTTCTATTTTTCCAAAAGTAAACTAATATATAGTGCCTGAGTCCATTTTGTCATCTCAAAATTATCCCGAAATCCAAACAGCAGTAGTGTTGAGCTGATAGGTTTTGTCAATGTTCAATTTCATTTCTATTAATTTATCTTATCAATTCCAATTTCAGAAACAAATGATTTCCAGGCTAGGTGGCTTACACAGTGTTTTAACATTAGAAACAGAAGTGCTGCAATTAGTTTACAAGGTAACTTCCATATAACAAAAGAAAGAAGATAATCCATTGTACTCTGCTTAACTCCCAAGGGGTTAATTTATCAAATCATACTTTTCCTTCTGGGAAATGTTAAACTAAAATTAAGAAACTTAAATTTAATAATGTCCAATATCTTTCAATGTCATGCTAAAGTTGTTGCTCGGTGAACTTAAACAGCTGTCAGTGGAAAGGGTTAACTCCTTTGCAGGTCTTTAAGAAGGTGGAGCGAAACATTGTCAGGCGCACGCAATTGCATCACTTTACGTAAATTTAAAAAAAAACTTTCCGATCCAAAAAAACAGCTGTGTTTTTACACTTTAACTAAGCACGAACAGAACAGATAAAAAAAAAAAATAGCACATTCTTGCATAAACAGTAAATGACGTCATATTTCTTATTGTCCTTTCTTCCTGTGATTTTACTGGTACAGACCCCCTTGTGTGTTTTGTGTGGACCAGTGGTCATCTCACGGAAAAAGGGGGCCACCGGCCGGTCGACACGGAAAAAGGGGGCCACCGGCCGGTCGACGCGGAACCCCAGCGCCGTGGTAGGTGTTGTTTGTTCCCCGAACAGTAACCCTATCATTCCCATGATAAGCCACCCCATCGTTATCCTGTATCACCGCTAGGCATAAAGAGTCCAGCTCGTTTAACAGTCTCAGCACTGGCTTGTGGTAACTGGAAGGCTCTCTCTCTCTCTCTCTGCCTGTCTCTGCCCCCCCCCTTGTGGTCTGTCCTGCTAATAGCCGTGTGCGCAAGGCTCGGAGATGGATTAAGGCTACTTCATTGAGGCGGAGCCGGTGGCCTTGTGACAGTGGATCAATGTAACTTATCTGAGTTAACGTAATTATGTGAGGGTTAGGAGCCGTCGGACGAGGATGTGTGAAGACAGGTTGCACTGTCCTCCTTTGGAGGTAGGAGGGCCTATAAAATATCCCCTGGGGAAGGTCTTCCAGTCCCGACACCAGCGGTTTCCAGAGAGCAGCTGTGTCTCGGAACCGGTCTATCTCCTCTGCGCGGGGTAGGGTGAATAAAAGATTCTGAGTTCTGTTGGGATGGAGAGCGAAGGGTCCGGTAGTCCTACCACAAAAGGGAGATAATCGGAACTCTAGAGTCAAGGGGTGAGTTCAGGGGAAGGTTAGAGTCTTATAGCAATGAGAGTTCGCAGGAATCCATCCCCGGAAGTGGTGGCAGTACTGAGGTCGGGCCCGCTCATCTGTAAGAAAGAGACAGGTAAAATAGTGACCCGAAGAATCGACCAAAGCCCTTCGAAATCCGGTCCTGATCAAATAGAGGGGAGAAAAGACAGGTCAATATTCGTTATTATTTCCTTTTAATCATAGGGTCCCCAAGAGATGGGGGAATCTCTTCCCGGGCCCCATCAACGGCTTGGTCTCTCTCCAGTGTCACCATTTTACATCCATTTTTTTTTCCTGTCGGCAAACGGAGGTTCCTGTAGACAAACACATGTATCAATTGTCATTAATACAGTATATGACCCCATCCACCGAGGTTCCAATCCCTTTCTTCCAATAACTTGCGTCATTACCTGTTGGCCAATTTTGGGCAACTCCTCTGGTTTAAGTCCAGTATTTTGTCTCTCCTGATCTTTAATCTGTTGCTGGTTCCTTACTTCTGTATTTAGTGCTTTGACCTCCTGGTTTAGTTGTACTAAATATCGTCTTAATCTATCTTGTACTTGTCCTGGTTCTCCCACCCCTCCAGCCACATCCTCTGGCAGTCTCATAGCTCGTCCTGTCATTAATTCATAAGGGGTCAGTGCGGTCGTGCTTCCTGGAGTGGCTCGCAGCCTCATTAATATGCTGGGTATTAATTCCGAACATCCCTTCTCTGTTTCTTGGATGACTTTTGTCAGCGCGTTTTTCAGTGTCCTATTCATTCATCCCCGAGCTCTGGGGATGATATGGTATGTGGTATTTTTGTCTTACATTTAACAGCTTACAAGTTTCCTTCAGTATTTTTGTTTTAAATGTGTAACATTATCAGTGTCAATTTGGAGTGGAACTCCCCATCTGGGTATTACTTCACTGGCCAGTATTTGTGCTACTTTACTTGCTGAGCAGTCTCGGGTGGCAAATGCTGCCACCCATCTGGTAAATTGGTCAGTTATTACCAGCCAATATTTTTTCTCCCTTTAACAAACCATTGAATCGGCTCTGCTTTCCCTGCAAAGTCTGATATAAAAATCCAGCAGTAATTAAATAGTTCCAACGCTTTCCTCACTCCCGGATGGTCACTGGCCTTGGCATGTCTTTTATGGATGCGTTTTGTTCCTGCAGGAGTGCCTTATACCCCTGCTTAATTTCGTGTCCTAGATACTTTACTTTGGACAGTCCAACCTGTGCCTTTTTGGGTTCAATTTAAAGCCAGCTTTCTTAAGTGTCTGGAGGGTGGCTAGTAATCCTCCCAAGTTTCCTTTGGCATCGTTTGATGCAATCATTGTAATCGACATATTGGAGTAGGGCACTTTGATAATTAGATAGTTCTAACTCGTCTAAGGCTTGACTCAGTACCTGGTGGAATATATTTGAAATTGTGGAACACCTGCGGAACCATGGTCCATGTATCCTGTCTATTCCTGACAGTAAAGGCGGTTTTCCCTTGTGATTCCTCTGCCAATGCTTTGGAACAGAACCTGTTCTGTATCCAAGACTGTACATATTTTAAAGTCTGGTTTCAGACCATTAAATATCTTATTCAATGCGGTCTACATAAATTTACACCAACCAGAATTTCACCGTGGCCACAATGAAAGTCTGGTTTTAATAGGTTAATTAACCTCAATAACTCCAATTCAAGCCAGATCATTTTTTTTAACTAACCGGTATCACTTGGAAAAGAAAGAAACCATAGCCACAATAACAAAGAAACAATTACCCATGCCTTGTAAACATTCAAATTCATATTGTTCCTGGCACATTGGCAACTGTGACTTCAAGGCTGAAGCTTATCTTTTGTAAAACAATTTACAAACTTAAAACAACACACGCTTGTCCATACTTCAAGACAAGTCTTCAAGGGGTTAAACAGCTTTTAGCTCTCTGTACAAAAGAGTGGGTGGAGCTAAAACAAAAATATCAGACTTTTTTTTACAGACTTTCAGATAAAATTAATACTGTAACTTCTTAAACATTCACAGTCAGGAAAACGTTCACTCTTTTAACACACACTTTCACAAAAACTGAGATCTCAGCATTCCTTTTCCTTTCAAGATTCCTTTCACTCAGCAAATCCTGGAGTTTACTTGTTTTATTTGTCTCGGGACAGACATTAATAACTTCCATGTCGATAAAACTTGAAATTTCTCTTTTTTTTGACTTAGGCGTCTGAGCAGCTTTTCCTGCTCCAGAATGAAGCGGTACGGTGGGGTAGATACGAGTCTATTCGGGGGGGGCACGTGGGTTGGCTGGCCTCAACTCGTTGAACCTCTACGGTCCCCGATGGGGGCCGGGGATCTAAGGTCGGCGTGTCTCCAGTCTCTTTTTGTGGAGCCCCGACAATATCAGCTCAGTGTTTTAAGTCGTCTAGATTCTCAGTCCCTTGTGACTTGAGGTGCAGGAGATTACTGTCTTGGACTTTAGCCTCCTGCACGGGTCTCAAGAAGCCTTGTAACGGAGCCGGTCTTCCCCCCTTATCCACGATTATAGGTCCAATCTGATTCATCCAACTAGTACACAATACCGCCCCGTACTTGGCTTTTTTGGCGTCTTGATGTTCCGTCCACCACTTTATTTGGTCACCTACTGGGCTTGTTTCTTTCCACCCATTTTTAATCATTTCACTTTGAAGTTTCAAATGAGCCTCTCGGGCCTGTTGAACGACAGTGACACTGGTGGCCATAGCCGGAACGTCCGGTCAAAGAATTCTCCTCTCATTACCCATGTGATCCGTATTAAATGTTACGTATATTCTTTTACTCTTTCTTATACTTTAATCGGCACAAACGAATCACCTTACACTCTAAATCAGAAATATACGCTTATCACCTTACACTCTAAATCAGAAATATACACTTATCACCTTACATTCTAAATCAGAAATATGCACTTATGTCTAATCAATTCCGTCACTCCGCGGTCTCCGTGAGGAATAATTTAATTTATGGGTACTTTTATACTGTCTGAACCATACACGGTTTTAGCTACACCGGTGACGAGCGAGTCCTTGTTCCTCCTAGAAGCTTTACGCTGGCTTTCACTTAGGACAGGACAAGGTCCCGTGTTCCTCCTAGGATCCTTACTCTGGCTCTTCCCTTAGGGCACGACACAGTTCTCGCCCTAGCCGTCACTTCCAGTGCCTTTAACTCCTCTGGTCCTTACCTGCAGTATCCCACTTCTGACACCAACTGTTACATTCGAATTTGGAGAAACCTCAGATGGAGACGGAATTCAGGACAAGTTCAGAATTTATTAAAACAAACAAAAGACATGTGCACAAGAGAGAGCCACTCAGCTTCCTCAGGCTAGGGGTGCACTCTCTGAGGGACAAGTAACGGTTCATTCAAGTTACACATTTCTATAAGCAACGCCCACTTACTACATAATGCGGCGTACATGTACAAACAATGTCACTACAGTTACTCCCTGTTGGTTTTATGGTTAGTTACTCAACTGTCGGCCCCTACCCTTGAACTCGGATACAACCTGACCATGCCAGCCACAGATGTTGGTGGTCTCATCCTACTCCCCAAATTCCTGCTGTTATCTCTTCCTCTTTGTAGCCACAGTTTATACTTTGAGAAAACATGTTTCATCCCTAACTGTCGAACAAGCGTGATGGCTCAAGGCCGTAATGGCTTTTGCGCTCAGTGCCTGGAACAGTGTTGATTGTTAATTGCACCCTTATCTCTTGAGAGGCCAGGCTGTGTTTCGACAATCGCTCTGCTGAGACTGTGAATACACACATTCCGAAGTTTGATTAGGAAAGGGGCGTCTTACAGTCTACAAATATGCTTTAGTTAGCTGAACCTACTCTATGCATAAAATAGAGGGTTAATGTAGTCAAGTATCCCAGCATTCTTTGGGAACAAGCTGGATCCTTCACAGCACTTCAATCTAATACAGCTCTTCAATCTAATGCAGCACTTCAATATAATGCAGCTCTTCAATATACTCCAGCACTTCAAACTTATACAGCACTTCAACCTAATACAGCACTTCAATCTAATACAGCTCTTCAATCTAATACAGCGCTTCAATCTATTATATCACCTCAATCTAAGACAGCTCTTCAATCTAATACAGCACCTCAATCCAATATAGCACTTAAATCTAACACTGCAGTTCACGTCATACAGCACTTCAACATAATACAGCTCTTTAATCTAGTACAGCGATTAAATGTAGCGCCTCACTGCAATGTAATACAGCACTTCTATCTAATTCAGCTCCTCAATCTAATAAAGCAACTCAGTTCAATACAGCACTTCAATATAGTACACCACTTCAATCTAATACAGCACTTCTGTCTAATACAGAACTTCAATCTAATACATCACGTCAAACTAATAGCCAAACTGCGACTCCTTAGCACAGAGAATTACGAAGCTCAATTGAATCTAATCACTCACCCAGAACACCAATGTCTGCAAGGATGATGTAGTATATGTTTCTGATGGTGAAAAATGTTGCGAACATTTTCTGTGTGAAGCGATCTGTCCCTTCGTGCTGCAGGTAATCTCTCTGAATTAATCTCTGAGGCAACACATTACCAGAGCCCTCCATGTATACACTGTAGGTAGCCCACTGGGACAGTAGGGTCAAAACATCGTTTAAGTTAGTTCTTGTTGTTTGAAAAAATATTTGTGAAGCGATTTGAGTCCCTGATGTGATGAAAGCCCCAAAGACTGGATCATTCTGATAATATTCGGGAACTACTTCAAAATTTACCGCTGAAATATGTTGTTTATTTTATCCAGATGGGGCTCATCGTTAGATCTCACATTGATTCCGTGATGTTCTGCTCCCTACTGTGTTAATTCCAAATCCAATTTCAAATTGTTTGTTCTTCTCTCGTGGCTGCTATTCTGTATTTCTGTTTTGATCTGACTAAATTAATTTTTGCAATTTAATTTTCAGCTTAAATTGCTGGGTTTTTATTCTGTAGTCTGGAGATTTAAACAGTCCAAACTTTTCTTACAAGATTGTACAATTTCATCTTAAATAATTGTTGTATTTCTCCTAATGAAACACGTAACAACAATACCTGTACATCTGTATTGCTCAAATACACACAGCCATTAACTCTAATACAGCAATTCAAACTAATGCAGCTCCTCAAACTAAAACAGCCCTTCAAACTAATTCAGCACCTGAAACTAATGCAGCATCTCAAACAAATGCAGCACATCAATGTAATACAGCAGCTCAAACTAATTCAGCACCACAGACTAACAAAGCTCCTCAAACTAATTCAACACCTCAAACTAACAAAGCTCCTCAAACTAATTCAACACCTCAAACTAACAAAATGTGTGCATAATTGTCAAATAAACTCCTGCACAAATAAGTGTGAGGAATTGCATTGTGTTAAGAAATATAAGGAGGCCTCATATTACTTGGAAAATAAGAATCTAAATACGTTAGTGGAGCAAGGCGATCTGGGAGCACAAATACACAAATCACTAAAAGTAGAGCCACAGGTTAATACATCATAAAAAGCTAACCACGTGCTCGGGTTTATTACTAGAGGGATAGTATTGAAAATTGAAGAGGTTTTGCTAAACTTGTATCGAACCTTGGTTAGACCACACGTGGAATATTGCGTATAGTGCAGATCGCCATATTAGAAAGAAGAATACAGAGGCACTGGAAAGGATAAAAAAAGATTTGCAAGGATGATACCAGAAATGCGAGCTTATACCTATCCGGGTAGGATGAACAGGCTGTGTCTCTTTACTCTTGAAAAGAGAAGGTTGAGGTGTGACCTAATTGAGGTCTATAAAATTATGAAAGTTTTTGATAGCGTAGATACACAGAGTGTTTCCACTTGTGGGGAAGAGCAAAACCAGAGGCATTAAATATAAGATATTCACGAAGAAATCAAATAGGGAATCCAGAAGAAACTACTTCACAAAGCGAGTGCTGAGAATGTAGAAATCGCTCCCAAAGGGAGTGGTTGAGGCAAATGGTACAGATGAATTTACGAGGAGGCTAGATAAGCACATGAGGGAGAAGCGAATAGAGTGGTATGCTGATAGAGTTCGATGAGGAAGGATGGGAGGAGTCTCGACTGGAGCATATAACCTGGAATGGACCGGTTAGACCGAGTGGCCTCTTTCTTTTCTGTAGGTTCTCTGTAAATTTATGTGATCATAGAATCATAGATTAATCCGTCACAGAAGTATTTATACTCCCAGATGTCGTTTCTATTCTATCCCATTTAGATTCTTATTTTCGAACTAATATGGGACCTTCTTAATTTTCTTAACACAATGTAAGTGTCAGCCGTGGCTCAGTGGGTAGCGCTCTCGCCTCTGAGTCAGGAGGTAGTGGGTTCACAATCCCACTCCAGGGACTTGAGAACAGAAATCTAGGCGGACAATACAAAGGGAGCGCTGCACTGTCCGAGGTGCCGTCTTTCCGATGAAACGTTAAGCTGAGACCCCGTCTGCTCTCTCAGGTGGACGGAAAAGTTCCCATTGCACTATTTTGAAGAGGAGCATGGGAGTTATCCACTGTGTTGTGGTCAATATTTATCCCTCAATCAACGCGGAAATGGTAGCATTGTGGTTATTTCACTGTACTAGTAATCCAGAGGCCTGGACTAATAATCTGGAGACATGAGTCCAAATTTCTCCCCGGCAGTAGTGGAGTTTCAATTCAGTTACTTAAATACATCGGGAATAATAAAACAAGTATCAGTAATGGTCACTGTGAACTAGCAGCTTGTCGTAAAAACCCATCTGCTACATAGTGTACTTTAGACAAGGAAATCTGCCGCATAAGAGATTAGGGTGTCTGCATAAGAGATTAGCGAGTTCGCATAAGAGATTAGCGTGTCCGCATAAGAGATTAGCGTGTCCACATAAGAGATTAGCGTGTCCGCATAAGAGATTAGCGTGTCCGCATAAGAGATTAGCGTGACCGCATAAGAGATTAGTGTGTCCACATAAGAGATTAGCGTGTCCGCATAAGAGATTAGCGTGTCCGCATGAGAGATTAGCGTGTTAAATTAAGTCACATGGGTTTGGGGGCAAGGTATTGACTTGGATAGAGAACTGGTTGGCGGACAGAAAGCAGAGAGTAGGAATTAATGGGTCTTTTTCCAAGTGGCAAGCAGTGACTAGTGGGGTACCGCAGGGATCGGTCCTTGGACACCAGCTTTTCACAATATACATTAATGATCTAGATAAGGGAACTAAATGTAATATCTCCATGTTTGCAGATGACACAAAGCTGGGTGGGACTGTGTGCTGCGAGGAGGATACCGAGAAACTCCAGGATGATTTGAACAGGTTGGGTGAGTGGTCAGAAGCGTGGCAGATGCAATGTAACGTGGATAAATGCGAGGTTATCCACTTTGGTGTCAAAAACAGAAAGGCAGACTACTATCTGAATAGCAATAGATTGGGAGAAGGGGAAGTGCAACGAGACCTGGGTGTCCTTGTGCACCAGTCGCTGAAAGTAAGCATGCAGGTGCAGCAGGCGTTTAAGAAGGCAAATGGTATGTTGGCCTTCATAGCGAAAGGGTTTGAGTATAGGAACAGGGATGTCCTGCTGCAGTTGTACAGGGCCTTGGTGAGAACACACCTTGAGTACTGTGTGCAGTTTTGGTCGCCTGATCTGAGGAAGGATGTTCTTGCCATGGAAGGAGTTCGGCGAAGATGCACAAGGCTGATACCTGGGATGGCAGGAATGACATATGAGGAGAGATTGGTTCGATTGGGCTTATACTCGCTAGAGTATAGAAGAATGAGAGGGGATCTCATCGTAACATATAACATTCTGACAGTTCTGGACAAACTAGATGCAGGAAGAATGTTCCCGATGGTCGGTGAGTCCAGAACCAGGGGTCATCTTCTAAGGATAACGGGTAAGCCATTTAGGACAGAAAAGAGGAGAATTTATTCACCCAGAGAGTGGTGAACCTGTGGAATTCTCTACCACAGAAGGTAGTTGAGGCCAAGTCATTAAATATATTCAAGAATGAGTTCGATATATTTCTTAAAGCTAAAGTTATCAAGGGATATGGGGAGAAGGCAGGTACAGGGTACTGAGTTTGGATGATCAGCCTTGATCTCATCGAATGGCGGAGGAGGCTCGAGGGGCCGAATGGCCTATTCCTGCTCCTATCTTCTATGTTACTATGTCCTTACCTGGTCTGGCCTATATGTGACTCCAGACCCACAGCAATGTGTTTGACTGTTAACTGCCCTCTGAAATGGCCCAGCAAGACACTCAGTTGTATCAAATCGCTACGAGGAAGTCAGTACTGTGGGAGAACCTTCACCAAACGGACTCCAGCGGTTCAAAAGGCAGCTCACCAATACCTACTCAAGGGCAATTAGGGATGGGCAATAAATGCCGGCCTTGCCAGCGACGCCCACATCCCGTGAATGAATAAAATCCTATAAAATACATTATCTGGTGATTATCACATTGCTGCTTGTGGAAGCTTGCTGTGTGCAGATTGACTGCTGTATTTACTACATTACAACAGTGAATACACTTCAAAAGTAGCTGATTGGCTGAAAAGCGTATTGGAAGATCCTGAAGTCGTGACAGGCCCTATATAAATGAAAGTATTTCTATCTATCAGAACGAGGCCATTCGGCCCCTCGAGTCTACGTCTACTCTTTCGATGAGCCACCCAGTTATTCGCACTCCCTCACTCTTTCCCCATATCCCTGTAATTATTCTCTTCAAGCATTTACTCATTTCCATTTTGAAGGCTACTATTGAATCTGTACCCACCACCCTATCAGGCCGTGAATTCCAAATCCTAACCACTCGCTGTGTGAAAATGTTTTAGCTCATGTCGCCTCTGGTTCTTCTGCCAATCACCTTAAATCTGTACCCTCTGATTATTGACCATTCAGCCATTGGAGACAGTTTCTCTTTATTAACTCTGCCTAAATCATTCATGCTTTTAAACACATCCATCAATTCTCTCCTTAGTACTCCCTGCTCTAAGGTGATTAACCCCAGCTTCTTCAATCTATCCACGTAATTCTAATCCATCACCCCTCGAACAATTTTGGTGAATCTCTTCTGTACCCTCTCCAAAGCCTTCACGTCCTTCCTGAAGTGTGGTGACCAGAATTTGACACAATACTCCAGCTGGGGCCGAACTGGAGTTTTTTGCAGGTTTAACATAACTTCCCGTCTTTTGTACTCTGTGCCTCTATTTATAAAGGCCAGGATCCTGTCTGCTTTATTTGCTGATTTGTTAACCTTTCCTGCCACCATCAAAAACTTGTGCACAACCATCCCCAGGTCACTCTTTTCTTGCAAACAATTTGATGTTGTAATATTTAGCTTGTACTGTCTCTCCTCATTCTTGCTACCAAAATGTATCACCTCACACCTTTCTGCGTTGAATTACATCTGCCACGTGTCCGCCAATCCCACTAGCCTGTCTATTTCGTCTTGAAGTCTATTACAAGCTGCCTCAGCGGTTACTACACTTCAAAGTTTCGTGTCATCAACAAATTTCGAAAAAAGTCCCCTTTACACCCAAGTCCAATCATTAATGTTTATCAAATCAGCAATGACCTTAGTACTGAACCCCGGGGAACATGAAGGTAAACCTCCCTCCAGTCCGAAAGACAGCGTCTCACCACAACTCCCTGTTTCTATCACAAGTCATTATTATATCCATGCTGCTACTGCCCCTTTTATCCCATGGGCTCCAATGTGGCTCACAAGCCTAGTATGTGGCACTTTATCAAAGGCCATTTGAAAGTCCATATAAACAACACCAACTGCACTGCCCTCATCCGCCCTCTTTGTTAACTGAAGAAAATGCTCAATCAAGTTTGGCAAACATAGTTTTCCCTTACAAATCCGCGCCGGCTCTCCTTTATTATTTCAGACTTTTCCAATGGCTGTTAATTTTCGCCCGGATTATAGTTTCTAAAAGCTTCCCCACCACCAACATTAAACTGACTGGTCTGTAATTGCCAGTTTTTTCCTTCTACACTTTTTTCAACAAGGGTGTATAGTTTGCAATCCTGCCGTCCTCAGCACCACCCCTATACACAAGGAGACTTGGAAAATTGTGGCCGGCACCTCCGCAATTTCTACCCTTCCTTCCCTCAACATCCTCGGTTACATCCCATCCGGACCGGGTGATATCCACTTTAATTACCACCAGCCTTTCTAGTACCTCCTCGGTATCTATTTTTAGCTCATCCAGTATCCCTCCAACATCCTCGTTTACCATAGCTTTGTCAAAGTCCTATTCCTTGTTAAACACCGACACAAAGAACTCATTCAATATCTCAGCCAGGCCTTCGGCCTTCACCAATAGATCTCAATTTTGGTCCGAAATCGGCCCCACCGCTCCACTGACAACCCTATTACTGTTAATGTGCCTATAGAAGAACTTTGGATGCCTCCTTATGTTAGTCGCCAATCTATTCTCGTACTGACTCTTTGCCCCTCTTATTTCCTTTTTCAATTCTCCTCTGTACTTTTTATTCAGCCTGATTCTCCTTTGTATTATCAAGCCTACATCTGTCATTCTCCTCCTTTATTCTGCTTCATCCTTCTCTCCAACTCCTTCACCATCCAGGGAGCTCTGGCTTGGTTTGCCCTCCATTTCCACCTTGTAAGAGTTACCTAGACTGCACCCGAAACATCTCCTATTTAAAGGCCTCCCATTGCTCCATTACATTTTGCCTGCTTGTCTTTGACTCCAATTCACCCGGACCAGATCCTCCTCAATTCGCTGAAATTATCAAACTTTCCACGAAGTAGTTTATATTCTAGATTGCTCCAAGTCCTTCTGCATAACTAATCTAAACCGAACAATATTCCCGAGATGCTCCCCCACTGTGACATTCTCCAATTGATCCACGTCATTCCCCAGGGCTAAATCCAGCATTGCCTCCTTTCTCGTTGTGCAGGAAACATACTGATCAAGAACATTCTCCTGAACTCTCTTCAGAAATTCCTTCCCCTCCCTCCCCTTAAGACAATTACTATCCCAGTCTCTATTGGTGTTGCATTATCACTACTATATTGTTCTTGCACCTCTCAGTAATTGTTTTGCAATTCTGCTCCTCTGTCAGCAACCCAAAATTTGATCTATAAACACACCACGCAGCGTAATAGCTCCTCTACTGTTTCTCAACTCCAACCAATTAGATTCTGTATATGACATCTCAAGGACATTCTCTCCTTCTAGAACTGGAATATTTCCCTTAATCTAAACTGCTACCCCTCTTCATTTTTCACTTCGCTCTTTCCTTAATAACTTGTACACATTAATATTAAGCATCCAATCCTCCCCTTTTTTAGCCAAGTCTCTGTTATCGTTACTACGTCATATCCCCACGCAGCTATTAGCGCCAGCATCTCACCAACCTTATTAACCACACTTTGTGCATTTACTCAATTAGAACGCTTCTAACTAAAACCATCGCTCGCAGTCATCTGTGCACCTTGTTTCTAATTTTTAATACTACATCCTGGTGCCCAACCCCCTGGCGAATTAATTGAAACCCACCCCAACAGCACTCATTAACGTGCCCGAATGGATATTGGTCCCAGCTCATTTCAGGTGCAACCCGTCCGGGCTGAACAGGTTCTTCTGGCCATAGAACTGTTCCCAATGTCCCAGGAATCTGAAGCTCTACCTCCTGCACCATGTCTGTAGCCACGCATTAACCTTCCATATCGTCCTGTTTCTACTTTGACTAGCGCATGCTGGCACTAGGAGTAATCCAGAGACTATCATCTTTGAGGTCCTGCTTTTTAACTTCCTTCCCTGGTTCCTTATAAACTCTGACTGCAGGACCTCTGCCCTCTAGTGCCTATCCAATCTCCCGTTCAAAACATTGAGTGTCTCCGCTTCCACCACTTTCGCCGGCAGCGAGTTCCAGGTCATCACCACTCGCTGCTTGAAAATGTTTTTCCTCATATCCCCCATGTATCTCTTGCCCAAAACCGTAAATCTGTGTCCCCTAATCCTCAACTAGTGGGAACAGCCTTTCGCCTTCTAGCCTATCGAAACACGTCATAAACTTGTACACCAATATCAAATCACACCTCAAGCTCCCTTGCTCGAATGAAAACAAATCGCAGCTTCTCCAACCTGTCCTTGTAGTTAAGATCACCCATCCCCAGAACCATTCTGGTAAATCTCCTCTGCACCCTCTCAAAGGCCTTCACATCCTTCCAAAAGAGTAGCGCCTTGAACTGGATGCAATACTCCATTTGTAGCCTAACCAGAACTTAAATAGGTTCAGCATAACTTCTCTACTTTTGTACTCAATACCTATATTTATGATGCCCAAGCTCCCATATACTTTGCTAACCACTCTCTCAATATAATCTGCCACCTTCAGGGACCTATGCACGTTAACTCCCAGGTCCCTCTGTCCCTGCACACTCTTTAATACTGTGCCATTAAGTGTATATTGCCTCTCTCTGTTCCTTCTGCCAAAAAGCATCAGCTCACACTTCTCTGTATTAAATTCCAGCTGCCACTTGTCTGCCCATTCTGTTAGATTTTCTATGCCCTGCTGCATTCGATCGATATCATCCTCCCTGTTTGCCATACCCCCAAATTTGTTGCCATTGTCAACATTTAGAAATTCTACTCTGTATTCCAATATCCAGTTCTTTTATATATATCACAAAAAGCAGTTACCCCAGCACTGACACTTTGGTAACATCATTGTCTACCATCCTCCAAACTGACAAGCAGCCATTTACCACAACTAGCTGTTTTCTGTCCTTAAGCCTTTTCCTTAACAAAGCTGCCACTGACCCACCTATTCCAGGAGCCTCAATTTTGTTAACCAACCTTCTATTTGGTACTTTGTCAAACGCCTTCCTAAAATCCATGTAGACAACATCCATTGCATTCCCTTCATCAATCCACACTTTTACTTCGTGAACACATTCAATTAGATTAGTCAAACACGAACTGCCTTTTACAAATCCGTGTTAGATAAACCTCTCCATGGTCATTTTGTCCATGATTATTTTTTTCGAAAGCTTTACCCACCACTGATGGTAAACTAAATTAAAAGCAATTGATTCAATTTTTCTTTCATTTTTACCTTGTGCTTTTCTGGCGTTTCCTCTATTGCAAAGTACTAAACTCACTCACAGTGGCCGCTGCCAAATCCAGCTCCTGCCCACGGTAACTACAACTGCTGAATTGTAACCAGGGACAAAAACCTGTCTCCAAGTGACATCACAAAGGAGCCAGGAGCCAATCACACAGCGGCCAGCACAGGCCCTGCCCACTGGTGCTGTGACAGAGTGACATGGCCAGGCTCTGCTCCTCGTGCAGTCTCAAGTGACTGGAGCACACGTTGCAGGATCTGCCCATTAGTGTTGTGGCCCTGTCTCCGGCCCCAGCTCCCGCCTAACGACGTCCTATGCAGGGAGAACAGTCTCCCATCATTAATCTTGACGAATCCTTTTTCCCGACCTCGTAATGTGAAATCTCACTATCCAATGCATATCCCACCACTCGTCCACCTCTTCCTTCATCGAACTGAAGATCTGGAAAGCTGATTGCAGCAGGATGCGGTAAAGAGATGTTCTGCTGATGATGGAGGAAAATGTCCCAAGGGCAGGTTTGGTGCCTTTTGATAGATGAGCAAGACGGACAATGGCTATTGTGACTGAGCATGTCGTCACTCTTTGGCATCACTCTGTCGTCTCTGGTACAGTCCTGCAAATATTTGTCAGGAATTGCAGGACCTCTGAAGGACGGATCAGGTCATCTAAGCAGAGCTGAAATAAAACGAATTGAAGAAGACAAAGGTGAAACATTTCTTCAGTTTATCGTCAAAAACCCGCAATATTCCAGCAGCACCCGCATGAACATCATAATGTGTAGCGGGAGCATGCGAGAGCTGATTTCTAGAGGTTGCTAGTGGACCCACAGGGTTGATGTTGCAGATTCCCAAGGTCCGCTTCTGTGGTTGGGATGTTTCAGGATCTTGTGCTGATCTCTGTGAGTGTGCGGAATGTATCTGAATTCAGGCCAGTGCTGGGTACATGAACTAATTGTTCGATGAAGGTGTCAGACATTCACACAGGCAAATTCAAACCAAGAATTAATCTGCTTACCCCAAAGAAAAATCTGCATTATTTGTCATTCAACTATGGGAGAGGACGCAAAAAGTTTACTAACTTTTTGTGAGACTTTTGCCCCGTATAGTTTTTCCATTGAATGTTTGTTCCAATGCCAGTTCAGCATCTGTAGAACAGAAATGGGCAGAATAGTGATGGGTCCACCATACTCCGGGGATGGACTTAACCAGCCTGATTTGGTGCAGAATCCAACACAAAACGCCACACATCTTTGCGACAATGTCTAAAACTCGAATGTAGGTGGTAAAAATAAAAGGAGGTGGAATAATGTGGAAAACAAGATGTTTCCAACTAAAAAGGAATGGAAACTATTGCACCCTAAAGATTCAGTGTCTGCTTTCAGTTTGTCAGAGACTGTGAAAAGTGTGAGTACTTTGCCTTTACAGCAGCTGACACCATACTCGGGCCTGGAGGATTCTGAATGCTGTTTAGACAGCACCAACAATCTCATGATTTCCTGTAAAGAGAGAATTTACACTTATCATTTTTGGGCTCCATTTCTTTTTTCCAATCTCTTTCATAACTCCCGATCAGAGCGGAGCAGCTTCAAAGGCAATTGAGACAATTACCTGGGAGACACCATTCTGCCCCTGTCCCTTACCTCCCTCCCATACAATGTCTGTGCATGTTGTGGGCACAAAGACTCCACTCCAGTTCCCCAATCTGATGTGGAGGGACAGCATGACGAGCCTCCAGCCCTTTTTACCTGCCTTTTCCCGGGGGAAATAATCATTATCCAGACCCATAGAAGAGGACTATTGGGCTCTGTCTCATGTCCACTGATTCCTCCTCCTGTCCATATATGATGTTTTCGCTGCCAACTCCAGCTCCTGCCCGCGGTAACTACAACGGATGGGGTGGTGCTCAGTCCAAAAGAGTCCAAGAAGTCCCTATGTGCGATTCCCAGCCTGTGCTGTTAACTTATAGTCAACTGCTTAGTACAGAGCTCTACCCAGATGAGAACGAACATAGGTGCCATATTCGGCCATATTTCGGGAGTTAACTGAGTTCATCCGGTTTCGTACTGGGACGCAGGCGGATCAAGATTTGCATAGGTTTCATTACAGGTGTTTGTTGAAATTGCTGATCTCAAACGATGTAATACTGAGACAGACACTGAGCTGGAAGATCCCAGTTTCCATCTACGACCTGTGCAGTTGACTGGTCTTACCCTCTTTGTTACTGAGATTCACAAGTAGCAGGAAGGGTCCGTCTTTTCTAAAGGCCTGTTTTGCCGGGGTAAAATTAGAAATGAAATTTAAAAAGCTAAGAGCGGACATGAAAATGTTTTGTCACTTAAATTCAAGGGAAACCCAAGATGTTCTATAAATACGTAACGAGCAGGAGGATGACTACGGAAAAATTCGGCACAATTCGTGAGCAAAAAGTTCACCTGTGTGTAGAGGCAGAAGACGTGGGTATGGTTCATAAGGAATACTTTGCGTCAGTCTTCACAAATGAAGGGTAAAAGCAGCTTTGTAGTTAAGGAGGAAGAGTGTGAAATATTAGATGGGATAAACATACTGAGAGACGAAGTATGAAGCGATTTAGCTTTTTTGAAATTAGATAAATCACTAGACAAGGATAAAATGTATCCCAGGCTGTTAAGTGAATCAAAGGGCGTTAAACAGAAGCTCTGACCAAAGGTAAACTGGGATAGATCGAGTGATCACAGACCAGTCAGGCTAACTTCGGTCGTGCGAAGACTTTTGGAATAATTGTTAAGCACAGTATAAACCATCACTTAGAAAGGCAGGTATCAATCAAGGACAGTCAGAATGGATTTGTTCAGGGAAGGTCATGTCTCACTAATTTAATTCAATTTATAGAGGATGTAACAAGGAGAGTCGATGCGGGTACGCGTTTATGTAGACTGCTTGGATATTAGGAAGGACTTTGACAACATCCAACATGGAAGACTGGACGGAAAATTCAATCACTTGGGATCCAACGAAATCAGCAAGTGGGATCCCAGATTGTTCCAATGGCAGTAAGCAAAGGGTAAAGTTCGACGGGTGTTTATGTGATTGCAAAGCTGCTTCAAGTGGGCTTCCAGAGAGCTCAGTACCAGGTCTATTGCTTTTTGTGATTTATATTTCAATGATTTCTACTTCAATGTAGCGGAAAGGATTAGGGAGTGTGAACATTATACAAAAATTTGCCTTGTGGTTGTTAGTGAGGAAGAAAGCTGTAGACTGCAGGAAGATATCGATAACGAATGGAATTCATTCAGATAATTGTGAGTTTATGATTTTGCGGGTGGGGACTAAAAAGACAAGGGAATTACAATAGATGTTAGAATACTGAGACGTGTAGAGGAACAGAGAGACCTTGGATTGCATGTCGACAGATCAATCAAACTGGCAGGACAGGTAGATAAGGTGATTAAGAAGGCAGACGGGATACTTTCCTTTATTAGCAGAGGCCAGATTGTAAGAGCAGGGAAGTTATTCTAGAACTTTATAAAACACTGGTTAGGCCTCAGTTTGAGTTCTGAGTACATTTCTGGTCACCAGTATACGGGAAAGATGTGATTACACTAGAGAGGTTATGAGGAGATTTACGAGGATTTTGCCAGGACTGGAGCATTTTAGCAATGGAGAAAAATTGAATAGGCTGGGGTGATTTTCTTTGGAATAGAGCAGATTGAGTTGAGATTTAATTGTGGTGTATTGTATTATGAGGAGCCTAGATAGAGTGGAAAAGAAGGGCTATTTCCCTTAGAAGAGACGACAATAATCAGGGTGCATTAATAGGTAGAAGAATGAGAGGGGAGTTAACATAGAAACATAGAAACATAGAAACATAGAATCTAGGAGCAGGAGTAGGCCATTCGGCCCGTCGAGCCTGCTCCGCCATTCAATACGATCATGGCTGATCATCCAAATCCAGTACCCTGTCCCTGCTTTAATCCCCACAGTACACATATCCCACCCTACCCCCATAACCCCACATATTTAATTCCCCCTAATGAGATCTTTTTTTTCCAGATGCTGCTGGAGTCTGGATGTCGCTTCCAGAAATGGAGGTAGAGCCATAAACCCGCATTGCAGTTAGAAAGTAGTTGGATATGCACTTGAACTGCCAAAACCTGCATGGCTGGTGACCGAGAGGTGGAAAGTGGGATTAGGCTGGATAAGTCTTTTGCAGCCGCCACAAAGAGGATGGGCGGAATGGCCGCCGTCTGTGCCGTAAATGTGTATGATTCTATGATTCTATGAATGTGTTACTGGGCCACACACACAGCAGGAAGGTACCAGGTTCCATCCCCGATCAGTGCTGATTTATCTGATATCACCCGCTGTGGTATAGAGCCCCATACAGAGCGGGAATGGCCCAGGCTCCATCCGCGGCCTGTGGTCAGTTAGTTGATTTCACCCGGTGTAGTACTGAGGCCCAGAGGCTCGATCCGCGGCCTCTGTTCAGTAAGCTGATTTCACCCGGTGTGGTACTGAGCCCCAGACAGAGCGGGAATGCCCCAGGCTCCATTCGCGGCCTTATTTCAGTTAGGTGATTTCAACCAGTGTGGTACTGATGCCCACACCGAGCCGCGAGGCTCCAGGTTCCAACCCACAGTCTGTGCTTTTAGCATTATAGTAAGTTGCTTCATGCATTGAAATCTCCAGGAACACTGTAGAATTTTAAAGGAAGAGCAAGCGCGAGGGGCAACAGCCAAACAGCAGGATGTCCGACACTTTGAAGTCAATTTCAAGGAAAGGAGAATGGGGCGCAGTGGAAAGCAGCCTCCCGATGTACAGACGCCTGTTTAGCGCTGTTGCAGAAGAGCAATTTCACCCTCTGAATCAGGCAGGCGTTAAATAATGGCCAGTTCAATTCAAAAGCCTGACAATCGGATTCGTAGCTGAAGATCAAAGGTAACAACGACAAATTGCATTTAAATAGTGCCTTTAATTTAGTAACATATCCCAAGGCAATTCAAAGGCATATTGTTAAAATCAAGTTGACGCACAGCCCCGTAGGCAGAAAGTAAACAGGTGACCAACATCTTTCTCAACGAGTTAGGTTTTAAAGTATGTCTTGAACGGTCAACTGGAGATAGAGAGGCAGAGAGTTTTAGGGAGGCAATTCCAGTGCTTCGGGCCAAGACAGTTGAAGGCCCAGCCAGCTGTGATTGGGCAACGGAAGAGGGGATGTTCAAGAGGCCAGAATTGGAGCTTTATAGGGCAGCAGGAGGTGAGAGAGAGTGGGAGGGGGAGGCACTCGAGTGATTTAAACACAAGGATGAGAATTTTTCAAATGAGACGTGGCAAAACCGGGAACCAATATAGGTGAGCGAGCAGAGGGTTCAAGGTTCAACGGAACTTGGTTCAAGTCAGGATACAGGAAGCAGAATTTTTGAATGATCTAAAATTTACTGAGGCTGCAAGGATGGGAAGTCGGCGAGGAGAGCTGTGGAATAGTCAGTTAACATAATTTTATTTAAATAAATAGCTAGCAAACAAACAACACGGCACTGCGATAATTGTGGGAAATTAATTTAGGGCATGACTTGAGAGAGTGAATCAGGTGTCTAACCTCATATGCATGATGACTAAATTACAGTAATTGAAAGAGAGGGGCAGTCTCAGAATAAGTGGTCGACGAATTAGAACAGAGTTCAAGCGGAGTGTTGTGAATCTTTGGAATTCCATCGAATCATAGAAAGTTACAGCAGGGAAGGAGGCAATTTCGGTCCATCGTGTCCGCGCCGGCCAAGAAAGAGCTATCCAGCCTAATCCCACTTCCCAGCTCTTGGTCCGTAGCCCTGCAGGTTAGAGCATTCCAAGTGCACATCAAGTACCTTTTAAATGTGATTAGGGTTCCTGCCTCTACCACCACTTCAGGCAGTGAGTTCCAGACCCCAAAACCCTCTGGGTGAAGGGCTTTTCCTCAAATTCCCTCCAAATCTTACAGCAATTACTTTAAATCTGTGTCCGCTGGTTTTTGGCCCCTCTGCTAAGGGAAATACGACCGTTCTATCCACTTTATCCATGCCCCTCATAATTTTATAAACCTCAATAAGTTCTCCCCTCAGCCGCCTCTGTTCCAAGGAAAACAGCCCCAGCCTACCCAGTCTTTCCTCATAGCTAAGATTCTCTGCTCCCGGCAACATCCTTGTAAATCTCCTCTGTACCCTCTCTAGTGCAATCACATCTTCCCTGTAATGTGGTGACCAGAACTGCACGCAGTACTCTAGCTGAGGCTTGATTAGTGTTTTATACAGTTGAAGCATAATCCCCCTGTTCTTTTATACTATGCCACGGCTAATAAAGGCAAGCATTCCGGATGGCTTCTTAACCACCTTTTCTACCTGGTCTGCTACATTCTGGGATCTGTGGACATGCACTCCAAGGTCCCTTTGTTCCTCGACTCTACTCAGTGTCCTACCATTTAATGTGTATTCCCTTTCCTTGTTAGCCCTCACCAAATGCATTACCTCACACTTCTCCGCAATGAACTCCATTTGCCACTGTTCTGCGCACTTGGCCAATGTATTGATATCTTCCTGCAGTCTACAGCTTCCTTCTTTAGTATCAACCACACAGCCGATTTTAGTGTGATGTGCAAACTTCTTAATCATACCCCTTATATTCAAGTGTAGATCATTGATATACACCACAAAAAGCAAGGGACCTAGTACTGAGCCCTGCGGAACCCCGCTGGAAACAGCCTGCCAGTCACAAAAACACCCATCAACCATTACCCTCTGCTTCCTGTCTCCGATACAGTTTGGAATCGAACTTGACATTTTGCCCTGGATCCCATGGGCTTTTAACTTCGTGACCAGTCTGCCATTTGGAACCTTGTCATAAGCCTTGCTAAATTCTATATACACTATCAAACGCACTACCCTCATCTACCCTCCTTGTTACCTCATCTTCCTTCCCTTCCCTTCCCTTAACAAATCCGTGCTAACTATGCTTAATTAATCCGTGTCTTTCTAAATGAAGATTTATCCTGTAAATCAGAATTCTTTCCAATAATTTTCCCCCCACCGAGGTCAGGCTGACTGGCCTGTAAATACACGGTCTATCCTTTTATCACTTTTTAAACAAGGGTACCACATTAACAGTCCTCCAGTCCTCCGGCACCGCACCTGCAGCCAGAGAATTGGAAAATGATGGCCCGGGCCTTTGATATTTCCTCTTTTGCTTCGCTTAACAGCCTGGGATACCACTCATCCGGGCCTGGGGATTTATCCACTTTTAAAGCTGCTAAACCCCTTAATACTCCCTCTCTCATTATTTCCTCTAATATTTCACACTTCTCCTCCCTGATAGCAATGTCTGCTTCGCCTCTCTCCGCTGTGAAAACAGACGCAATGTATTCATTAATAGCCCTACCGACGGCTCCCGCCTCCACACACAGATTAACGTCATGATCTGTAAAAGGCCTTAATCTTTCTTTATTTATCCTATTACTCTTAATATATTGATTAAACATCTTTGGGTTTTCTTGATTTTAATTGACAAGAATTTTTCATGCTCTCTCTTTGATTTCCTAATATCCTTTTTAATTGAACACAATGAGGGGAAGATGAATACATGACACGCAACAACAAGTGAATCTGTGAGAAATAGAAAGCTGTTATAACAAGAAACAATAAAATAGCGACCTGACCCGAAATCAATTTCTAAACTGTCCCTGAATGTAATGCAGATATCGCGGGATCCTGCTGCAATTCAGGAGAAGCACATCTTGGGATCAATATTAGATTAGTGACCTGGAAATATTCGGTACCACCTCTGGGCTTAGGTCAGTTGTTTTTTATTAATTAATTTGAAGATCAGTGTAACCGGATATTGCACCGCGCTCTTGAACTGCTCTCTGAACTTGGTCTGAGTCACCCCGTAAATAAATGTGTTTGTGCAGGAATTTAAATTCTGCAGCATAAATCCAACGTGTGCAAAAATAATTAATGAATCATTGTAATCTGATGGATTTGTTTTTGCAAATATATAATATAAGAATTGTGCAACATATGGCAACCACAGAAGTATGAAGCTCCCGGAAATTGTGCAGAGTAAAATGACGGACTTCCTTCTGCTCTCCATCTCTGGGTCACTGCCATTCTCTCCCTTGCTCTTACCCCTCAGTCCCTTACGGACCCGACTGGCCACTAAAATGTGTCTGACGGACAGAGCGTTGAGCAACAAAATTAAAGCGAATGGGAGCAATGGGGTTAAAACCGTATCAAACCAGTCAAATGCCACCCATCCGGGCTCAGTAAAAAAGCTTGGTTTTACAACACAAAACCACGGTACATTGTCGATGATCTCCTTAGGTTCATATATAAAGTACCAAGGAGCAGCTTTCAAACTCAGCAGAATGCAGATTGTTGCTATAACCGCAGCTGCAGTTTTTTTGTTGCAATATTTTGTTTTCAGCTTTTGGCAACAAATAGCAACAAAGCGATCAAAGGAGAAAGTGACTGTTAACCAGACAGAACTGTCTCTTGATGCACGACTCAGCACAACGATCACACTGCGTACAGGGGTGATGGAAAGAATAGATCCCGGGTAAAGATAATAAATGATCCGAAACAATATGACCTCGCTGATAATGACCAGTAGATCCGTCACCACCATTCCCAGCAGGTAGCGAGTGATACATTCGGAGAGCCCACACTTAGCTCGGGACAGGATCACAATCGCAATCAAGTTAACTGTAAGAGAGAGAAGGAAAATTAGATTAGTTTGAAATTCAAAGCTTGAAAGCTTCCTGGCTAGGTCGGAAATACCCCTTACTACATGTGATAGCAGAGTTATGTAATTGTAATATAAAAATCTACTACTGATTGAAAACTGTATGAATTAAAAACAATCAACTGAAAAAACATCATTGAGCGGAGAGTTACAGCGGGAATGGCGAGTGAAGGAAAAGCAAGCAGTAAATTAGAAGTGAGTTTAACGGAATGTATCAGCGGGGGAGGTTGGAGTGAAACTGGCTGGGAAATGACTTCATAATGTCTGGCAGGTGAGATCCCATCCACAGTGTGTTTCAATGCAGCTTGAGTTTACTGGACTTTGGAACAGAGCAGGGGGACTGACATGGGCAGAAGTAGCAAATATAAACAGAAAATGCTGGACATACTAATCAGATCAGGCAACATCTCAACATCTGTGGCGAGAGAAATTGATTTAACCTTTCAGGTCGTTTGCCTTTCCTCAGAACTAAACAAGGATCTCCACTACACTGGGGAGTCCAAAAACAGATGAGCTTATTGCTCCTAACGAGCAGCAACCCCAATTGCCCCATCCTATTCTTTTCTGGCCCATCCCGTCCTGTGCGCCTGCCTGGGACTACTCTTGCCAAACTCCTTCCCGTTCCCCTCATCGATCCCAGCTCTGACCATATGGACTCTGCCAGTCAATCGGCTATCATTGCCCCTCTCCCCATCTCCCTCCATAATAAACGTTCACTTGTGAATAAAGCCCTTGCCATCACGAGATAATTGTGGACGAGAACATTGACATCATGAACTTGACGGAGACATGGCTGAGGGGTGATGACACCTTTCCCCTGAATGAAGCTTCACCGCCTGTCTATAATTCTAATCGCTTGCCCGCTGAAACCGTCGCGGTGGAGTTGTAGCCCTTATCTCTAAATCCCATCTTTGTCTGTCTCTCTACTCCTCTGGCAACTGCTCCGCCTTTGAGCATCTCACCTTGTTCCACCCTTCAAGCCTCCAATTTAAATTCCTCGTTCGCCACCGCACACCCAAATATCACATCAAGTTTCTCACTGAGATATCTTCTCTGCTTTCCTCCCTCAACCTCTGCCCTGACCGTCTTCTCGTCCACAGTGATTTCCAGCTCCATATCAACTCATCCTGCTCTCTCCCTCCTATGAGATTACTGTCCTCCTTTCCTCCCTAAACCTCTCCCTCCATATAAACTCTCCTACTCATATGCACGGCGACCCCCGCGATCTTGTCATCTCACGTGGCTTCGCTACTCCCATAGTAAGTATCACTGATAAGGCAATCTCTGATCCTTTCATTTTATCGCTCTTATAACCATATTCCACTTCCCCCTCGCAACCCCACTTCTTTCTGTGTCCGTCCCTGTAAATATATCTCCCTCAAGTCACTTACTGCTACCCTTTCACATTACCAACTATCTAACCTTTGGCCTACCAATCATCAGGACATTTCTGCAGCTACTGATTTGCTAAATCACACCCGCTCCATCACCGTTAATTCCCTTTTCCTCATTAGAACAATTACTTCTCTAATCGTAATCGTCCCCCCTTGTATACCAAAACCTCCACTCCCTTAAATCGGAGAGATGCAGATTTGAACTTCTTTGCCGCACAAATGTTTCAACTGTCCATCACCAGTGTTGACTAATTCGATCCCATCTCCTGCAATGTTCCCTCTGACATCATCTTGTTCCTGAGAACCTCCTTCTTCTCCCTCGATCCTATTTC
Organism: Squalus acanthias; assembly: GCA_030390025.1. Classification (NCBI taxonomy): domain Eukaryota; kingdom Metazoa; phylum Chordata; class Chondrichthyes; order Squaliformes; family Squalidae; genus Squalus; species Squalus acanthias. Next base: position 203,513 of record JASTWF010000448.1, read on the forward strand.
TAACACTTTCTTGACCAGTGAACCTCCCTTCCTTGGTTCCATGTTAGCTGACATTATTAAAGGTTCGCTCTCCTTAGGTGCTGTCCCCTTCTTCATATACGCTGTCATCAGCCCTCTCCTCATAAAAGATGCACTTGATAACCCTGTCCTTCCAAACTACCGTCCAATCTCCAATTCTCCTTCCCCCAACAATGATATTGAACGTTTTGTCACTTCCCAAATCCCTGGCCATCTTTCCCATAATTTCATGTTTGAATCCTCCAATCACGTTTCCGGCTCGGCCACTGGAACAGCAGTTATTAAAGTCACACATGACATTCTTTCTGAGTGTGACCTTAATAAACTATCCGTCGTCATCCTTCTCGACCTATCTGCAGCCTTCGACACCGTTGACCACACCATCCTCCTCGAAGGCCTCCCGTCCGTCGTCCAGCTGTATTGTACTTCCCTAGCTTGGTTCATTCTTAACCATATAATAGCAGCCAGAGAATCACCTGCAATGGCTTCTATTCCAAATCGCGCGCTGTTACCTCTGGAGTCCCGCAAGCATCAATACTTGGCTCACTTCTACTTTTCACCTACATGTTACCTCTCGATGATATCAGCTAAAAAAACAACATCATGTACCATACGTATGTCGGCGACACTCAGCTCTACCTCACCACCACCTCTCTCGACCCCTCCACTCTCTCTGATTCTTTACACATCTTGCCAGACATCCAGTATTGGATGAGGAACAATTCTCCTTCAACTAAATAGTTGTTATTGATATTGCTCTTGTTAAGCATCTTGACATGTTGTATGATGTTAAATGCCCTACATAAGGGTACGTTGTTGTTGTTTGCTGAACACCTCTGCCCCACTGCCGCTCTGCTTTCTCTGTCCTCGGCCTCCTACACTGCCCTAATGAAGCTCAACGGAAACTCGAGGAACTGCCTCTCATTTTCCGATCAGGAACTTTACAGCCTTCCGGACTCCACACCGAGTTCAACATTTCTTTTATTCGTGTCGCTGGCAAAACGAGAATTTATTGCCCCTCCCAGATTGCCCTTGAGAAGGTGGTGGAGTGTCGCCCTCCTGAACCGCTGCAGTCCGTGTGGTGAAGGTTCTCTCACAGTACTGTTAGGGAGGGAGTTCCATGATTTTGACCTAGCGACGATTAAGGAACGGCGATATACTTCCAAGTTAGGATGGTTTGCGACTTGGATGTGAATTTGAAGGTGGTGGTGTTCCCATGCTCCTGCTGCGCTTGTACTTCTAGGTGGAAGATGGTCGCTGTTTTGGGAGATGCTGATTCATGTTTATCATTACTGATGCTAGCTGATTCTAGACTTATTTAATTAACTGAATTTAAATTTCCCAGCTGTCTTGAGGCGATTTCAAATCACGTTCCTGGTTCATTTGTCCGGTTGTCGGGATTGCTAGCCGAGCAACACTAGCACACCCATCAGTTCATTGATTTAAAGTATTTATTCAAAGAGCCTATTTCTAGAAGACAATTGTCTACAGTCCATGTTCTGAATGTAAAAAATATCCCCTCCGAATCATGGGACAGAATGTTTTAGACAACCCAGGATCAGTTACTATATTGGAAGAGGCAACAAATATAGTTGCTCTATGGAATAATCAGAACATGAAATGCATGTTCATGGCCTGTAAACTGTAGGAATAACAGTGGGAGAAGAGAATAATACAACAACATCAATAAGAACTTGTATTTATACAGCGCCTTTAATGAAGTAAAATATCCCAAGGTGCCTCACAGGAGTATTATAGAACAAAATTTGGTACCGAGACACATAAGGAGAAATTAGGGGAGATGACAAAAAGCTTTATCAAAGAGGTAGTTTTTAAACAGCATCTTAAAGGAGGAAAGAGAGGTGGAGAGGCGGAGAGGTTTAGGGAGGGAAATTCCAGAGCTTAAGGCCTCGGCAGCTGAAGGCACGTCCACCAATGATTGAGCGATTAAAATGAGTGATGCTCACGAGGCTAGAATTAGAGGTGCGCAGAATCATAGAAGCATAGAAATCTACGGCACAGGAGGAGGCCATTCGACCCATCGTGTCTGCGTCGGCCGAAGAAAAGCAATGCAGTCTAATCCCACTTCCCAGCTGTTGATTCGTAACCGTGGAGGTTATGGCAGTTCAATTTCATATCCAAGTACTTTTATAATTATGATGAGTGTTTCTGCCTCTACCACCCTTTCAGGCAGTGAGTTCCATACACACTCTACCCTCTGGGTGTGAAAATTCTCCTCAGCTCCCGGTAATCCTTCTACCAATAACATTAAATCAATCCCCCCTTGTTATATACCTCTCTGTTAGGGGAAATAGGTCCTTCCTATCGAGTCTCTCAAGGCAGTTCATTATTTTATACACCTCAATCAAGTCTTCCCTCAGCCTCCTCTGTTCCAAAGAAAACAACCCCAGCCTATCCAATAGTTCCCCATTTCTAATATTCTCCAATCCTGGCAAAATCCTCGTAAATGTCCTCTGTCCCCTCTCCAGTGCAATCACATTTGTCCTGTAATCTTGTGACCATAACTGTACACAGTATTCCAGCTATGACCTAACAGGTGATTTATACAGCTCATGCATAACCTCACTGCTCTTATATTCAATGCCTAGGCTAATAAAGGAAAGTATCCAGTATGCCTTCTTAACCATCGTATCGACCTGTCCTGCTCCGTTCAGGGATCCATGGACATGCACTGCAAGAACCCTCTGTTCGTCTGGACTTCTCAGTAACCTGCCATTTATTGTGTATTCCCTTGCATTCTTAGCCCTCCCCAAATGCTTTACCTCACACTTCTCCGGATTGAATTTCGTTTGACACTATTCTGCCCTCCTGACCAGTCCCTTGATATCTTCCTGCAGTCTGCAGCTTTCTTCCTCACTCTCAACAATACCGCCATTTTTTTATCATCTGCAACCTTCTTAATCCTACCCCTACATTTAAGTTGAAATAATTGATGTATACCACAAAAGGCAAGGAACCTAGTACTGAGCCTTGTGGAACTCCACTGGAAACAGCTTTCCAGTCTCAAAAACATCCGTTGACCTTTGCTCAACCATTGGTGTCCGTGCCTTCTGTTGTCTGGGCACTAAGCTCTGGAATAACAACAGTAAACGCTGGAAAAACTCAGCAGGCCAGGCAGCATCCGTGGAGAGAGAAACAGACTTAACGTTTCAGTTCGAAGACCTTTCGTCAGAACTGGAAAAAAGCAGGAAATGAAATAGATTTAATTCAAGTATAAAGCTTGGAAAAGGGGGAGGGGATGAAAGGACAAAAGGAGAGATTAAGAGACATTGAGAGACATTAAGAGATAATCAAGGCAAGAGGAGGTGTTAATGTGACAGATTGAGGCTAAATGAAGCGTGAAATTCACTGGCAGAATGAAGGGCAGCTGCCAGCTTCTGAGAGGGGAAAAAAAGGGGGGCCAATCAAAGTGGTGGATGAAAAAATAAAATATAAATGAGATAGGGGCCGAGGTTATGATCTAAAATTGTTGAACTCGATGTTGAGTCCAGAGGGCTGTAGGTTGCCTAAACGAAAGATGAGGTGCTGTTCCTTGAGCTTACTCTGAGCTTCCGTGGAACAGTGTAATAGGCCAAGGACGGTGAGGTCAGAGTGGGAGTGGAGCGGTGAATTAAAGTGACAGACTCTGGAATTCCCTCGCTAAAGCTCTCAGCCTCTCTACCACTCTTTCCTCCTTTTAGATGCTCCTTAAAACCAAACTGTTTGACCAAGCATTTGGTCATCTGCCCTAATTTCTCCTTATGTGGCTCGGTATCAATGTTTTTCTGATAATGATCCTGTGAAGCGCCTTGGGGCGTTTTACTTCGTTAAGGGCGCTATATAAATACAGGCTGTTGTTGTTGTTTTTGTTCCTGTCACTGAGCCAATTTTGGATCCAACTTGCCAATTTCCCTTGGATCCCATGGGCATTTACTTTTCTGATCAATCTGTCATGTTGGACCTTGTCAAAATCCTTGCTAAAATACATGGCGAGTACATAAAAAGCACTACCCTCATCAAACCTCCTTGTTACCTCCTCAAAAATTATAAATCAGGTTAGTCAGACACCACCATCCCTTAACAAATCCATGCCACCTGTCCTTCATTAATCCGTACCTTTCTAAATGACGATTAATACTGTCCCTCAGAATTATTTACAACAGGTTTCAAACCACCGAAGTTAGGCTGACTGGTCTGTAATTACTCGGTCTATCTCTTTCTCCCTTTTTAGCAACCATACAACGTTAGCATCCTCTAGTCCTCCGCCACCACACTTGAAGCCAGAGAGGATCACAAAATGATGGTCAGAGTTTCCGGTATTTCCTCCCTTGCTTCTCTTAACAGCCTGAGATACATTTATTCTGGCCCTGGCGATGTATCTACTTTCAAAGACGCTAAACACCTTTGGCTCTCACCATGTTTATCTCAACTGATATGTAACACCTTATCTTCAATGTCTGCATCGCCCCCCTCTTTTCTGATGATAGACGCAAAGTATTCATTAAGAACCATACCCACGTCTGCCAATTCCACACACAAGAATCATTTTTTGGTCTCTAATAGGCCTTAATAATTTTTTAGTTATCCTCTTCTGGGGTTGTGGGGCTGTAGGAGATTACACAGATAGGGAGGGGCGAGGCCATGGAGAGATTTGAAAAAAAGGATGATAATTTTAAAATCGAGGCTTTGCTTAACCGGGAGCCAATGTAGGTCAGCGAGCAGAGAGGTGTTGGATGAACGAGACTTGGTGCGAGTTAGACAACGGGCAGCCGAGTTTTGGATGACTTCTATTTAAGTAGGGTGGAACGTGGGAGGACAGCCAGGAATGCGTTGGCATAGTCAAGTCTAGAAATAACAAAGTCTTGGATGAGGGTTTCAGCAGCAGGTGAGCTGAGGCAGGGGCAGAGACGGGCGATGCTACGGACGTGGAAGTAGGCGGTCTTAGTTATGCCGCGGATATGTGGTCGGAAGCTCACTTCAGGGCCAAGTATGACACTAAATTTCAAACAGCCTGTTTCAGAATCAGACAGATGCGAAGGAGATGGATGGAGTCGATGGCTGGGGAATGGAGGTTTGTGACTGGGTCGGAGAAAATGTCTTGGATCTTCCCAATGGGAGGAAACAACAAAAGCTTAATTGTTCAAATTATATATAAACAGAGCAACATTACTTGATGGCACAGAGTATGTGAATAATGTAACATTAGTACACCTGATTGTTACCTGTCAGTATATCTGTTTGTTTAAGGGGACGCAGTGTAGATGAATACTTTGCGAGTGGTATCCCCGATTATCACCTGTCAGTACAACTGCCTGTTTAACGTGGCACAGAGTATGTGAATACTGTACGAATGGTAAACACGATGATCACTTGTTTGTCTATCTGTCGCTCAATGGTGACGCGGTGTAAGAGGGAATAACCCAAAATCAAGGCATTTTAATTTTCACTCTACAACATTCAGGAAACGATAATATTCACGCTGTAACAGAGCATGAGATTAAATAAAGAGAGCTCCAGTAATCACAGCATGAAAGTGAGAGAGAGATCACTGCAGCTGCGACAGATCAGTAAATTGACATTTTATTTCAATGCATTGGTTAGAGGACAATTCATTCCAAAATATTTCAAATAGAAGAATGTGGGCATTTGATTGTGGATATTATATGTGCCTGCACATTAGTGCCGCATTTCAATCTAATACAGCAGCTCAATCTAATACGGCAGCTCCATCTAATACAGCACATCATTCTAAGACAACACTTCAATCTAATACAGCACATCAATCTAATACAGCACATCAATCTAAGACAAAACTTCAATCTAATACAGCACTTCAATCTAATACAGCACTTCAATCAAATACAGCAGCTCCACAAATACAGCACATCATTCTAAGACAACACTTCAAACTAATCTAGCACTTCAATCTAATACAGCACAAAACTTCAAACTAATCTAGCACTTCAATCTAATACAGCACATCAATCTAAGACAACACTTCAATCTAATACAGCACTTCAATGTAATGCAGCACTTCAGTCTAAGACAACACTTCAATCTAACACAGCACTTCCATCTAATACAGCACTTCCATCTAATACAGCACTTCAATCTAATACAGCACTTCAATCTAATACAGCACTTCAATCTAATACAGCACCTCAATCCAATGCAACACTTCAATCTAATACAGCACCTCAATCTAAGACAACACTTCAATCTAATACAGACCTTCAAACTAATCTAGCACTTCAATCTAATACAGCACATCAATCTAAGACAACACCTCAATCTAATACAGCACTTCAATCTAATACAACACTTCAATCTAATTCAGCTACTCAATCTAATAAAGCACTTCAGTTTAATACAGCAAATCAATCTAATACAGCACTTCAATCTAATTCAGCTCTTCAATCTAATACAGCACTTGAATCTAATACAGCACTTCAATATAATACAACACTTCAATCTAAGACAACATTTCAATCTAATACAGCACTTCAAACTAATACAGCAATTCAATCTAATACAGCACTTCAATCTAATACAGCACTTCAATCTAATACAGCACTTCAATCTAATACGGCACTTCAATCTAATACAGCACTTCAATCAAATACAGCACTTCAATCTAATACAGCAATTCAATCTAATACACCAATTCAATCTAATACAGCACTTCAATCTAATACAGCACTTCAATCTAATACAGCACTTCAATCTACTGCAGCACTTCAATCTAATACAGCACTTCAATCTAATACAGCACTTCAATCTAATACAGCACTTCAATCTAATACAGCACTTCAATCTAATACAGCAATTCAATCTAATACACCAATTCAATCTAATATAGCACTTCAATCTAATACAGCACTTGAATCTAATACAGCACTTGAATCTAATACAGCGCTTCAACCCAATACAGCACTTCAATCTAATACAAGACTTCAAACTAATACAACATTTCAATCTAATACAACATTTCAATTTAGTACAGCACCTCAATCTAATACGGCCCATCAATCTAATACAGCACTTCAATCTAATACAGCACTTCAATCTAATACAGCACTTCAATCTAATACAGCAATTCAATCTAATACACCAATTCAATCTAATATAGCACTTCAATCTAATACAGCACTTGAATCTAATACAGCACTTGAATCTAATACAGCGCTTCAACCCAATACAGCACTTCAATCTAATACAAGACTTCAAACTAATACAACATTTCAATCTAATACAACATTTCAATTTAGTACAGCACCTCAATCTAATACGGCCCATCAATCTAATACAGCACTTCAATCTAATACAGCACGTCAAACTTATAACCAAACTCCTAGTCCAAAGCACAGAGACTTACAAAGCTCAATTGATTATAATCACTCACCTGGAACACCAATGACTGCAAGGATGATGTAGTATATGGTTCTAATGGTGTAAAATGTTGCCAACATTTTCTGTTTGCAGCGATCTGTCTCTTCGTGCAGCAGGTAATCTCTCTGAATTAATCTCTGAGGCAATACATTCCCAGCGCCTTCCATTTATGCACTGTAGGTTGTCCCCTGGGACAGTCAGGTAAAAACATAGTTTTAATTTGTTCTTGTTATTTGAACAAATATAGTTAAGCGATCTCAGTCCCTGCTCTGATGAAAGCCCCAAAGACTGCACCATTGGGATAATATCCATGAGCTACTTTAAAATTTAACGCTGCATTCGCACGACAATCTGTTTTTTATTTTATCAAGTTGGGGGTCAGCAGTAGATCTCACGTTGCGTCCGTGATGCTCTGCACCCTACTGTGTTATTTCAAGAATCCCATTTCAATGTTTATAGTTCCTCTCTATCTTGGCTGAAATACTGCATTTCTGTTTTGGTCTAACTAAATTAATGGTGGAATTACGTTTCCACGGGGTTTGATTCTCTGGTCTGTTGAATTAAACTGTCCCACCTTTTCTTACAAGATTGTGCAATTTCATGTTGGATAATTATTGTATTTTTACGAATGAAACACGTCGCAACAACACCCGTACATCTCTATAGCTCACTCTAATACAGCCCTTCTAACTATTTCAGCTCCTCAAAGTAATTCAGCTTCTCATACTAACACAGCCCTTCAAACTAATTCAGCTTCTCAAACTAATTCAGCTCCTCAAACTAATTCGGTACCACAACATGCAGAATGTGTACATAATTGCCAAATAAATTTCAACACAGCTAAGTGTGAGGTTTTTCATTTTGTAAAGAATAATAAGGCTGTGACATGCTACTTGGAAAATAAGAATCTAAATAGGAAAGAGGAGCAAACCGATCGGGGAGCACAAATACAGAAATCACAAAGGTAGAGACACAGGTAAATAAATCATAAAAAGCAAACCACGAGCTAGGGTTTATTACTAGAGGGATATCATTGAAAAGTAGAGTAGTTATGCTAAACTTCTATCGAACCTTGGTTAGATCACACGTGGAGTATTGAGCGTATTTCTGGAGGCCATATTAGAAAAAGCATTTAGAGGCACTGGAAAGGATGAAAAAAAGGGTTTACAAGGATGATACCAGGAATGCGAGTTTAAACCTATCAGAATAGGATGAACAGGCTGTGTCTCTTTACTCTTGAAATGAGAATGTTGAGGCGTGACCTATTTGAGATCTTTAAAATTGTGAACGTTTTTGAGAGCTTAGATGCAGTGAGATTGTATCCAATTGTGGGGAAGAGCAAAACTATAGATCTCCAATATAAGATAGATATCAAGAAATCAAATAGTAAATTCAGAAGAAGCTACTTTACCCAGCGAGTGATGAGAATGTGGAACTTAGCACCACACGGAGTGGATAAGGCGAATAGTTTAGATAATTTTAATGGGAGGCTAGATACACACATGAGGGAGAAGGGAATAGAGCGTTGTTCTGATAGAGTTAAATGAAGAAGAATGGGAGGAGGTTCCAATGAACAATAAACGCTTCCATTGACTGGTTAGGCCGAGTGGTCTCTCTTCTGTGTTGTAAGTTCTAAGTAATTTTATATGATCATAAAGTCATAGATTAATCCATCACAGCAGAATTAATACTCCCAGATCGCTTTTCTAATCTATCCCATTTAGATTCTTACCTTCTAAGTAATATGGGATCTCCTTGTTTTTCTAAACACAATGTAAGTGTCAGCCGTGGCTCAGTGGGTAGCCCTCTCGCCTTTGATTCAGGATATAGCGGATTCGCAGTCCCACTCCAGAGACTTGAGCACAGAAATCAAGGCGGGTAGGACAAAGGTAGTCCGAGGTGCCGCCTTTCCGATGAGACGTTCAACTGAGACCCTGTCTGCTCCCTCAGTTAGATGTAAAAGTTCCCATGACACTATTTTGAAGAGGAGCAGAGGAGTTATTCCCGGTGTTCTGGCCAATTTTTATCCCTCAATCAACGCGGGAATGGTAGCATAGTGATTATGTTCCTGTACTGGTAATCCAGAGGCCTGGACAAATAATCTAGAGACATGAGTCCAAATCTCTCCCCGGTAACTGGGGAGTTTCAATTCAGTTTATTAAAGAAATTGGGAATATAAAAACGAGTATCAGTAATGGCCACCATGAAATACCGGTCTGTCGTAAAAACCCATCTGGTACATAATGTCCTTTAGCGAAGGAAATCTGCCGTCCTTGCCTGGTCTGGCCTATGTGCGACTCCAGACACACAGCAATGTGCTTGACTCTTAACTACCGCCTGAAATGGCCTAGAAAGCCACTCAGTTGAACGAAACCACCACGACAAAGTCACCACTGGGGGAGTACCTTCACCAAACGGACTCCAGCGGTTCATTAGCCAGCTCACCACCCCCTTAAAAGGGCAATTACGGATGGGCAATAGATGCCGGCCTTGACAGTGACGCCCACATCCCGGGAATGAATAAAAGAACCTAAAAAACAGATTATCTGATCATTGTCACATTGCTGCTTGTGGAATTCTGCTGTGTGCAAATTGGCTGTCGCATTTCCAACATTACAACAGTGAGTACACCTCAAAAGTACTTGCTTGAATGTGAATCGCTTTGGGATTTCCTGAGGTCGTGACAGGCGCTATATAAATGAACGTTTTTCTTTCGATCAGAACGAGGCTATTCGATCCATCGAGACTACGTCTACTCTTCCGGTGAGCATTCAATTATTCCCACTCGCTCACTCTTTCCGCATATCCCTGTAATTATGCTCCTTCAAGCACTTATTTAATTCCCTTTTGAAAGCTACTATTGAATCTGTATCCACCACCCTATCAGGCAGTGACTACCAAATCCTAACCAATCGCTGAATGAAAATGTTTTAGCTCATGTCGCCTCTCGTTCTTCTGCCAATCACCTTAAATCTGTGCACTCTGATTATTGACCTTTCAGACATTGAAAAGAAGTTTTCGTCATTTACTGTATGTAAACCCTTCATGATGTTAAACACCTGCATCAAATCTCTTCTCAGTACACTCTGCTCTAAGGAGAACAATCCCAGCTTTTAAATAGATCCGAATAATTGTATTCCGTTTTCCCTGGAGCCATTCTGGTTAATCTCTTCTGCACCCTCTCCAAAGCCTTCATGTCCTTCCTAAAGTGCAGTGACCAGAATTGGAAACAATATTCCAGCTGGTGCCGAACTATTTTTTACATTGGTTTAGCATAACTTTCTGGCTTTTGTACTCTGTGCCTCTATTTATAAAGCCCAGGATCCTGTATGCTTTATTAAGCGCTTTGTTAACCTTTTCTGCAAACTTCAAAAACTTGTGCACAAACACCCCCAGATCTCTCTGTTCTTGCACCCAATTTATAATTGTAATATTTAGCTTGTGCTGTGTCTCCTCATTCTTCATACCAAAATCTGTCACCTTACTCCTTTCTGCGTTGAAATACATTTGCCACGTGTGCGCCCATTTCACTAGCCTGTCTATTTCCTCTTGAAGTCTATTGCCATCAGTCTCAGTGGTTACTACATTTCCAAGTATCGTGTCATCTGCAAATCTCGGAATTGTGCCCTTTACCCACAGTCAAAGTCATTAATGTTTAACAAAGCGGCAGTGGTGTTAATTCGGAACCCCGGGGAACACCGTTGTATAAATTCCTTCAGTCCGAAAGTCAGCGACTCACCACAACTCTCTGTTTTCATGTATAAGCCAACTTTATATCCATGCTGCTACTGCCCCTTTTACCCCATGGGATTCAATTTCGCTACCAAGCCTAGTATGTGGTACTTTATCAAACGCTTTGTCAAAGTCCATATACACAATACCATCTGCACTGCCCTCATCCACCCTCTCTGTTAACTCACCAGAAACTCAGTCACGTTAGGCAAACAAGATTTGCCCTGAAAAAATCCGCGCTGGCTCTGCTTTATTAGTCCAGACTTTTCCAAGTGGCTGTTAATTTTCACCCGGATTATTGTTTTTCAAAGCTTCCCCACCACCGACATTAAACTGACTGGTCTGTAATTGCCAGGTATTTCCTTCACCCCTTTCTTGAACAAGGGTGTAAAATTTGCAATCCTGCCGTCCTCTGCACCACCCCTGTATCTGAGAAGACTTGGAATATTGTTGACCAGCACCTCTACAATTTGTACCTTTCTTCCGCAACACCAGTTATGCCTCAGTTAGATTACTGCGTGCAGATCTGGTCACCACAATACAGGAAAGATGCGATTGCACTTGAGAGGGTACAGAGGAGATTTACAAGGATGTTGCCGGGAGTAGAGAATCATAACTATGAGGAAAGACTGGATAGGCTGGGTCTGATTTCCTTGGAAGTGAGGAGGTTGAGGGGAGACCTTATTGAGGTGTATAAAATGATGAGGTGCCCAGATAAAGTGGATAGAAATGAACTATTTCCCTTTCCAGAGGGGTCAAAAACCAGGGGGCACAGATTTAAAATAATTGGTGGTAGGTTAAGAGGGGATTTGAGGGGAAATTTCTTCACCCAGAGTGTTGTGGGGCTCTGACACTCACTGCCTGAAAGGGTGTTTGAGGCAGAAATTCTAACCACATTTACAAAGTACTTGGATGTACTCTTGGGATGCTGTACCCTGCAGGGCTGCGGGCCAAGAGCTGGGATGTCGGATTAGGCTGGATAGCTCTTTGTTGGCCGGCGCGGACACGACGGGTCGAAATGGCCTCCTGCAACTTTCTATGATTCTATTTCTATGATCCGAGGTTGCATCCCATCCGGACCGGGTGAATTTTACACTTTAATTACCACCAGTCTTTCAAGCAGCTCCTCGTCATCTATTTTTATCTCATCCAGTATCCCAGCAACCTCCTCGTTTACCGTAGTTTTGTCAAAGTCCTCTTCCTCGGTAAACGCCGATCAAAGTTCTCATTTACTATCACCACAGCCATGCCTTCTGCCTTCACCAACAGATTTCCATTTTGGTCTGTAATCGGTCGCACCGCTCCTCTAAAAACATTTTACTGTTAATATGCCTAAAGAAGACCTTTGAATTCCTCTTTATGTTAGTCACCAATCTATTCTCGTATTTTATCTTTTCCCCTCGTATTTCCTTTTTCATATCCACTCTGAATGTTCTATATTCAGGCTGATTCTCCCTTGTATTATCAAGCTGACATCTGTCATACGCCATATGTTTCTGCTTCATCCTACTCTCCTACTCCATCACCATCCACGGAGCTCTGGCTTTGGTTGCCTTCCATTTCCACCTTGTAGGAATGTACCTAGCCTGCACGCGAAACATCTCATCTTTAAACATTGCCCATTGCTCCATTACATTTTGCCTGCCAGTCTTTACTCCAATTTTCCCGGTCCAGATCCTTCTCCATTCGCTGAAATTAGCCATCTTTCATTTAAGTATTTTTAACATAGATTGCTCCATGTCTTTCTCCATAATTTATCCAAACCTTTCGATACAATGATCACTATTGCCGAGATGCTCCCCCACTGCGATATTCTCCACTTAACACCCTTCATTCTCAGGACTAGATCCAGCAATGCTTCATTCCTCCTTGTTGCCGGAATCATACTGACCAAGAACATTTTCCTGAACTCTCTTCAGAAATTCCTCCGCCTTCCTGCCCTTAACATAATTTATATCTCGGTCTATATTGGTGTAGCTAATGTCTCGCGTTATCACTAATCGGTAGTTGATGAGACTCTCAGTTATTTATTTACAATTCTACTCCTCTATCTCCATCCCACTGTTTGGGCCATACAATACACCAAGTAATGCAATACTCCTCTACTGTTTCTCAACTCCATCCAAATTGATTAGGTATTTGACCCTTCAACGACATTCTCTCTCTCTAGCAATGGAATATTTTCCTTAATCTAAACTGCTACCGATCCGCCTTTTTTGCCTTCCTCTCTTTCCTTAATACGTTGCACCCGGGAATAGTAAGCATACAATCTTCCCGTTTTCAGCCAAGTCTTTGTTATCGCCACTGCCTCTTATACCAAGTGGCTATTTGCGCCTGCAGCTCACCAACCTCATTAACCACACTTTGTGCATTTACACAGTTCACACTCTTTTGACTAAAACCAACTCTCACAATGCTCTGTGCACCTTGTTTCTACCTTTTAATACGTCATACTGCTGCCCAGCACCCTGGCGAATTAGATGTAACCCTCCCCAACAGCAATAGTTAACCTGTCCGCAAGGATATTGGTCCCAGCTCAGTTCAGCTGCAACCCGTCCATGTTGAACAGGTCTCTCCAGCCACAGAACTGATCCCAATATCCCAGGAATCTGAAGCCCTCCCTCCTGCACCATGTCTCTAGCCACGCATTAACCTTCCATATCTTCCTATTTGGAATTTCACTTGCGCATCTTGGCACTGGGTGTAATCAAGCGATTTTTACCTTTCAGTACCTGCTTTTTAACTTACTTCCTGGCTCCTGAAACTCTGACTGCAAGACCACAGCCCTCTTTCTCTAAAGACGTTGGTTCTGACATGGACCACGATTTCTGGCTCTTTCCCTTCACCCCGAATTATGTTCTAAACCCTCTCCATGAGGTCCCTTACTCGAGCACCAGGCAGGCAACATACCATACGGGTCTCACGTCGACGGTAGCAGAACTGCCTCCCGTCCCCCTGACTATCGAATCCCCAATTAATACTGCATTCCTACACTTTGCTGTTGCTTCTGTGCAGTCCTTTGCCTCGCTGTGCCAGGCTCGTCACTGCACTTCTTGGCGGTGTCGTCACCCTCACTTGCAACCAATGGGGAATATCGTTTTTTGAGTGCCACACTCCCGGAGGATAGCTGCACTCCCTGCCTCGTCCCACCCGTGTGAGTGCCCACCCACTTGCCATTCTGAAATCCATCTGACTGTGCAATATCCATCTCCTATAACTTGCGATCCAGGAAACCCTCAGCCACCCGTATGTCCTGCAGTGAATCCAGCTGGCCCTCAAGCTCAGAAACCATCAGCGAGAGTTTGAGCAGCTGGAGGCACTTCCTGCAAACATGGGCATCCGGGTCTCATGAAGCGTCCTGAAGTTCCTACATCGCGCATGAATTGCAGGCTAAAGGCCGTACATTCGCTCCAACCTAATTAGAAACTTGAAATCAACTACTTGGATACAAGGTGATGTATAGAATTGCTGTTAATTATGTCTGGACTACACTGCAAATTTTATATTCGCTCCTCAAACTAAACTACCCAAAGGCTAAATTATTTACCCAAGCTTAACAGGAAACACCGAGTTGCAAAATACAACGAAGCTAAATATTGGATACTTAATTTAGAATTTAAGGCAGCAATCCTTCTTTTGAGCTGGACGTCAGAATCCGCCTTCCTCCTCTCCACCGGATTTTTACTATCACCTCATTCCCAACTTCCACTCTGCTTGTGATTCACTCCGATTGCGTTTTACCCAGCTCTGTCTCCCTGACGCTGATTATAATTAACGTCATTGCATTTGTAATTAATAGCGTTTGATTCAATTTTACATGTTTGCCTTGTGCTCTTCTGTCCTTACCCCTATTTCTAACCACTAAACTCACTCAAAGTGTCAGCGGTCAACTCCACCTCCTCCTCACGGTAACTGCAGCTGATGAATTGTAACCAGGGGCTAAAACCTGTCTCCAGGTGAACACGCAATGGAGCCAGGATCCAATCACACAGCAGCTAAAGCAGGCCCGACCCACTGGCGGTGTGACAGGTTGACATGGTCAGGCTCTGCTTCTGGTGCAGTCTCACTGGACTGGAGCACAGGTTGCAGGATCTGCTCATCAGTGTCGTGGCCCTGTCTCCGACCCCAGCTCCCTCCTAACGACCTACATGAATGAAGCACAGCCTCCCATCATTAATCTTCACGAATCCTGTCTACAGGCCTCGTATTATGAAGTTTGACTTTCCAATGCCAGTCCTACCACTCGTCCACCTCTTCCTTTATCGAAACGAAGATCCGACCAGCTGATTGCAGCAGGATGCGGTAAAGAGATGCTCTGCTGCTGATGGAGGAAAATGTCTCGAAGGACATTGCCGATCGTGACTGAGCATGACCTACCTCTTTAGCACCATTCTCTGGTCTCTTGTACAGTCCTGCAAATGTGCTTGCAGTAAATGCAGGATATTTGATGGACGGATCTGGTCATCAAAGAGGAGCTGAAATAAAATGAATTGAAGAAGACAGATGTGGAACATTTATTAAGTTTGATGTCACACACCCGCAATATTCCAACGGCAACCACAGGAACATCATAATGTACAGCGGGAACAAACGGGAGCTGAGTTCTATAGATTGTTAGTGGACCCGCAGTGTTAGTGATGAGGTTCCCAGGGTCAGCTTCTGTAGCTGGGATGTTTCGGGCTCTTGTGCTGATCTCTGTGAGTGTGCGGAATGTAACTGATTTCAGGTCAGTGCTGGGTACGTGAACTAATTGGTCAATAAAGGTTTCAGTCAGTCTCACAGGTCAAGTCAAACCAAGAATTAAACTGCTTACCTCAAAGAGCAAGCTGCATTACGTATTATTCATCTGTGGGAAGGTTTGGCAGCACGTTTAATATCTTTCTCTGAAACTATTGCCCGATTATAGATTTTCAATTGAATGCTTGTTCTAAGGCCAGGTCAATATCTGTAGAACAGAAAGGGGCAGAATATTGATGGGTTCACCATAAGATCATAAGAACATAAGAAATAGGAGCAGGAGCAGACCATTCGGACCTTCGAGCCTGCTCCGCCATTCAATGAGATCATGGCTGATCATCTGCCTCAACTCCATTCACCGGCCCTTTTGCCATATCCCTTGATGCCCTTACTAGTAAGAAATCTATCAACTTCTGTTTTAAATATACCCAATGATTGATCCTCCGAAGCCCTCTGGGGTAGAGAATTCCAAAGATTCAACACCCTCTGTGTGAAGAAATTTCGTCTCATCTCAGTCCTGAATGGCCTACCCTTTATCCTGAATCTGTGGCCCCTGGTTGTATAATCCCCAGACAAGGGAAACATTCTCCCAGATTAGACCCTATCAAGCCCTGTAATAATTTTGTATGCTTCAATGAGATCCACTCTCATTTTTCGGAATTCAAGAGAATACAGGCCTAGTATACTCAATCTCTTCTCAAGCGAAATTCCCACCATAACAGGATTCAATCTCATGAAACTTCGTTGCAATCCCTCTAAGGCAAGTTTATCCTTCGTTAGGTAAGGAGTCTAACAATGTACACAGTGCTCCAGGCGTGGTCTCACCAAGGCCGTATATAAATGGAGTAAGACTTCTTTACTCCTGTACTTTGCGACAATGTCTAAAACTCGAATTTAGGAGGATAAAATAAATGGAGGTGGAATGGTGTGGAAAAGAAGATGTTTGCACTTAAAAAGGAACGGAAACTATTCCACTCTAAATTTTGAGTGTCTGGTTTCAGTGTATCAGGGAATGTGAAAAGTGTGAGTACTTTGCCTTTACTGCAGCTGACACCATACTCGGCGCTGGAGGATTCAGAATGCTGTTTAGACAACACCAACAAACTCATGAATTACTGTAAAGAGAAAATTTCCACTTATCTTTTTAAGCCTCCTTTTCTTTTTTCAAACCCTTTCAGAAATAGCGATCAGAGCAGAGCAGCTACAAAGGCTATTGAGACAATTACCTGCGACGCACCATTATGCCCCTGTCCCTTACCTCCTTCCCATTACAATGCCTGTGCATTTTGTGGGCACAGATTGGGACTCTACTCATTGGAGTTCAGAAGAATGAGAGGCGATCTTATTGAAACATATAAGATTGTGAAGGGGTTGGATCGGGTGGATGCGGGGAGGATGTTCCCGATGACGGGTGAGACGAGAACTAGGGGACATAGTCTTAGAATAAGGGGCTGCTCTTTCAAAACTGAGATGAGGAGGAACTACTTCACTCAGAGGGTGGTAGGTCCATGGAATATGCTGCCACAAAAAGCTGTAGAAGCTACAACATTAATTAAATTTAAAACAGAAATAGACAGTTTCCTAGAAGTAAAGGGCATTAAGGGTTACGGGGAGCGGGCAGGAATTTGGACATGAGTCTAGGTTCGGATCGGTCATGGCCCTGTGGGTAGTGGAGCGGGCCCAGGGACTGTGTAGCCTGATTCTGCTCCTATTTCGTGTGTGCAATTCTGTTAGATGCAGGAGATGGTTCTGTGATAGATAGTAGATTGGCGGTTAGGATCAGATCAGCCATGATGTTATTGAATGGCGGAGCAGGCTCGAGGGGCCGATTGGCCTACTCCTGCTCCTATTTCTTATGTTCTTATGTTCTTATGTTTGCCCCGGGAAATAAGCATTACCCAGACCAATAGAATAGGAATATTCGGATCTGTATCATATCCACCGATTATTCCTCCTGTCCATGTATGATGTGTCAGCTGCCAACTCCAGCTCCTGCCCGCGGCAACTACAATTGATGAATGGTAACCAGGAGCTAAAGCCTGTCTCCAGGTGACATCAGAAAGGGACTCTTGCGTACCAACCTCCTAATGTGATGTCCCAGTATTCAATATCCTCCCTCTCCAAATGTCTCCTAATATTTTCCCTCTCCTTTGCAACTGGAAACTAAGCATTCCCCAGGCGCATAGAAGAGTAATATATGGACTTCTGTTACATCCAAACATTCCCCCTGCTGTCAATGTATGACGTAAATCTGCACCTTAACTACATTTACCCGCCTTGATTCCATAAACCTTAATACACTTACCTAACAAAAATCTATGATTCTATGTTTTGAAATTTTCAATAATCTAGACTCAACAGCATTTTGGGGGAGAGGGTTCCAGATTCACATTATGTTTTTGTGAAGAAGTGCTTCCTGAATAACCAGGAATAGCCGCGATCTCATTTAAATTTTATGCAACGTTGTTCTCGACAATCCCAGCAGAGGAGAACCTTTCTCTGCACCTACCAAATCAACCCATTTTCATCATCTTAAACACCTCAGTTAGATCACTGGTTAATCTTCCATACTCGCGGAAATATAAGCCCAGTATATGCAGCCTTTCCTCAGAATTTAACCCTTTTAGCCCCGCTCTCATTTTGGTGAATCTGCTGTGTCCGGTCTGAAAACTACTGTCAATGGGTTCTAACCAGAGCTTTATATAACTAACATCAATTACACACCTTCCTATTCCAGCCGTTTCAGAAAAAGAAAAACATTGCATTAGCATTTCTATTAAATTATTTTTGGTGCTTGTCCACTTCCTTTTAGTGAGTTCTGTACCTGGACCCCTAAATCTCGCTGCTCCATTCCCAACATCTTCCCATTTAGAAAATAAAAATTTCTCACGTTAAAATCCATCTGCCACGGTTTTTTTTCCAACTCACTTAATCAACGTCGCTTTGCAACGTTCTGCTCCCATCCGCACCATATACTGTGCCACCTAACTTGGTGTTGTCAACAAACGTGAATATAAAGCATTCTATTTGTTCATCTAAGTCATTTATAAATATAGAGGAATGCTGAGACTCCAGCCCTGATCCCTAGGGGACACCATTAGTCACATCCCGCTAATTTCAGTCTGTAGCAGTTATCCCTACTGTCTGTCTCCTAGCTCCAAAACAATTATATACCCAGATCAATAAATTGCTTCCAATTACAAGCGCTCTCGTTTCTGTTAACAGTCTCTAATGTCGAACCTTATCGAATGCCTTCTGCAAGTCCATATACATAGCATCCATGGACACATCCTTATCTACATCAATTACTTTTTCACAATATTCAACTAGGCTCGTTAGATACGAATTAACCTTTACAAATCCATGCTGGTTCTCTCTGCTCAGCTCATATTTATCCAAGTGCTCCGTTACTCTGTTCCAAACAACAGATTCTAGTCACTCCAAAAAAAGACGATCTAGTAATCGGCCAATTATTTGCTCGTATTCCTCTTCTACTCTTCTTAAATAATGGACTGACTCGACAATTTACCAATTCAAGGATAGAATTATGGAATCAAGAGAGTTGTGGAAGATCATGTCTAGATAATCTACAATGTCAACATCTACTTCATTTAACACCCTGCAGTGGAAAGCTTCAGGACCTGCAGATTTGTCAATCTTCTGTCTCATTGCTTTCCCACCTATCTTTGTATCATAGGCAAATTTGGCTACAGTACACACGGTCCCCTCATAAAAGTAATCAATATAGATTGTAAATGGTTCAGGTCCCAGATAAAATATTTTAATTTCCAAGAGATGGAGGAGAAATGATGTTGTAAAAAAGATTTTTGCACTTAAAGCGGAATAGAATCTATTCCACTCTACAGTTTGAATGCTTTGTTTCTGTGTGTCACGGACTGTGAAAAGTGAGAGTACTTTTCCTTAACAGACACCTGAATCCGGCCTCCGAGCTGGAGGCTTTTGGCTGCTGCTTTTGACAGCATCAAAGATCGAACGAATTATTTTGGCTAGACATATTCTACGTACCTTTTTAGATCTCCTTCACTCTATTGCCAGTCCCTCTCAGAGCTCCCGATCAGCAGGGAGTGCCTCATGCTCCCTTCCAAATGGGTCCCCGCCGAGTGAAACAGCAAATTGGAGACACCGTAACCCTCCTCTCCCTCATTTCCCTGTCATTACAATGTGTGTGCATGTTGTGGGCACAGATGCTCCATTCCCCGTCCCCAGAGGATGTCTAGGGAATGCCAGGGTTGGAGGGAGAACATCACGAGGCTCCAATCCTTTTTTCCACGCCTTTGCCCCGGGAACTAACCATTCCCCAAAACCATAGAAGAGGAAAATTGGGCTCTGTCTCATGTCCACCGATTCCTCCTCCTGTCCATTTATGATGTGCCAGCTGCCAACTCCAGCTCCTGTCCGCGGTAACCACAACTGATGAATTGTAACCAGGGGCTAAAACCTGTCTCCAGGATGCATCACAAAGGAGCCAAGAGCCAATCACACAGCAGACAGCGAAGGCTCCGCCCACTGGCAGTGGGACAGGGTATCATGGCCAGGCTCTGCTCCTGGTGCAGTCTCACTGGATTGGAGCACAGGTTGCAGGATCTGCCCATTAGTGTTATGGCTCTGTGTACGACCCCAGCTCCCGCCTAACCACGCCCAAGCAAGGGAGCACAGGCTCCAATATTAGGTTTAATGGCTCTTGCATTACAACCTCGATATTTGAGATCCCACTACTCAATTTCCCCCAGATACCAATATCTCCACATATCTTTCCATTCCTTTGCAACTGTGAACTACCATTCCCCATGGAGCAGGAATAAAGGGACTAGTGTCACATCCAAAGATCCCTCCTGCTGTAATTGTAAGATGTAAAGCTGGGCACTTTCCCTCCTCCCCTAGTTGTTGATTCGACAGTTGTGAATTTGCCGCGTCATCCTTTACTATACATTAAGCAGTCTTTCTGTATCATTTCTCAGGAAACTATTTACAATACTTAAATAAAAAAATCAAGATGAATAAAAACTGAGCGCAACACTGAAAGTATCACAGGAAATAATCAAAAGGGAAATGGGAGAATTAAAGAAAGAATAAACTAAATTTAAAATGGAAAATGCTGGAAAGACTGAGCAGGTGCTGCAGCATTTGTGAAGAAGGGAAGCTCGGGTTAATGGTTCAGGTGTATCACACTTCTATAGACCGCAAAGGTTAATCCTCCCTTCCTCTCCACTGAAGCATTTGCAGTTGTTTTCAAGTTTGCTTTTGTAAATTTCTATTCTGATTTGATAGTAGCGGATTATGCTTTTATATTTGTTTGTGAAGATCCAGTGAGCAGTGCCTGCCCACTGTGGCTCCTCCTATTGACAGCACTCTCTCCACTGGCGAGGCCGGCCCGAGGGGCTCCTCTGACTCCAGGCTCCGGACAAATGTTAATGGGGCCGGTACCCCATGGGGAACCATGACCCCACTACCGAACATCAAGCCACCGTGTCCAAGACTGTCACTGACCTCATCTCCTCTGGAGATCTTCCCCCCACGGCCGCCAACCTCATAGTTCCCCAACCCCACACAGCCCGCTTCTACCTCCTTCCCAAGATCCACAAACAGGACTGCCCCGGTAGACCCATCGTTTCAGCCTGTTCTTGCCCCACGGAACTTATCTCTTCCTATCTCGACTCTATTTTTTCTCCCCTTGTCCAGTCTCTTCCCACCTACATCCGCGACTCTTCCGACGCCCTCCGCCATTTTAACAGTTTCCAGTTTCCCGGCCCCAACCGTCTCCTCTTCACTATGGACGTACAATCCCTCTACACCTCCATTCCCCACCAGGATGGCCTGAGGGCGCTCCGCTTCTTCCTTGAACAGAGGCCCAACCGGTCCCCATCCACCACCACCCTCCTCCGCCTCGCTGAACTTGTTCTCACATTAAACAAAATCTCCTTTGACTCTACCCATTTCCTCCAAATTAAAGGTGTTGCTATGGGTACCCGCATGGGTCCTAGCTATGCCTGCCTTTTCGTGGGATATGTGGAACACTCTTTGTTCCAGTCCTACTCGGGTCCCCTCCCTCACCTCTTTTTCCGGTACATTGATGACTGTATCGGTGCCGTCTCCTGCTCTCGCCCTGAACTAGAACATTTCATTCACTATGCTTCCAATTTCCACCCTTCCCTCACCTTCACATGGTCCATCTCCGACTCTACCCTTCCCTTCCTCGACTTCTCCATCTCCATCTCTGGGGAGAGGTTATTGACTAACATTCACTACAAGCCCACCGACTCCCACAGGTAGCTGGACTACACTTCCTCCCACCCCGCCTCCTGTAAGGACTCTATTCCATTCTCCCAGTTTCTCCGTCTCCGACGCATCTGCTCTGATGATGCCACCTTCCATACCAGTGCTTCCGACATGTCTTCCTTTTTCCTCAACCGAGGATTCCCCTCTACCGTGGTCGACACGGCCCTCGACCGTGTCCGTTCTATCTCCGGCACATCTGCCCTCAACCCTGCCCCTCCCACCCGGAACTACGATAGGGTTCCCCTTGTCCTCACCTTTCACCCCACCAGCCTCCACATTCAACGGATCATCCTCCGCCATTTCCGCCACCTCCAGCGTGATCCCACCACCAAACACATGTTCCCCTCACCTCGCCTTTCAGCATTCCGTAGGGACCGCTCCCTCCGCGACACCCTAGTCCACTCCTCTACCACCCCCAGCACCCCTTCCCCTTCGCCCGGCACCTTCCCGTGCACGCGCAGAAGATGCAACACATGCCCTTATACCTCCCCTCTTCCCACTGTCCAGGGCCCCAAACAACCCTTCCAGGTGAAACAGCGATTTACTTGTACTTCCTGCAATTTAGTATACTGCATTCGCTGCTCACGATGTGGACTCCTCTACATTGGGGAGACCAAACGCAGATTGGGTGACCGCTTTGCGGAACACCTCCGTTCAGTCCGTAAGGGGGACCCCGAGCTCCCGGTGGCCTGTCACTTTAATTCACCGCTTCACTCCCACTCTCACCTCACCGTCCTCGGCCTATTACACTGTTCCACGGAAGCTCAGCGTAAGCTCGAGGAACAGCACCTCATCTTTCGTTTAGGCACGCTACAGCCCTCTGGACTCAATATCGAGTTCAACAATTTTAGATCATAACCTCAGCTCCAATCACATTTATATTTTATTTTATCCACCCTTTTATTTGTCCCCCCCCCCACCTTTTTGTTTTCCTCCTAGAAGCTGGCAGCTGTCCTTCATTCTGCCAGTGGATTTCACACTTCATTCAGCCTTAATCTGTCACATTAACACCACCTCTAGCCTTGCATATCTCTTAATGTCTCTTAATGTCTCTTCATCTCCACCTTTGTTCCTTTATCCCCTCCCCCTTTTCCCAGCTTTACCCTGGCCTTAAATCTATTTGATTTCCGGCTCTTCCCAGTTCTGATGAAAGGTCATCGACCTGAAACGTTAATTCTCTTTCTCTCTCCACGGATGCTGCCTGGCCTGCTGAGTTTTTCCAGCGTTTTCTGTTGTTATAATGGGGCCGGGACCCCTGTTAATGGGACCTCGAACCCGGTTAATGGGGCCACGATCCCGGTTAATTGAGCCAGGACCTGAGTTAATGGGTCCGCGACCTTGGTTAATGGGGCCACCACCCCGGTTAATTGGGCCGCTCTTCTTTTGTATTGTAGTCGCAAATGAAATCAAATATCAATATCTAAATTGGTATCCAGGTCTAAGTTTCCGCTGTTACAGCGTGGATATTTTGTAGGCTGCCTGCGAATATCCTCTGAGTGCAGAGCTGAATGATGTGCTCCAGTGTCTGATTAGGAGCTCCACAGCCGCATGATGGTAATGCTTTAATCTTCCATCTATGGAGCAGGTGGCAGCATCTACCATGACCAGTTCTGAGACGGTTGATGGTTGTCCACTGTTTGCGAGAATGGTTTGATCCTTCAGGTTGCACTCTGGGGTTCTTTATACGTATGTCGCACTTCTTCCAAGCATTTCGTCATCGTTCAAGAAGGCCAAGGGGAGGTCACTGAAGGGTTTCGGCGACGGTCCAAAATGGCTTTCTGGATTTGAGACGGGTTGGTGATAGGTTGTTTAAGTCGGCCTGGATCGGCATGTCTTTGCTGGTGTAGCGGTTGTAGGTGTGGTGGTGCGATGTTTGCAAGAACGGGCTGCCAAGGTGTTGTTGTCGATAAAAGTGCACCAATGATATTTCTCATAATAGAATTCAGCTCGACTTCAAGAGTTTTGGCATGCGGTCTTGATAGTCATTCCGGAGAGCAGTACTCCGCTGTAGAGTACACCAGGGCGAGTGCTGCCGTTCGGAGGGTTTGAGCGTCTGCTCCCCATGTGGATCCGGACAGTTTCTGGATCTAGTTGACTCTACTCTTTAGTTTCTTCCCAAGGTTCTGGAGATGTTGTCGATATGTCAGGGTGCGAGCAAGCGTGACTCCTAAATAGGAGGATTTTGGCATGGCTTCCATCTTTGCCGCAAAGGGGGACTTTCAAAGCTTGTTTTGCTTGATGGGTGTTGAAGTGGAATCCAGAGATGATGGTCTTTTGCGGGTTTGGCCGCAGTTTCCATCGGCGGAAGTTGGCCTCCATCCTCTGTAAATCAGTGGTTAGGGTCTATTCGGTGATGGACAGATTCATGGTTTGCGTGGCCAAGGCAATGTCATCAGCGTATACCAACTTGCTGGACTCTGTTTCAGACAGGTCACTCGTGTAAACATTGAATAATATGGGTGCCAGGACAGGACCGTTTGGGACTCCGTTATTAAATGTCCGACATCGGCTCTTCTGTGTGCCAGTGTACACACAGAACCACTAAACAGAACCTGAAATCAATCAGGAAGACTTAACGTGAGCAAAATCGAAAACAGCTGATTCCTATGGCCAAACCATTATGGGCAATCCTGATTGCGGACAAAAAGAAGAGCTTGGCCTGCTTAGTACTTGGATGGGAGACCGCCTGGGAATACCAGGTGCTGTAGGCTTTTCTTGACACCAGAAGCTCTTCTCAGCCCTGCAATTTCAGGCTGATTTCAATCACTAAACTTTTTACAGTTCTCTCTCTATCTCTCTCCCTCTTTCTCTCTCCCTCGTTCTGTTCGCTTTGCCCTCTAGTTGGCGACTCTTCCACCAATGGGAACAGTATCTCTCTATCTACTCTGTTAGACCCCTAATGACATTGAATACCTCTGTCAAATCTCCTCTCAATCTCCTCTGCTCGTGGGAGAGCAATTACAACTTCTCATGTCTATCCACATCAATGAAGTCCCTCATCCATGGAATCATTCTCGTGAATTTTTTCTGCACTCTCACTAAGGCCTTCACATCTTTCCTAAAGTACGGTGCCCAAAAATAGCACAATACTTCAGTTGAGGCCGAAGCAGTGTTTTATAAAGGTTGATCATTACTTCCTTGCTTTTGTACTCCACGCCACTATTTATGGAGCCCAGGATCCCGTATGCTTTTTTATGCTTTCGCAACCTACCCTGCAACCTTCAACGATTGCTGCACCCCCAGGTCTCACTGTTCATGCATAACTTTTAGTATTGAATTTTTTAGTTTATATTGCCTCTCCTCGTATTTTTGACCCATAAGTTTCACTTCGCAATTTTCAGGATTAAATTTGATTTGTCACGTGTCCGCTCATTTCACAAGCCTGAATATGTCTTCTGGAATTCTATCACTATCCTCCTCACTGTTCCCTATACTTCTAAGTTGTGTTTCATCTGCAAATTTTTAAATTGTGTGCTGTATTGACAAGTCCAAGTCATTAACATATATCAAGAATAGCTGTGGTACTAGTACCGAACCCTAGGGAACACTACTTTATAACTTTCTCCAGTCCGAAAGACAACCGTTCAGCACAACACTCTGATGCCTGTCACTTAGCCAATTTCGTATCCATGCTGTCACTGTCACTTTTATTGCATGGGTTTCAAACTTGCTGACAAGGCTATTATGTGGCACTAAATCAAAAACCTTTTGGATTCCATATACAACACGTCAATCGAATTGCCCTCATCAACCCTCTCTTTTACCTCATTAATAAACTCGATCAAGTTAGTTGAACATAAATTGCCTTTAACAGTCCCTGCTGGCTTTACTTAATCAATCCACACTTGCACAACTTACTGTTAATTTTGTCCCTGATTATCGTTTCCAAATGCTTCCCAACTACCGAGGTCAAACTGACTGGTCTGCAGTTGCAGGGTTTATCCTTACATCGTTTTTAGAGCAAGGATGTAACATTTGCAATTCTCCAGTCCTTTGGCACCACACCCGTATCTTGGAAGATTATGGCGATCAACTCCACAAGTTCCCGCTTAAAATTCCTCGGCATCCTAGGATGCATCCCATCCGGTCCTGGTGACTTATCAAATTGAAGTTCAGACAGCCTTTCTAGTACTACCTCTTTAACAAATTTTATCTGATCCAGTATCTCAACTGCCTCCTCTTTCACTATGACTTAAGCAGCATATTCTTCCTTGGTGGAGACAGGTGCAAAGTACTCATTTAGTACCCCTGACATGCCCTCTGCCTCCATGTCTAGGTCTCCTTTTTGGTCCGTAATCTGCCCCATTCCTCCTCTTACTACCCGTTTTTTATTTATATGCTGATAAAAGATTTTAGAAATCCCTTTTAAGTTAGCTGCCAATCTATTCTCATCCTCTCTCGTCGCCCCCCGTATTTACTTTCTCACTTCTCCTCTGAACTTTCTATATTCAACCTGGCTCTCACTTGTATTCTCAACTTGACATGTGTCATATGCGCTCTTTTTCTGCTTCAGGTTACTCTATCTCTTTTGTCATCCAGGGAGCTATGGCTTGAGTTGGCCTACGTTTAACCCCTAGAGGGAATGTACCTCGACTGTACCCGAACCATGACCACTTTAAAGGAAGCCCATTGTTCGATTCGAGATTTGCCTGCCAATCGTTGATTCCAATTTACCCGGGCCAGATCCGTTCTCAACCGACTGAAATTGGCCTTTCACCAATTAAGTATTTTAACACCAGATTACTCCATGTCCTTTTTCATATCTAATCTAAACCTTATTATACTATGATCACTGTTCCCTAAATATTACCCTACTGCCACTTGCTCCACATGACCCACCTCATTCCCCAGAGGCTGTAATCAACAGTGGAACAATCACCCTCACCAGTTCTCAGAACAGAATATTCCTTGGAGAGCAAGATGCACTCTGAGGAGTCCAGCAATTTTTGCCTGGGTTCTCCTCTTCTGTCTGGCAAGCACCCATTCACTCTCTGACTGCCCAATCTTTAGCTGCGGCGTGACTAGCTCCTGAAACGTGCTATCCACGTACCTCCCAGACACGATGATGCACCTCAGTGACGCCAGCTGCTGCTCTAGCGCCAAAACCCGGAGTTTGAGGTCTTCTCGCTGAGGACACCTCCTGCACACGTGGTTGTCCAGGACAAAGGGAAGCGTTCTGTATTTCCCACATGGCACAGGATGTGCATTCCGCTGGACCGAGCTGACCTGCCATGCTTTTATTTATTCGGCTATTAACTAACTTCGTTTTTAAGTTACTTACAAAAATTAACTTAAGACTTTAAAAAAACAATGACCAACTTCTCAGCAATCAGCTCATTGCCTTGTGCTGAAGTCAGTTACCTCGCTCCCTGACACTCGCGCTCTCTCCGGGCTCTCAGACCTCCCTTTATCTGCGGCCGCTCCTCTCGGAGACCTTGAGCTCTGTGGCTCCGCTCCTCCTTTTCAGACAGACATCTCCACGGCCTTCCTCCTTGCCACCAATTCCTGCACTCACACAATTCCTGACTCTGCTTGCAATGCACTCTGTTTGCGAATCTCCAATCTCTGTGCATAAGCTCAAGCTCCAGTTAATAATTGGGTGGGAGACTGCCCGGGAATACCAGGTGCTGGAGGCTTTTCGTGCCAGCAGAAGCTGTTCTCAGCCCTGCAAATTCACGTTAATTTCAGCCACCAAACTGTTTGCAGTTGTCTCTCTCTCTCTCTCTCTTCTTTCTGTTTGCTGTTATTCGCTTCACGAAGGAAAGACGTCGAGACACAACACCACTAAACAGAACTGGAAATCAATCTGGAACCTTTAACCTGAGTAAAACCAGATGCAGCTGATGCCTACTGGTGAGCTACTCTGGACAAGCCCGAACTCGTCTGATCTCGGAAAAAAGCAGAGTCCGGCCTGGCTAGTACTTGAATGGGAGACTGTCTGGGAATACCAGGTGCTGTCGGCTTCTTTTGCCAGCAGAAACTGTTTTCAGCCCTGCAAATTCACGCTACTTTCAATCATCAAACTATTTGCAGTTCTCTCTCTCTCTCTCTCTCTCTCTCTCGATCTCTCTCTCTCTCTCTCTGTCTCTCTCTCTCTCTTTCTCTCTCTCTCTCTATCTGTTCGCTGTTATTTGCTTCGCGAAGGGAAGACGTCGAGACATATTGCCAATAAACATTGCTGCTCTGCTTTATTACTCTTTTTCGATTCGTTGCTTTAATCGTCAGATTACACACACACTCAGTTGTAGTAATGTAGGATCAGGTCTTCATTGAAACATCATACTATCCACAAACAGTGTGAGAGCACGACTCTCTTTCATACTACACAAACCAGTCTGAGAGCTGCTGAGACACAATCTCTCCGTAATTCCAGTGTGATTTGCTCACCAGTGTTCCCTTACATTGCGTACACTAAATTTTGCCTTTGATCACTACGTTCCCTGCATACTATTAATAAATGCCACAGAATAACAATATCAAATAAACAACCAGGCTCTCAACTCTTCTAATTGTTTTATTGCCGCAATACATCCCAAACAGAATTATCAAGTTGACACATTCAGATATGGCTGAAGGACTCCTCCACTTCCTATTATTATCTTTCCGTTGAAGACATCATTCCTCAAAATCCTCTTATCCAATTTACAACCCAGACTCAGCAGAAACTGTTTCAACTTGGTCTGCAGAGAGTGGGATTAAACGGAGTTGATTGAACAGAGTGTTTTATCTGGGAATATGGAAAGACTCGGAATTTCTGGTAAGTATTGGGTAAGTAGAAGCTGTAAAAAGTGTAATTTAGTTTAAGAACTTGATTTTAATCTCGAACTTTAAAAACTGTATTTAACAGAAGCTGCCTGCCAGTGGCAGTTCACTGTCAGTCAGCTGTAAGTGTTTGTCTTGATTAGGCGCTAATCACCAAGAGCAGGGGAGCTGAGTCAATACTTGTAAATTGGGTGAGGCTCCTAGTGTATAAAATTAAACATTTCTGCAAGCACAGAGCGATCTTCACAGAGCGGGATTAAATGAATTGTACTTGAACAGAGTGTTTTATTTGGGAATTTGGAAAGAGTGGGAATTTGTAGAAGACGGGGAAGGAGTTGTTGCTTATTGCCTACACTACTTGCAGCGCATTGTGTTACACTTAGCTATTTAATTTCTGTACAGTTAACTTAATCTAGTTCAAGTAAATAGTCAAGAATCTACACTTTAAACTAGTTGCACATTTAATTAGATTTAATTAAATAAAATAAAGTCATAAAGGAATGGCAGTGCAGGTGCTGTGTCAAACTACAACATGTGGGAGTTTGTGGAGAGCATTGTGATCCCGGCCAAACACGTTTGATGTAAGTGCCTGCATCTTGAGGTACTACAGCTCAAAGTTTTTGAGCTGGACTCTGAGGTGCAGATATTGCGAGGCATTAGGGATGGGGAGAGTTACATGTGCACATTAATCCAGGAGGCAGTAACACCCCTTAGGTTCGTTAGGGGTACAGTTCTGGTTAGTGTTCAGGGACAGGCGGTTGTGCATCCAAGTCAGGCAGGTAAGGGGAACCCAGGTGCAGTGCTGCAGGAGCCTCAGTCTTTGACCTTGTCCAACAGGTATGAATTTCTTGCTGCCTGTGTGGATGACGGAAAAGCCTGCAGGAAGAATGCGCAAGCTGACCATGGCAACATGGTGCAGGAGGCCATTCAAGTAGGCGGAGTGAAAAGGAATCTAATTGTTGTAGGGGACCGTAAAGTCATGGGTATATATACTTTACTCTGCAGCCACGACCGGGATATATGAAGATTGTGTTGCCTGCCCGGTGCCAGGGTTAAAGACATCTCCTCTCGGCTGGAGAAGAACTTGGATTGGGAAGGGGAGTATCCAGTTGTCGTGGTCCACGTAGGAACCAACGAAATAGGTAGAGCTAGGAAAGGGGTTCTGCTGAGGGCGTTTGAAGCGCTAGGATCCAAATTTTAAAGCAGAACCTCAAAGGTAATAATCTCTGGATTGTTCCGTTGGGACTGGCTCCACTGATACCTGGCTGGGAGCAGTGTCCTGGCAAACCGAATACCTAGTGCAGTAGGCATGGCTTTAAACTAATAAAGGGGGTTTGGGGCTGGTAGGAATCAGGAAAAATTAAATTAAAAAGCATCGAGAGAAATGTCAATGCTATAGAGTAAAGTAGATTTTGGGGTGAAAATAAGCAGAATTGGTCAAGAAGGACAGAGAGAGTAACAAAGGTAATAAGGCATCAGTGACTAAGGTGGCATCACGGAAAAATAGAAATCCGTCAAAAATAAAGGCACTATATCTGAATGTGCGAAGCATTCGCAACAATGTCGATGAATTAAAAGCGCAGGTGGAAATTAACAGGTTTGATCCAATAGATATAATGGAGATGTGGTTGAAAAGTGGCCAAGGTTGGGAACTAAATATTCCAGGACACTTAACTTTTAGAAGTGATAGTCAAAATGGAAAAGAAGGAGGGGTAGCCCTGACAAAAATGGATGGGATAAAGACAGTAGAGAGAAAGGATCTTAGCTCCGAAAATCTAGAAGTGGAATCAGTTTTGGTGGAGCTAAGAAACAGCAATGGCAGAAAACATTGGTGGGATTCGTTGATAGGCCCCCAAACAATATTTGTAATGCAGGGTAGAGCATCAATCAGGAAATTAGAGGCGCTTGTAACAAGGGTAATACAGTAATCATGGGGGTCTTTAATCTAAATATAGACGGAGCAACGAAAATTCGCAGTACTAGTGTGGAGGGCGATTTCATGGAATGCATGAAAAGTAGATTTCTAGATCAATATGTTAAGGAACCAACAAGGGAACAGGCTATATTAGATCTACTATTGTGCAATGAGAAAAAGGTTATTTAATAACCTCGTAGTAAATGGGCATTTAGGGAAGTGTGAACAAAATATGATATAATTTTAGATTGAATTTGAAAGTGATTTAGTTTTATCCGAAACTAGGGTCTTAATTCTAAACTAAGCAAACTATATAGGTATGATAGATGAGTTGGCTTAGGTAGCTTGGGGAAACCCCATTAAAAGGTATGATGGTAGAGAGCAATAGCTAGCATTTAAGGAATTAATACATAATTTACAACAAAACTACAAACCTTTAAGGCACAAAAACTCCACAGGCAGGTTCGAGCAGACGTATATCCTACTCCTTCTCTTGTTCCTTATGTTCTTAAAGGAAGAGGCATATCATGTTGCAAAAAAATGTAGTAATCTTGAGGATTGGAAAGATTTTAGGAATCAGCAAAGGGGGATCTGGACATTGATAAGGAAAGAGAGAATAGAATATGAGATTAAACTCGCAACAGACATAAAACAGACAGTAAATGCTTCTATAGGTATGCAAAAAGGGAAAGATTAGTGAAAGTAAATGTGGGTCCCTTACGGGCTGAGACTGGAGAAATTATAATTGGGAATAAGGAAATGGTATGGGAAATTAAACAAATACTTTGTATCTGTCTTCACGGGAGAAGACGCTAAAAACTTCCCAGAAATAATGGAGAACCAAGGCTCTAGCGAGAATGTGGAACTGCAGAAATTGCTATTCGTAAAAAAATTGTACTGGAGAAGTTAATGCCACTGGAAGCCAATAAATACCCTGGACGTTTGGCCTACATCACAGGGTTTTGAAAGAGGTGGCTATCGAGATAGTGGATGCATTGGTTGTCATTTTCGAAAATTCCATATATTCTACAATGATTCCCGCAGACTGGAAAGTAGCAAATGTAAACCCATTATTTAAGAAAGGAGGGAGAGAGAAAACGGGGAACTGCCATGATCTGATTGAATGGCGGAGCAGGCTCGAAGTGCCAAATGTCTTACTTTTGCTGCGATTTATTTTGTTCTTATGTTCTTATGTTCAATGTTGTACCTGGATGGTTATTCACAAAAAAGTGAGTTCAGTGATATACCTGGATGGCTATTGACTGTAAAATAGATGTCAGTGATGTACTTGGATGTGCAGTGTCAGTAACTGTTATGTCTGTGATATACCAGGTTGGGTACTGACAGTAAAAGTGAAGTCAGTGATGTACCTGGATGGGTATTGACAGTAACAGTGAGATCAATGATGTACGAGGACAGTTAGTGACAGTAAAAGTGAGGTCAGGATGTACCTGTTCTGTGATCCGTCCTGAACTGCTCTCTACCAACGTCTGTCAGTCTCCGATCTCTCCCGGACTCCTCCCCTCCACCATCTCACAGACCAACAGGCTCAAAAACATTTCTCCAAAACTCAAATGGGTCCTGGGGACGGAAACTGGACAGAGAAAGGGCTCTGTGGAATGTGTCGGAGTTCGCAATGAGAGGAGGGATTCAAGCAGGGATTCGGCCTTACACACACAAACGTACACAGGGAGTCTGACACTCATCGAACAGGGCACAACACGGTCTAATCATCTTACAGCCAGATTACCTGTACACTGAGACTGAGAGACTAAAGTTAAAGAGGAACTTAAACCATCCTACAATATAACCTCATTTCCTGGAGTGTGAGACCGAGAGTTTAAAGGTACAGTGACATTCACACCGTCCTGCAATACACCTTCATTGCCTGGACAGTGAGAGACAGACACAGAGTTTAAAGAGACATGTTACATGCCAAAAGTAGCACAGCCCAGGAGCAGATAGACAGACCACTCCTTCTGCCTCCTCTGCTATAGCCCTGGCCTGTCAGTCAAGCCCCATCCTCACAGTTCAGAGCATCTCATCCAACCAGCTCCTGCTTCCCCCACCTTGATCCAGACCCCCAGGTGTGGGAGAGTCCAAGGTGAGTCTGTCTGTGATCGGAGGGGAGGATAAATGTGCAGTGTCCTAAATAAATCATTCCTGCCTCTGTGTGCGCATTCCCCCAGGGCCCTTTAGTAATAATTAATGTTTGTGTCTGACTATCAATATAATGCAATACATCAAAACATCTGCAAAATTTCTCTTCCTTTATAAAATTATGTATCCTCTCTAAACTCTAAACAGATTTTTGCGAATCAGTTGTTCACTGTTCCTCAGCTCCCAGAATGAGCGAGGCGCTGGCGGATAGCAGCGATGGTCGCCTTAGACTGCTCATTACTTCCTATTCTTAGGAATCAAATATTACTGCGACAGAGTTGTTCAGAGATTAGAGTCTTTAACTTGTAGGTGTAACAAACAGATGTGTAAGCGTTACACTCTGGGCAGTTTTTTTTCCATTGCAAGTCTCTGTTTCTGCGGGCACTTGAGTTTTGTTTCCTACACGATGCTTGTGGTCCCAGCAGAGACTTACATTCCCGGGATTCACAGCCAGTGCCTTGTGTAACTGGTTCTCTATCAGTCTGCAGTTAGCTCGGACCTTGTTAAACTGAACACTTTCTCACTGAGATCCTTGTGTTATAAACATGGAAGATTTCTACCCAGACCCTTAAAATTTAGTCTATAAAGTGAGAAAAGATGGAAGTTCATCAAATTCGATGAAATGGACCCTAAGTTAACAACGTTGTCCCCGTCACTCAGTAACCACTTTATGCATTCCTTCAAACTGTAGAATAAATTATCGGCTGTAAAAATTACTCTTTGGAAAATAATTATTTCTGTGTAAAATATTTCAATATTGCTCAACTATAAAGCTTTAATTCACGAACTAAAAATCGAAGTTGCATGAAGCAGCACCAAACCTTCCACATTAAACCACCAGGGGCGCACACTAACCCGTACTCACACTGCAGACCTGTAAGATGCATAGTGTACATTAAACCACCAGGTGCGAACACACACCCTTAATCTCATCACAGACCTGGTAAAATGCATTGTGAACATTAAACCACCAGGGCACGCACACGTACCCTTACTCTCACTACAGCCATGGTAAAATGCATTGTGAACATTAAACCACCAGGGCGCGCACACTTGCCCTTACTCTCACTACAGCCATGGTAAGATGCATTGTGAACATTAAACCACCAGGGCGCGCACACTTACCCTTACTCTCACTACAGCCATGTTAAAAAGCATTGTGAACATTAAACCACCAGGGCGCGCACACTTACCCTTACTCAAAGACCTGGTAAGATGCAATTTCTACATTAAATCACCAGGGGGCGCACACGCGCCCTTACTCACACTACAGACCTGTTAAGATGCACCATGTAGCTTAAACCATCAGGGGGCGAACGCTCGCCTTTACTTCTACAACAGGCCAAAAACATGCACCGTGTATGTTAACCAGCAGAACACGTTCAGTCGCCCTTACTTATCTTACATACCTGCAAACATACACCTTGTAGCTTAAACCAATAAGGGGCAAATAATGGCCCTTAATTCGACTACATACATGATAACATGCACAGTGTATAATAAAGGGTGCGAATGAGCTGAAGATACTTGGTGCGGTGGGGAGAGCCATAGTATATTAGGTGAGGTGGGGCGGGGCTGATTACATTCGGTTGGCTGTGGAGAAGGGGAAAATATTAGGTGGTGTGGGGAGGAGATGAAGTGATTCGGTGCGGTGTGGATGAGGTGAAGCTATTAGGTGGACTGGGGAGGAGGTGAAGATATTAGTTGGGGTGGGGAGGAACTGAGGACATTAGGTGGTGTGGAGCTGAGCTGAGGATATTAGCTGGGGTGGGGAGGACCTCAGGATATCAGGTGGGGTGGGGAGGGCCATTGGATATTAGGTGGGGTGGGCGGGGCTGAATATATTGTGTGAGCTGGGGCGAAGGTGAAGATATTAGCTGGGCTGGGGAGGAGATGAAGTGATTCGGTGGGGTGTGGAAGAGGTAAAGCTAGTAGGTGGGCTGGGGAGAAGTTGAAGATATTAGTTGGGTTGTGGAGAAATGAGGACAATAGGTGGGTGAGGATGAGCTGAGGATATTAGCTGAGGTGGGGAGTATCTCAGGATATCTGTTGGGGTGGGGAGGAGCGCAGGCTATCATGAATTGTAAGGTTTTTGATTGGCTCCATATATGAAATGAATGGAAATAACAGGTTACTTAACACGGTTGCAGCTGCTTATGGGTAAACATAATGCTGCACAACCGAATCTAGACAATGTACAGCAGTGAGGGTTTAGCTGTTGGTTTATATGTGCAATATGCAGAGCATTGTATATAAACAAGACAATTTTCTATTTTCCCCACTGAACCAGTGTGCGGTCTCCATGTCTTACACCAACAATCTTTGTAAACCTCCTGGAATCTACATTTGTCTCTTCTCTTTGTGTGTGCTGTGGGAAGTAGGCGCTGCAACTTTCACCTTTTGGGGGGTGTAAAACTGACGATATGGATTCTGCCGCTGTGAACATTCCCGATTTCCATTCCATCCACGTCAGTCCTGCGGGCGTTCAATCTAATCTCACCCGGTTTATGCCTCGTACACGGGAAAGTTCCGGCCGCTACGTGTTTCCAGCATCTTCTGTTTCTCTGTTGCAGCTCGCGGGTCCTTCCTTGTTTTTCCGCAGTGACCATGAGCTGATAACTTCATCTGAAAATATAACTGTCAGCAGACAATCAAAATCCGTCACAGTGGTGCAATATTTTCCGTTACCGACTGCCCACTGGAACAATTCTCCTTTTAGAATGTTGCCGTTATGCCTTTTAGGGCCATCAAGAAACCTTCAAAACCTGCGATGAGGACTCCAAAATCTACACAATGGTGCACCTATAGAACATTTGCAGCTCTCCCGGGTAAAGATGCGTCCCACTCAACAAGAGGTCCAGAGCCGAGCAAGCGAATGTTTTTTAACATTTAACACATTTCAATATTATCCAGAGAGACTTTGTGTTTACAAACGGCCGTATAGAGTTATGCAATCTGCGGGTGATGCCCATCCTCCCTCCTGGTATTTGGTTTATTTAGCGCCAGTGATCTCACTCCCCTTATGGAGCACGACTAACTTCCCATCCATTGATATTAATGGTGTTGCATTTTAGCTATAGCCGTGGGACCGGCCCTTCCAAATTTGCCTCTCTACACTCCGCCCAGGCGATGCTTAACGCCCATGTGGGAAATTCGAAAATCTACTTAAGTATCCCAGTCGGATGCTCGCTCTACTGTTGGCAGAGTATTGCTGCATTGCTGTTACCTGATTTAAGAGGCTTTTAATAGCAAAAAAAAATAACGTGCGTTTGATTGTACAGTTATGCAAGCTTTCATTTACGAATAGATGTATTACAGATTCGCAGACGTATATTGGAGAGTGCTGGTGTTCTTGCAGTTACTAATGTGGTTGGACAGTTAATTAAACACAAATCCACAACACTTAAGACTCTCTCATGACTCTCTCACTTTTGACTCTCTCATACTGTCTACTCCCTGTCCTCGGTTTACACATTCACCTCCAACTTTGATGACCTTGTCCCTAGTAAAACCTTGGTCTTTCCCCGAGGTTTGGCTCCATCTTCACTCCGTCTATTCTGAGGGCCACAGACTTCAGTGTATACGGCGTAAACCTGGTTCTTCTATCACCAGATCCGTCAATCACTGTCAGGCCGAGCTGTCCTCTGCCAATCCCACCCACCACTCCAGGATCATCCAGGAGAGCAATGATATCCCACTACAAACAATCTCCTTAAACCCCTCTACCCTGGCTCCTCCACCGACACCAAAAATAAGTGTGAGGAGCTCAGGGTCTTTAGTCGCTGAGATTGAGACTATCTCTTCAGTTGTCGCTGCCACATCCCGTAGCTTGGATTTACAAAGGATAAGTCCTGTCTACCGAAACTTGTTGATTTAGTTGAGGAGGTAAATAACGTCGGACAGAAGATCGTGTCTATCGATGTAACTTATGGTTTTCCAGAAGGCATTCGATACTGTTCCGCAGAAGAGGCGGTTAATAAAAATGAGAGCAATTTTAACTGGAGGCAACAAATTAGCATGTTTTTTTAATTTATCAGAAGGTAGGAGACAGACGTAAAGGATTATGGGTTTGTACTCCATTGGCACGATGTGTCTAGTGATGTAGTGTCTAGTGATGTACTGCGGCCTCAGATTTTCACTATATTGATAAATGAATTAGCTAAAGGAATAGAGAACCATATATCCAAGTTTGTTGGCGACAACAAATTATGTGGCTCAGTAAGTAATGTAGATCGGAGCATAAAGTTGAAAAGAGACAATGGCAGATTAAGAGCGTGGGAAAAACTGTGATAGATGGAATCCAATATGGGGCAATGTGAGGTTATCCATTTTGAAATTAGAAAGGAAGATCAGAGTATTTTCTAAACTGCGAGAAGCCAGCAACTATGGAGAAGTAGAAACAATCAGGCGCCTAAGTACAGATATCAGTAAAAACTACAAAAAAGACTGGCACAAAAATAATTTAAAAAGCTTAAGGAAATGGAGTCATTATCTCAAGTGGGCAGGAATACAAAAGAGTGGTGCTTATGTTACAATTATATAAAGCTCTGGTTATATCCCATTTAGAGCGTTGCGTTCAGTTCTGGGCACTGCACCTCTGGAAGGAGTGCAGTGCATATTCACCAGAACTATACTGGGACTGAAAAGATTAAATTATGAGGACAGATTGAATAGACTAGACATCTATTTCCTTGAGTATAGAAGATTGAGAGATGATCTAATAAAAGTAT
This sequence comes from Squalus acanthias, assembly GCA_030390025.1. Lineage (NCBI taxonomy): Eukaryota > Metazoa > Chordata > Chondrichthyes > Squaliformes > Squalidae > Squalus > Squalus acanthias. The sequence goes on from JASTWF010000448.1 coordinate 241,253, forward strand.
TTAAGATAATAACATGAGTTTTATTTTATGAATTCATTCATGGGATGTGGGCGTCGCTGGCAAGGCCAGCAATTGTTGACCATCCCTAATAGCTCCTGAGAAGGTGACGGTGAGCCGCCTTCTTGAATCGCTGCAGTCCGTGTGGTGATGGTCCTCCCACAATGCCGTTAGGGAGGGAGTTCCAGATTTTTCATCCAGAGACGCTGAAGGAACTGCGATCTGTTTCCAAGTCAGGATGGTCGGTTACTTGGAGGGGAATTGGAGGTGATGTTCTTCCAATGCTCCTGCTGCCTTTGTCCTTCTAGGTGTTAGAGGTCGCGGGTTTGGGTTGTGTTGTCGAAGAAGCCTTGGCGAGTTGCTAGAGTGCTTCTTGTAGATGGTACGCACTGCAGCCATGGTGCGCCGGTGGTGGAATGTTTAAGGTGGTGGATGGGGTGCAAATCAAGCGGGCTGCTTTGTCCTGGATTGTGCCGAGCGTCTTGACTGTTGTTTGATCTGCACACATCCAGTCAAGTGGAGAATATTCTATCACACTCCTTACTTTGCCATGAAGCTGATGGTAAGGCTTTAGGGAGTCAGGAGGTGAGACTCTCGCCGCCGAATACCCAGCTGCTTACGTGCTCTTGTAGCCACAATATTTATGTGTCTGATCCAGTTAAGTTTTTGGTAATTGGTAAGCCCCAGGATGTTGATGGTGGGGGATTCGACGATGTTGCTGCCATTGAATGTCAATGGGAGGTGGCTGGAATCTATTCTGTTGGAGGTGATCGTTGCTGGGCCGTTGTGTGGCGATAATATAACTTGCCAATAATCGGAGCAGCCTTGATTGCTGCATGCGTGCATGGACTGATTCATTATTAGAGGAATTGCGAATGGAACTGAATAATGTGCAATCGCCAGCGAACTTCTGACCTTATGATCAAGGGAAGGTCATTGATGAAGCAGCTGAAGGTGGTCGGGCCTAGTACACTACCCTGAGGATCTCCTACATTGATGCCCTGGGCCTGAGGTGACCGATCACCAACAACAACAATCATCTTCCATTGTGCTAGGTATGACTCCAGCCAGTGGAGAATTAACCCCTGATTCTCATTGATCTCTATTTTACTCGGACTCCTTGGTGCCACACTCGGTCAAATGCTGACTTGATGTAAAGGAGAGTCAGTCATAACTCACCCCTGGAATTCAGCTCTTTGGTCCCTGCTTAGACGAAGCATATAATGAGGTCTGGAGCCGAGTGGACCTTTTGGAACACAAACTAGGCATCGGTGAGCAGATTATTGTTGATTAAATGTCGCTTAATAGCATTGTCGGCGCCACCTTCCAGCACCTTGCTGATGATTGAGAGCTGGCTGATGTGGCGCTAATTGGTCGGATTGGATTTTCTAAGGTCACCGATCCTGTGCGTTCACATTGTTCACCATCGGCTTTAGTTCATGCGGCTTCTGCTTCCCTTATCTTTCAATTCTCCATAGAATTATTGGAAAATAAAATATTCAGTATCAGAAAAGCCACCCGGAACCCGCTCTGATCTTAGAAACAACCGCCTCATTTCCAATCACTTTTCTCTCACCAAATTCCTTGACTGTTTTACCAACTCCAGATTCCGTCAAAATTTTGCCAGAAACTACATGTTTCCAATCAGTTTTCCGCCCCTGCCACAACAGTGAAGGAGCCATGACTACAACTGACACCCCCTTTGACCGTATTTCATTGGTCCTTCTCCTGTCTGCGGCCTTTAACGCAGCCAACAACACATTCCTCCTCCAACGCCTCTCCCTCAGTGTCCAGTCCAGTTGGACTGCTGTCGATTGGTTCCACTTACACCTATCAAATCAATGCCAGAGCATCTCCAGCAATGGTTTATTTTCATGCCCCACACTGTTTGCTCTGGATTCTCCCACAGATCAATCCTCGGCTCTCTCGGCTTCCTCTTCTACATGCTGCCCTTTGGCAATATCTTCTGGAGACAAGGAGTCATTTTCCACAAGTACGCTGACGACACCCATCTTTAAGTCTCCACCACCTCTCTCGATCTCTCCACTGCCGCTGTGCTGTCAGATTGTCGGAGGATATTACAGCGCTGGATAAACCGCAAAATCTTCGTTAATCATTGGGAAATCCGAGACCATCGTGTTCTCGCCTTGTCCCAAACTCTGTGCCCTGGCCCCTGAAACAACTTCCATTGTCCAACCTCTGTCTGTGGTTGAAACCGGATGTTCACAGTTTCGAGTTCTGTTGCATTTCGAGGCGAGCCTGTGACAGTTTAACGTCTCCATCACTTTCTCCTCTGCAGCATTACCATGCTGCATCACTGTCTCAGCCCATCTGCTGCTGACCCCTCATCTGTGCCTTTTCCACCTTCAGTCCCTGCTATTCTAAAGCTCTCATTTCTGGCCTTCCCCATGCTTTGCAAACCTGAACACATTCAAACCTCTGCTGCCCTTTTCCAATATCCTGCTGACCCAATTTTGCTGTCACGCTACACCTCCAATTTAAAATTTCCATCATGGCCTTGCTGCTCCCTGTGTCTGTCACCTCCTCCAGCTCTAAGACCCAACCCCCAAATCTCTATCCGTTATCCATGCTCCACTGCCGCCCTCGCATTGGCCACCCTGCCAGCAGCCGCCCACGCCCCATGCTCTGGATTTCTGATAACCCGAACCCTAACCTTTCGCCTGTCCATCTTCTTCTCCTCCTTTGAGATCCTCACGAAAACCCGGCCCACCAGCAACATGTTCAGTCGCCCCGCTGAATGTTTACTTTTAGTTTTGGCGCAGCTTCCGCTTCTGTTCGATGACGCATCTGTGATTTGCATTGTGACGTAATGTAACTGTAAATCACGATATCAATCTCAGTTTTGATCTTGAAAAACAATCTCCTCTTCGCATTTGTCCCCCAAAGATTATTTTTCAAAATAAACGGTCAATGATTGTTCCCAGAGATTGAAATATTTTCAACATACTAACGATCCTTACACCTTCTGCCTCCCCCACAAGCAAAATGATGTTGATAATTTTAACTGTGAGCGAAAGATTACAAATTGCAATTTCTAATTTAATATCCCTTTTATATTGGGCCAAATCTTCGACAACATTGACTTCGGGCGTGGTGGACAAGGGCGGCTGATTCGATTTCGTCCATGTGCACAATGGTTCACACTTAAAATGTGGCCACTTGTGTGAAACCAGCAGTCGGCAGCCTTGTAACAGCGAGATCTGGAGTCTGTGGCCAAATCTGATCTCTGATTCAGATAGTGAGAGGACCAATCAAAGGGCGTCAAACGGAAACAAGAGCTGACATGCATGTCGACGTTTAGTCATCATTCACCAGACCTGGCTGGATCCCATTATGACATATAGGGCCTCGGTGTCCTCTATCACAATTGCCTATTACAACAGGATCATTCTGCAGAGCAAAGATAAAACCTGACTTATTTTCACCGCCCGCAATTATCTGCTTAAAACTCTTCCCCTTGATAATTCCATCATCACTTCTAACATAACGTGTGAGGAGTGCACAGGCATATCTCTGAAAGTTACAGAACAAATTGCAAGATCTGCAAAAAAACACATCTGAACCAGTAGGATTTGTAAACAAGGCGATAGGTTGCAAGGCAAAGATGAAACGGGACAACTGTGTCAAATGGATTTCAATAACGTCGAGTATGAGGGCATCAACTCTGGAGCTAGATAGGAAAGAAAAGGGTCTTTTCTAAATGGTGAAAATCTTTAAACAGTGGAGTTCCAAAGACACTTAGGGGTCCATGTACACAGATCACTAAAATGTAATGGACAGGTACAGAAGATATTCAAAAAGGCTAGTGGAAAAGCCATTATATCTAGAGGGCTAGAAATCAATGCGTTAGAGATCATGCTACAGTAATACAAAGCCCTGGATAGACCACACCAGGAGCACTGGCAGCAGTTCTGGGCACCACACCTTAGGAAGGAGATATCGGCCTGAATGGAGTGAGTGCAGATTTACTAGAATCATACCGTAACACCAAGTGTTCCAGTACCATGAGAGATTACACATCCTAGGGTGGCATTCCCTGGGATTTCGCAGATTACGGGATTATATGATAGAAGTTTTCAAGATATGAAATGGAACAGAAAGGGTACAGAGAGAGAAACTATTTCCACATGTTGAGGATTCTAGGACTGGGGACCACAGTCTACATATTATAGCCAGTCCTTTCAGGAGTGAAGTTAGGAAACACGCAAAGGGTATTAGAAATTTGAAATTCTCTTCCACAAATGGCAGTTGATTCTGGGTCAATTGTTAATTTTAAACTTGAGATTGATGTATTTCTGTGAACCACAGGTATCAAGAGACACGGGACAAAAGCGTGGATATGAAGTTACGTCATAGAACGGCCAGGATCTCATTGAATGGCGGATCAGTCTCGAGTGGCTCAATGGCCTACGGCTGTTCCTCTGTTCCTATGAGAGACGTAGAGACGAGGGCGAGACCAGAATTAGGGGCCACACATATAAGAGAGTCACTATTAAATCCAACAGGGAATTCAGGAGCAAGGTCTTTACACAGAGAATAGTTACAATGTGGAAATCCTTACCCCGGGGAGTAGCTGAGGCGAATAGCCGAGATGGCGGCAATTGGAAACTATGAATGTACAGGAAGGGGAAAGGAATCGACACGTATGTCGATGGGGTGTGATAAAGAGGGCTGGGAGTTCGCTCGTCTGAGGCATGAACGCCACCTGGACCTATTGAGTCGAATGACCTGTTTCTGCGCTGCAAATACTTATTACTACTGTGTAATACCTTGCAGTTTCCGCCCCTCAGTTCCTGGAACCATCCAATCAATTCCAAAATGTATCAGCTATCTGAAAGAGCTCCCGCCACTCAATCCCTGGAACAATCCAATCAATTCCATCGGCACCAGCTGTTTGAAAGAGCTTCCGCCCCTCAATCCCTGGAACCATCCAATCAATTCCATCAGTACCAGCTGTCTGAAAGAGCTTCCGCCCCTCAATCCCTGGAAACACTTACTCAATTCCATCGGTACCAGCTGTCTGAAAGAGCTTCCGCCCCTCAATCCCTGGAAACATTCAATCAATTCCATCGGAGTGGAAACGCAGCACCCGAGGATTCTAAGAGAAGCAGCTAAGTTAAGTATCTCGGTATCCAGTATTAGTTTATTTGTGTTTATTATCACATTAGTTCTTGTTAAGCTTGAGTAAATAATGTAATCATTCTTTTTTTTCGGTTTGAGGAGCGAATGCAACAACGGCAGTGTCGTTAAGACCTAGTTAATAGCTATTATATAAATAATCGCGTTATATCTAAAAAGTTTATTTTAAGTTTATGATTATAATGCATGGACAGCTGATACCCGTAGCCTGCAATTCCTGCGCCATGTGCGAACTTCAGGACGATTCATGTATCCCGAAGGCCCATGTTTGCAGGAAGTGCCTCCAGCTGCTTGAATTTACGCTGTTGGTTTCTGAGCTTAAGGGGCAGCTGGATTTAATGCATATGGATGGCTGAATGTTTCCAAGATCGCATTTTCCAGGAGGTGGTAAGAGGAGGCAGGCCGTGCAGGAATCCTGCAGCAGTGTGGCACTCTCAAACCGATTATCAGCATCGACTACCAGTGAGTGTGACACCGCAAAGCAGTGCAGTCTTGAGACTGGCACCTTGATGCAAACGACTGCACAGTGGGCTACAGCAGATTGTTGGAATGCAGCACTAATTGGGAATTCGATAGTCAGGGGGACAGACAGGCAGTTCTCCTGCCGCCGACGTGACACCCATATGATATTAATGCCACGCACTAACGAGAGTAGAAATCGGAGCATAAGGCAGGTTAACACCTGGCTAGAGGTATTGTGCAGGAGGGAGGACTTTAGATTCCTCTGACATTTGGACCAGTTCTGTGGCAGGAGGAACCTGTTCAAGACGGACGTGTTACACCTGAACAGATCTGGTACCAATAACCTACGGGCAGGTTAACCAGTGCTGTGTGGTGGATTTAAAGGAATTCGGCAGGAGGTTGGGCAACAAGCTGTCGTATTAAAAAGTAGAAAGAAGATGCACAGATGACTGGGAGAGAAAATTGGAATTAGAAATATTACAGAATTAGGTGGGACCATAGAAAATACAAAGAGGCATGAGATAGGTTTGGCGTGCGTGTGTGTAAAAGCAGAAAGTCTGGTTAGTCAGGGTGGTGAGCTGCAGGCGCAAATAGCCAGTTGGGAATATGATGCAATGGCGATAACTGAGACCTGGATAAACAATGGGAGGATTGGATATTTAATATTCCCGGGTACAGGTAATACGTACAGATAGGGAAATAAAAAAAAGGAGAGTTCGCAATTATGAATAAGGAGCACATTCCAGTGCTGGAAAGAGAGACTGTCCTTGAGGGATCACAGACAGAATATATTTGGTTGGAGTTGAGAAACAATAGAGGAGCTAATACGTCTTTTGCTGTATTATAGGGGCCGAAAAAGTGGGATGCATATCGAGGAGCAGATTTGCAGAGAAATTATTGAGTGGTGCATGAACTACAGCATAGCGTTATTGTGAGACATTAAATACCCCAATATTGAATGGGGTACTGATTGTATTAAGGGCAGAAAGGGGGTGGAAATTCTGAAGTGTGACCAGTAGAACTTTTTAATCAGTATGTTTCTAGCACAACGAGGAAGGAGACATTGCTGGATCCAGTCCTGGGGAATGAAACAGTTGGGGAGCATCTCCGGAATAGTGATAATAGTATCAAAAGCTTTTGTGTAGCTATGTAGAAGGACAAGGATCAATCTAGAGTGAAAATAATTCAATGGTGGAGCGCCAATTCCAGCGAATTGAGAAAGGATCTGTCCCGGTTAACTTGGTGTCACGGTCCAGCAAACAGAAATGTTATGGAGCTGTGGGCGGCCTGTAAATAGTAGATGGTTCGGGTATTGTCCAGGTAAATTAACACAAGGGAGACACGAAGGGCAAAGAATAGAGAGCTCCTTGGATGACGAAAGATTTGGAGTGTAGGATGAAGCAGAATAAGGGGCGTATATGACAGATGTCAGCTTGATAATGCAAATGAGAATCTGGCTGAATATAAAAAGTTAATAGTGGAAGTGAAAAAAGAAATAAAGGGACAAAGAGACAGTACGAGAATAGATTGGCGACTAACATAAAGTGGAATCCAAAGTTCTTGTATCGGCATATCAACAGAAAAAGGTTTGTCAGTGGAGCGGTGGGGCCGAGTACAGACGGAAATGGAGATCTGTTGCTGATGGCTGAAGGCTGAGGTAGTAAATGCAAACTTTGTGTCGGTGATTTCCACGGGAAGACGACTTTGCCGAAGTTATGTTAAACGAGGAGTTTGCTGGGATACTGGATATGATAAAAAATAGATAACGAGGAGTTAAGTACATTTCGATCCTGACTTCGAAAAAATTATAGGTTGCATCCCATCTGGACCGGTTGACTTAGCCACTTTAATTACAAGCAGCCTTTTAAGTGAAAGGCTGGTTGTAATTAAAGTGGCTAAGTCAACCGGGCCAGATGGGATGCAACGTATAATTTTTTGGAAGTAGAGATCGAAATTGTGGATGTTCTGGTCACAATATTCCAAGTCTCCTTAGATACAGGGGTGGTGCTCAGGACGGCAGGATTGCAATCTTTACAAGCGTGTTCAAAAAAGCATAGCAGGAAAAACCTGGCATTTACAAACCAGTCAGTTTAATGTCGGCGTTCGGGAAGCTTTTAAGAACAAGAATCCGGTTAAAATTAACAGATAAATGGCAAAGTCTGGACTATTTAAGCAGATCCAGCGCGGATTTGTTAAGGGCAAACCAGGCCTGCCTAACATGATTGAGTTTGTTGTTCAGTTAACAGAGAGGGTGGATGAGGGCAGTGCAGTTGGTGTTCTGTATATCGACTTTCAAAAGGCGTTTGATGAAGTACCACATACGAGCTTGTTAGCAAATTTGAATCCCATTTGATAAAAGTGGCAGTAGCAGCATATATATAAAATTGGCTTACAGACAGAAACAGAGAGTTGAGGTGAGACGCTTTCTTTTGGACTGGAGGAAGTTATACCATGGAGTTCCCCCGGGTTCTGTACGATGACCTGAAGGAGAATAATTGTAAGGATATGGGGGAAGAATGAGGGAGTGGGAATAACTGGATGGATCATCAAACGTGTAGACGTGGACTCCAGGGGCCGAATGTCCTCTATCTGTAAGAAAGAAAGACTTTCATTTAAATAGCGCCTGTCACGATCTCAGAACGTCCCAATGCGCTTTAAAGCCAATCAAGTACTTTTGAAGAGTAGTCACTGTTGTAATGTAGGAAATGCAGCAGTAAATTCGCACACAGCAAGCTCCCACAAACAGCAATGTGATAATGACCAGATAATCAGTTTGATATGTTTTTTTTAATTCATTCACGGGACTGCGCGTCGCTGGCATGGCCGTCATATATTGCTTATTCCTAATTGCCAATGAGAAGTTTTTGGTGATCTGCCTTATGAACAGCTGGAGTCCGTTTGGTGATATTTCGCACAGTGCTGACTTTGTCGCAGCAGTTTGGTACAACTGAGTGTCTTGCTGGGCCATTTCAGGGGGCAGTTAAGAGTCAATCACATTGCTGTGGTTCATTTGTCACATATAGGCCAGACCAGGTAAGGACGGCAGATTTCCTTGTCTAAAGGACATTATGTAGCAGATGGGTCATTATGACAATCCTCTAGTTTCATGGTGACCATTACTGATACTCGCTTTTATATTCCCGATTTATTTCATTAACTGAATTGAAACTCCCCAGCTGCCAGGGAGAGATTTGGACTCATGGTTCCAGATTATTAGTCCAGGCTTCTGGTTTACTAGTACAGTAACATAAACACTATGCTACCATTCCCGCGGTGATTGAGGGATAAATATTGGCCAAATACCGGGGATAACTCCCCTGCTGCTCTTCAATATTATGTCATGGTAACTTTTCCGTCCACCTGAGAGAGCAAAAGGAGTCTCGGTTTAACATCTCATCGGACAGACGACACCTCGGAGAGTGCAGCGGTCCCTTTGAACTTCCCGCCTTGATTTATGTGCTCAAGTCTCTGGAGTGGACAGTGAAACCACTATCTCCTGACTCAGAGGAGAGAGTGCTACCCACTGAGCTACGGCTGACACTTACATTGTGTTAAAAATATTAAGGTGGTCCCATATTAATTTGAAAATTAGAATCTAAATGGGGTAGAATGGAAAAGATATCTGGGAGTACAAATACTTCTGTGACTTATTAATCTATGCTTGTATGATCACATAAAATTACCCAGAACATACCGCAAAGAAAGAGGCCACTCGGCCTAACCAGACCATTCCAGCTTATATGCCCTTTCGAGCATCCATCCTCATCGAACTCTATCAGCATAACCCTCTATTCCCTTCTTCCTCATCTGCTTATCTAGGCTCCCCTTAAATTCATCTATACTATTCACTTCAGACACTCCCTGTGGCAGCGAGTTCCACATTCTCTCCACTCACTGGGTAAAGTAGCTTCTCTGGATTCCCTATTTGATTTCTTGGTGACTATTTTATACATAAGGCCTTTAGTTTTTCACTTCCCCACAAGCTGGAAACACTCTCTGTATCTACACTATCAAAAACTTTCATAATTTTAAAGACTTCAATTAAGTCACATCTCAACCTTCTCTTTTCAAGAGTAAAGTCCAACAGCATGTTCCTCCTATTCTGATAGTTATAAGTTCGCATTTCTGGTATCTTCATTGTAAATATTTTTTCCCATCCTTTCCAGTGTCTATATTTTTGTTTTCTAATATGGCAATCAGAACTATACATAGTAATCCACGTGTGGTCTAACCAAGGTTCGATAAAAGTTTAGCATAACTGCTTTACATTTCAGCACGATCCCACTGGTAATAAACCCTAGCACGTGGTTTGCTTTGTATTGTGTATTAACCTGTGTCTCTACTTTAAGTGATTTGTGTATTTGAACTCTCTGCTCGCTTTGCTCCACTATCGTATTTAGATTCTTATTTTCCAAATAATATGTGATCTCCTTATTTTTCTTAACAAAATGCAATACCTCACACTTATCTTTGCTGAAATTTATATGAAAATTATTTACACATTTTGCTAGTTTGAGGTGCTGAATTAGTTTGATGAGCTGCATTCGTTTGAGATGCTGCATTAATTTCAGGTGCTGAATTAGTTTGAAGGGCTGTATTATTTTGAGCTGCTGAATTAGTTTGAAGGGCTGTATTAGTTTCAGTTGCTGAATTAGTTTGAGGGGCTGTATTAGTTTGAGGAGCTGCATTTTTTTGAGATGCTGAATTAGTTTGAAGGGCTGTATTAGTTTGAGGAACTGCATTTGTTTGAAGTGCTGTATTAGATTTATGGGCTGTGTTTCATTGAGCAATAAAGATGTACGGGTATTGTTGTGACGTGTTTCATTAGAAGAAATACAATAATTATTTCAGATGAAATTGCACAATTTTGTAAGAAAAGGTAGGACTGTTTAATTCTCCAGACCAGAGAATCAAACACTGTAAATTAATCTGAAAACGAAATTGCACCAAATAGTCAGACCAAATCAGAAATGCAGTATAGCAGCCACGAGACAGGAACAAAAAAATTGAAGTTGGATTTTCAATTAACACAGTAAGGTGCAGAGCATCACGGAAGCAATGTGAGATCTACTGATGAGCCCCATCTTGATAAAATAAACAACACATTGCAGCGTTAAATCTTAAAGCAGTCCCGAATATTATCAACATGGTCCAGTCTTTGGGGCTTTCATCACAACAGGGACATAAATCGGTTAACAAATAATTGTTCAAATAACAAGAACTAATTTAAACGATGTTTTTACCCTACTGTCCCAGTGGGCAAACTACAGTGTATAAATGGAAGGCTCTGGGAATGTATTGCCTCAGAGATTAATTCAGAGAGATTACCTGCAGCATGAAGGGAAAGATAGCTTCACACAGAAAATGTTGGCAACATTTTACACCATCAGCACCATATACTACATCATTCTTGCAGTCATTGGTGTTCCAGGTGAGTGACGACATTCAATTGAGCTTTGTAAGGCTCTGTGCTTTGGAATCGGATTTTGGCTTTTAGTTTGACGTGCGATATTAGATTCAAGAGTTGTATTAGATTGGAGCGCTGAATTGGATTGAGGTGCTCATTTACATTGCGGTGCTGTATTAGATTGAAGTGCTGCATTAAATTGAAGTGCTGTATTAGATTGAGGTGCACAACCAGATTGAATTGTAGTAATCGAGTGTACTGCTGTAAAAGATTGAAGTGCTGTATTCGATTGAAATGCTGTATTAGATTGAAGTACTGTGTTAGATTGAGGTGCTGTTATTAGATTGAAGTGGTGTATTAGGTTGGATTGCTGTACTAGGTTGAAGTGCTTTAGTAGATTGAAGTGCTGAATTAGATTGAAGAGCTGCATTAGATTGAAATGTTGTATTAGATTGAAGTGCTGAATTAGATTGAAGTGCTGTATTAGATTGAAGTGCCGTATTAGATTGAAGTGCTGTATTTGATTAAAGTGCTGTATTAGACTGAAGTGCTGTGTTAGATTGAAGTGCTGAATTAGATTGAAGCGCTGTATTATATTGAAGTGTTGTATTAGATTGAAGAGTTGAATTAGACTGAAGTGCTGTATTAGATTGAAGTTTTGTATTAGATTGAAGTGCTGTATTGGATTGAAGAGCTGTATTAGATTGACGTGTTGGTTTAGTTTGAAGTGTTGTATTAGATTAAAGTGTTGTATTAGATTGAAGTATTGTATTAGATTGAAGTGCTTTATTAGATTGAAGTGCTTTATTAGAGTGAAATACTGTATTAGATTCAGGGGCTGTTTTAGATTGAAGTGCTGTGTTAGAATGGAGTCCTCTATCTGATTGAATTGCTTCAATAAATGTGCAGATACAGAATTTATCTATTTTGAAAGACACTCATTCTTCAATTTGAAGTATTTTGTAATGAATTGTCCCCTAACCAATCCATTGAAATACAATGTCAATTTACTACTCTGTCGCAACTGCGGTGATCTCTCTATCCCTCTTTGTCTCTCTCTCTTTCTGTGATTACTGGAGCTCATGTTGTTTAATCTCATGCTCTGTTGTAGCGTGAATGTTATCGTTTAATGTATGTGGTAGAGTCAAAATTGAAATGCTATGATATTGGGCTGTTCCCTATTACACCGTGTCACCTTAAAGAGACAGATAGACAAACTAGTGACCATCGTGTTTACCACTCGTACATGTATTCACATACACTGTCCCACGATAAACAGACAGCTATTCTGACAGGTAATAATCGGGAGTACAACTCGCATATTATTCACCTGCATTGTTTCGCCATTAACACATTGAAATATTGACAGTTAACAATCTGGTGTACCAATGATACATTATTCACATACTCTGCGATCAAAAAATGTTGGTCTATGAATAGATCATTTGAACAATTAAGCTTTCGTTGTTTCTTCCAATTAAATATTGGGAATATCGAAGCCTTTGTTTCCGACCCCGCCACAAATCCGTTCCCTAGCCATCGGCTACATCGCTGCCTGAGTCTGAACCAGACTCTTCACAAATTGGGTTCCACATTTGACCCTTAAATGAGCTTCCGACCACATATCCGCGGGTATAGATGTTTCAGTAAGAGTAGGGAAGGTGGTAAGAAAGGTGGAGGAGTAGCATTGTTAATCAAGGATAGTTTAACAGCGGCAGAAAGGCAGTTCGAGGGGGATCTGCCGTCTGAGGTAATATGTGCTGAAGTTAGAAATAGGAAAGGAGTGGTCACGTTTTTAGGAGTTTTCTACAGGCCCCCAAATAGTAATAGAGATGTGGAGGAAGAAATTGCAAAGCAGATTATGAATAGGTGTGGAGGTCACAGAGTAGTTGTCATGGGTGACTTCAACTTTCCAAATATTGATTGGAACCTTTATAGGTCAAACAGTTCGGATGGGATAGTTTTTGCACAGTGTGTGCAGGAGGGTTTCCTGACACAATATGTGGATAGGCCGACAAGAGGTGGGGCCACATTGGATCTGGTACTGGGTAATGAACCGGACCAAGTGTTTGATTTGTATGTGGGAGAGCACTTTGGAGATAGTGACAACAATTCGGTGACTTTCACTATTGCAATGGAGAGGGATAGGGCCATACGGCAGGGCAGGGTTTATAATTGGGGGAGAGGTAATTATAATGCGATTAGGCAAGAATTAGGGAGCATAAGATGGGAACAGAAACTATCAGGGAAAGGCACAAACGAAAAGTGGAGCTTTTTCATGGAGCAATTACTGCGTGTCCTTGATAGGTATGTCCCTGTCAGGCAGGGAGGAAATGGCCGAGTGAGAGAACCATGGTTCACAAAAGAGGTTGAAAGTCTAGTCAAGAGGAAAAAGGAAGCGTATGTAAGGATGAGAAAACAAGGTTCAGTTGGGTCGATTGAGGGCTACAACGTAGCAAGGAATGAGCTAAAAAAAGAGCTTAGGAGAGCTAGGAGGGGACATGAGAAGTCCTTGGCGGGTCGGATCAAGGAAAACCCCAAGGCTTTTTACTCTTATGTGCGAAATAAAAGAATGACCAGGGTGAGGGTAGGGGCCGGTCAAGGACAGTAGTGGGAACTTGTGCATGGAGTCAGAAGAGATAGGAGAGGTGATGAATGAGTGCTTTTCGTCAGTGTTCACCGAGGAGAGGGGCCATGTTTTTGAGGATGAGAGTGTGATAAAGGTGGATAGGCTGCAGGAGGTAGATGTTCTGAGGGAAGATGTTTTAGCAATTTTGAAGAACCTGAGGGTCGATAAGTCCCCTGGGCCAGATGGGATATATCCTAGGATTCTTTGGGAGGCAAGGGAGGAGATTGCAGAGCCTTTGGCTTTGATCTTTGGGTCCTCACTGTCTACGGGGATGGTGCCAGAGGACTGGAGAGTGGCGAATGTTGTTCCTCTCTTCAAGAAAGGAAATAGGAATGACCCTGGTAATTATAGGCCGGTTAGTCTTACTTCGGTGGTTGGTAAGATAATGGAAAAGGTCCTGAGGGCTGGGATTTATGACCATTTGGAAAGATGCAACTTAATCCGGGATAGTCAACACGGATTCGTGAAGGGTAAGTCTTGCCTAACAAATTTGATTGAATTCTTTGAGGAGGTAACTAAGTGTGTAGATGAAGGTAGAGCAGTTGATGTCGTATACATGGATTTTAGTAAGGCGTTTGATAAGGTTCGCCATGGTCGGCTCATGAAGAAAGTAAGGAGTTGTGGGATAGAGGGTAATTTGGCCGATTGGATAAGTAACTGGCTATCTCATAGAAGGCAGAGGGTGGTGGTGGATGAAAAATTTTCGGACTGGAGACCAGTTACCAACGGTGTGCCACAGGGGTCTGTGCTGGGTCCTCTGCTGTTTGTGATTTTTATCAATGACTTGGAGGAGGGGCCTGAAGGGTGGATCAGTAAATTTGCTGATGACACCAAGATTGGTGGAGTAGTGGATGAGGTGGAGGGCTGTTGTAGGCTGCAAAGAGACATTGATAGGATGCAGAGCTGGGCCGAGAAATGGCAGATGGAATTTAACCCTTATAAGTGCGAGGTGATTCATTTTAGTAGGGCTAATTTGAATAAGGATTACAGGGTCAACGGCAGGGTTCTGAGGAACGTGGAGCAACAGAGGGATCTGGGGGTTCATATCCACAGATCTCTGAAGGTTGCCACTCAAGTGGATAGAGCAGTAAAGAAGGCCTATAGTGTGTTAGCGTTTATTAACAAGGGGTTTGAGTTTAAGAACAGTGAGGTTATGCTGCAACTTTACAGGACATTGGTGAGACCACATTTGGAATATTGTGTGCAGTTCTGGTCACCTCATCTATAGGAAGGACGTGGAAGCATTGGAAAGAGTGCAAAGGAGAATTACCAGGATGTTACCTCTAGACTTGACTATTCCAAAGCACTCTTGGCTGGCCTCCCACGATCTACCCTACGTAAACTTGAGGTAATCCAAAACTCGGCTGCCCGTGTCCTAACTCGCAACAATTCCCGTTCACCCATCACCCTGTGCTCGCTGACCTACATTCGCTCCCGGTTAAGCAACGCCTCGATTTCAAAATTCGTATACTTGTTTTCAAATCTCTCCATTGCCTTGTCCCTCCCTATCTCTGTAATCTCCTCCAGCCCCACAATCCCACAAGAGGATAACTAAACAATGAGTAGGCCCTATTAGAGACCTAAACGAAAGTTTGTGTGTGGAGGTGGAAGACGTGGGTATGGTTCTTAATGAATACTTTGCGACTCTCTTCACAAAAGAGAGGGACAATGGAGACATTGTAGATAACGAGAAGGAGTGTGACATATTACATGAAATAAACATAGCGAGAGAGGAAGTATTAAGGGGTTTAGCATCTTTCAAAGTCGATAAATCGACAGGACAAGAACAAATGTATCCTCGGCTGTTAAGAGACGCAACGGAGGAAATAGCGGAAAATCCGACCATCATTTTGTGATCCTCTCTGGCTTCAAGTGTGGTGCCGCAGGACTGGAGGATGCTAACGTTGTACCATTGCTAAAAAGGGAGAAATGGATAGACAGACAAATTACAGACCAGTCAGCCTAACCTCAGTGATGTGCAAATTGTTGGAAAGAATTTTGAGCGAAAATTATTAATCGTCATTTAGAAAGGCACGGATTAACCTAGGAGATTTAGCATGGATTTGTTAAGGGAAGGTCGTGTGTGACTAACTCGATTGACATTTTTGAGGAGTTAACATGCAGGGTTGATAAGGGTAGTAAGTTTGATGTAGTCTACATGGATTTTAGCAAGGCTTTTGACAAGGTCCCACACGGCAGATTGGTCAGAAATGTAAAAGCCCATCGGATCCAAGGGAAAGTAGCAAGGTGGATCCAAAATTGTCCCAGTGACAGGAATAAAAACAACAGTAACGTGTATTTATATAACACCTTTAACAGAGTAAAATATCCCAAGGCGCAGATTGGAAGTATTATTACACAACACAAATTCACACCGAGCCACATAAGGAGAGATTAGGGCAGATGACCAAAAGCTTGGTCAAAGTGGTAGGTTTGAAGGAGCGTCTTAAAGGAGGAAAGTGAGGTAGAAAGGCGGCGTGGTTTACTGAGGGGATTACAGAGCTCAGGGCCCAGGCAACAGAAAGGACGGACACCAATGGTCGAGCAAAGGGTAATGGTCGACGGATGTTTTTGCGACTGGAAAACTGTTTCCAGTTGGGTTCCACAAGTCTCAGTACTTGGCTCGTTCCTTTTTCTGGTGTAAATCAATAACTTAGATTCCAATGTCGTGGCATGATTAAGGTGTTTGCAAATGATAACAAAATGGCGTCGTTACTGAGAGTGAGGAAGAAAGCTGTGGACTACAGGAAGACATCAATGGACTGGTCAGGTGGGTAGTAAAGGGACAAATGGAATTCAATCCGGAGAAGTTTGAGGTAATGCATTTGGGGAGTGCACAATAAATGGAAGGATACTGAGAAGTGTAGACGAACAGAGAGACCTTGGAGTGCATGTACACAGATCCCTGCATGGAGCAGGATAGGTAGATAATGTGTTTAAGAAGGCATATGGGATACTTTCCTCTATTAGCCGAGGCATAGAATATAATCATCGAGCAGAAACTGATAGCCAAGTTCCGCACTCATGAAGACGGTCTCAATCGGGATCTTGGGTTTATGTCACGATACATGACGTGATCCGGACTCGAGTCGTCGTTAGCTTGTTCACAGATGTGATTCCCAGTAAAAAAGTAAAAATTTTCCCAGTAAAAAAGTAATTTTTTTTAAAGCTTTTCGTTTTACATACAGACGGCAGCTTTTGACACGTTAGAACCCCTGCGACTACACCTCATTGTCTCAGTTGTATCGTGCTATGTCTTTTGATGTGGTACCTTCCTGGCTGACTTAATTAACTTTATCACACCTCGGCAGATAGTCAGGATGATTTAATTTATTCGTCTGCAATTGTAAAGTACACATGCTTGTTTTTCCATCTATATATGCTCTGGCGATTCTGTATCCAATTTACTTCACCTGAGGAAGGAGCGATAGCTCCGAAAGCTTGTGATTTCAAATAAAACTGTTGGACTATAACCTGGTGTTGTGCGACCTCTCAATTTTGTCCACCCCAGTCCAACACCGGCATCTCCGCATCATGACTACTATCGACACCACAAACTGCCGGCTCAAAGTGGAGAGAATCGCCAAGAAGATCGCGCATATCGACACCGACATCAAGTATCTACAGAGATGCAAGAAAGCAGACAAGATCCCGAAAGGACTACAGATCACGAACCCACTCAAGTCGACATACAACACAGACTACGCTGAGAGACTCTGCCGTCGTACCTCTCGCACACTCCTCAACCATCTCGTACACCAGCTCTACAGCAAACGCCACAACCTCGAAACCAAGATAGAGTCCATGCTCTCAGCCTGTGCTCAGGACACAGCAGACCAGTTACGAGACACCACTAAACAGACGAGGCAACGGAACTACGCTGCCTACATGCGCATCAAGAACAGGAAGCTTGAGAAACTCGGCATCACCACCAGCAGCAACCAAGCCTCCCCCGGTACCACGGCTGCAACCACAGGGAAGTCCATCGTCAACTTGTCCGACCATACCCTTCAACCAGACGAAATCGAAGTTCTCGCCCTAGGGCTCAAGTTCTGCCCAACCACCAAAATGGACCCCATCGGTCTCGCGGCAGACACGGAGGAATTCATCAGGAGAATGAGGCTCCGGGAATACTTCCACAAATCCCAAGATGTCAGCAACAAACCCAATGAGACAATCAATGATCCAGAACAGCAGACAGAGGGACTCGCAGTGCAGCAACCGAAGAAAAAAGAGTCAAACTGGACCCCTCCGGAGGGTCGCTGCCCCAAGCTTGACATGTATGCTCAAGCTGTCAGGAAATGCATCAACGCCAGATTCATCAGCCGCACTCACAAGACAGTCCAGAATGTCACCCGAGCACAACGCAACGCCATCCACGCTCTCAAGACCAACCGCAACATTGTCATCAAACCAGCGGACAAAGGAGGAGCCATCGTCATACAGAACAGAACGGACTATTGTAAAGAAGCATACCGACAACTGGACAACCAGGAACACTACAGACAGCTACCCGCAGATCCGACCAAAGAACACACCCGCCAACTCAATAGACTGATCAAGACCTTCGATCCAGACCTTCAAAACATCCTACGCGCTCTCATCCCACGTACTCCCCGCGTGGGAGACTTCTACTGCCTCCCAAAGATACACAAAGCCAACACACCCGGACGTCCTATCGTATCAGGCAATGGAACCCTGTGTGAGAACCTCTCTGGATACGTCGAGGGCATTCTGAAACCCATCGTACAGGGAACCCCCAGCTTCTGTCGCGACACTACAGACTTCTTACAGAAACTCAGCACCCACGGACCAGTTGAACCAGGAACACTCCTTGCCACGATGGACGTATCGGCACTCTACACCAGTATCCCCCACGATGACGGCATCGCTGCAACAGCCTCAGTACTCAACATCAACAACAGCCAATCTCCAGACGCCATCCTACAACTCATCCGCTTCATCCTTGACCACAATGTCTTCACCTTCGACAACCATTTTTTTACCCAAACACACGGAACAGCCATGGGGACCAAATTCGCACCCCAATACGCCAACATCTTCATGCACAAGTTCGAGCAAGACTTCTTCGCTGCACAGGACCTCCAGCCAACGCTGTACACCAGATACATCGACGACATTTTCTTCCTTTGGACCCATGGCGAAGGATCACTGAAAAGACTACACGATAACATAAACAAGTTCCATCCCACCATCAAACTCACCATGGACTACTCCTCAGAATCGGTCTCATTCCTGGACACACGAATCTCCATCAAAGACGGACACCTCAGCACTTCACTCTACCGCAAGCCCACGGACAACCTCACGATGCTCCACTTCTCCAGCTTCCACCCTAACCATGTTAAAGAAGCCATCCCCTATGGACAAGCCCTGCGAATACACAGGATCTGCTCAGACGAGGAGGAACGCGATGGACACCTACGGACGCTGAAAAACGCCCTCGTAAGAACGGGATATGACGCTCGACTCATCGATCGACAGTTCCGACGGGCCACAGCGAAAAATCGCATAGACCTCCTCAGAAGGCAAACACGGGACACAACCAACAGGGTACCCTACGTCGTCCAGTACTTCCCCGGAGCGGAGAAACTACGACATGTTCTTCGCAGCCTTCAACATGTCATCAATGACGACAAACACCTCGCTAAGGCCATCCCCACGCCTCCACTACTTGCCTTCAAACAGCCGCCTAACCTCAGAAGTACCATCGTTCGCAGCAAATTACCCAGCTTTCAGGATAACAGCGACCACGACACCACACAACCCTGCCATGGCAAACTCTGCAAGACATGCCAGATCATCAACACAGATACCACCATCACACGTGAGGACACTACCCACCAGGTACATGGTACATACTCATGTGACTCGGCCAACGTTGTCTACCTCATACGTTGCAGGAAAGAATGCACCGCGGCATGGTACATCGGCGAGACCATGCAGACACTGAGACAACGTATGAACGAGCACCGCGCAACAATCGCCAGGCAGGATTGTTACCTCCCAGTCGGGGAACACTTCAGCAGTCAAGGACATTCAGCCTCGGATCTGCGGGTAAGCGTTCTCCAAGGCAACCTTAGAAACACACGACAACGCAAAATCATCGAGCAGAAACTGATAGCCAAGTTCCGCACTCATGAAGACGGTCTCAATCGGGATCTTGGGTTTATGTCACGATACATGACGTGATCCGGACTCGAGTCGTCGTTAGCTTGTTCACAGATGTGATTCCCAGTAAAAAAGTAAAAATTTTCCCAGTAAAAAAGTAAATTTTTTTTAAAGCTTTTCGTTTTACATACAGACGGCAGCTTTTGACACGTTAGAACCCCTGCGACTACACCTCATTGTCTCAGTTGTATCGTGCTATGTCTTTTGATGTGGTACCTTCCTGGCTGACTTAATTAACTTTATCACACCTCGGCAGATAGTCAGGATGATTTAATTTATTGGTCTGCAATTGTAAAGTACACATGCTTGTTTTTCCATCTATATATGCTCTGGCGATTCTGTATCCAATTTACTTCACCTGAGGAAGGAGCGATAGCTCCGAAAGCTTGTGATTTCAAATAAAACTGTTGGACTATAACCTGGTGTTGTGCGACCTCTCAATAGAATATAAGAGCAGGGAGGGTATGCATGAACTGAATAACACACTCGTTAGGCCACAGCCATAACACTGTGTACAGTTCTCGTCACCAGATTACAGGAAAGATGTGATTGCACTGGAGAAGGTAAAGAGGAGATTTACGAGGATTTTGCCAGTATTGGAGAATTTTAGGTATGAGGAATGATTGGATAGGCTGGGGTTGTTTTCTTTGGAACAGAGGAGGCTGAGAGGAGACTGAATTGAGGTGTATAAAATAATGATTGACGTGGATAGACTCCATAGGGAGGACCTATTACCGCTAGCTGAGAGGTCAATAACCAGGTGGCATAGAATTAATGTAATTGGTGGAAGGATTAGAGAAGAGCTGAGGAGAACTTTTTGCACCCAGTAGGTGGTGGGGGCCTGGCACTCACTGCCTGAAAGGCTGGTAGAGGCAGAGATCCTTATCACATTTTTAAAAAGTACTTGGATATGCACTTGAAGTGCTGTAACCTACAAGCTCAGGATCAACAGCTGGGAAGTGGGATGTGACTGATTAGCTCTTTTTCGGCCGACGCAGACACGGTGGGTCGAATGACATTCTAATGTGCCGTAAATTTCTATGATTCTGTGATTCTGTGTGATATCTGCGCTCCTCTAATTCTGGCCTCGTGAGCATCCCTGATTTTAATCGCTCAACCTTTGGTGGCCGTGCCTTCAGCTGCCTCGGCCTTTGGCTCTGGAATTCCCTCCCTAAACCTCTCCGTCTCTTTATCTCTCTTTCCTCCTTTAAGATGCTCCTTAAAACCTAACTCTTTGAACAAACTTTTGATCTCCTGCCCTAATTTCTCCTTATGTGGCTCGGTGTCAAATGTTGATTTATAACAATGCTGTGAAGCGCCTTGGGATGTTTTACTACGTTGTTGTTTACTACAAGTTGTTGTTGCCTTATCCGCTTGTCCCTCTGTTATTCCTCAATTTACAGGCCATGAACATGCATTTTAAGGTCTGATTATTCCACACAGGAACTATATTTCGTGCCTCTTCCACTATAGTAACTTTTCCTGGTTTGTATAAAGAATTCCGGTCCAGGATTCGGAGGGGATATGTTTTACATTCAACACTTTCACTATAGTAAATTGTCTTCTTCAATAAATAGGTTCTTTGAAAAGATGCTTTATACCAATGAACTGATGAGTGTGCTTATTGTTTTAATGTTTTTTTCCAATAATTAGTGTATTCCGTTCTTCTCTTCTCAGATCTCGATCGCCACTCCTGGCTCTGAAATTTCATTCACTGGTTAATTCTGCCCCGAATCTCCCAGAACAGCTGAGTCTTACTATGCGGACTCTGCTCAGCTCCTGATGTCCAATTATATTGCGTTCCATAGGCAAAATACTGCGGATATTGGAAATCTGAAATATAAACGGAAAACGCTGGAAACAATCCACAGATCACATAGAACCTGTAGAGAGAGAAACAGATTTAACGTTTCATATAAGCGACCTTTCGTTAGAAGTGGAAAAAGTTAGAGTTGTGGCAGGTTTTAAGCAGATATAGAGGCAGGGAAAGGGGAGGAGGGGAGGAAAGAACAAATGTGGAGATCTGTGACGGGATGGAAGGCAGGAGTGATTAAATTATAAAAGGGATGATGAGGCGTAGAAGTTTAGGGGGTGAATTCCAGAGCTTAGGACCAAGGCAACATAATGTCCAGCCTACATTGGTGGATCGATTAAAATCGAGAATGCACAAGAGACCAGAATTGAACAAGCGAAAACATCTCGGAGGCTCTTAGGGTTGGAGGAGGTTACATAGATTGGGAGGGGCGTGGCCATTGAGGTATTTGAAAACAGGGATGAGTATTGTATAATTGAGGCATTGTCGGCCCGGGAGACAGTGAAGGGCTGCAAGCACAGGGGTGATGGTTGAATGCGATTCAGAGCGAGTTAAGTTACCGGCAGCAGAGTTTTGGATGAGCACATGTTTATGTAATGTAGAATGTGGGATTCCAGACAGGAGAGCATTGGAATAGTCAAATCTAGCGGCAACAAAGGCAAGGATGAGGGGTTCAGCAGCAGATGATCTGAGGCAGGACATGAGTAGAGCGATGTTACGGAGGTGGAAGTAGGCTCTCTTGGTAATGGTGCAGATATGTGGTCAGAAACTCATCTCAACACAATCCAAGGTGTCGAACTGTCTGGATTAGCCATAGAAAGTTGCCAGGGATGGAAATAATGGTCAGTGTACGGAGCTTGTGCCGCCGACCAAGCTCTTCAGTCTTCCCAATATTTAGCTGGAGAAAATTGCTGCTCATCCAATACTGGATGTCGGGCAAGAAGTGGGGCGATTCAGAGAGAGTGGAGGGGTCGAGAGAGGTGGTGGTGAGGTGGAGCTGAGTATCGTCAACATACGTATGGTACCTGATGTTGTGTTTTCAGATGATATCGTCGATAGGTAGCATGTCGGTGAGAAAGGGAAGTAGGCCAAGTATAGATGCTTGCGGGACTCCAGAGGTAACAGCGCGGGATTGGGTAGAGAAGCCATTGCAGGTGATTCTCTGGCTACGATTAGATAATTAAAATTAATCAAGGTAGGGAAGTTCAATCCAGCTGGATGACGGAGGGAAGGCATTAGAGGAGGATGATGGAGTCAACTGTGCCGAAGGCTGCAGATAGGTCGAGAGTAATGCGGAGCGATTGTTTATCAAGGTTACCGTCACAGAATTTGATAAGGGCTGTTCCAGTGGCCAAGTTAGAAACCAGTTTGGAAGGGATTCAAACATGAATTACGGGAAAGATGGGCAGTGATTTGGGAAGTGAAGAAACGTTCAATTTCATTGAAGGGGAAAGGGAGGTTGAAGATGGTGCGGTAGTTTGCAATGTCAGAGGGATCAACGTAGGTTTTTTGAGGAGAGGGCTAATGACAGCAGATCTGAAGGCGGTGAGAGCGCCTAAGGAGAGGGAATCGTTACAAATATCAGCGAACATGGGACCCCGGAAGGGAAGTTCACTCATCAACATTTTTTTCGGAATAGGATCGAGGGAGCAGAAGTTGGGTCTCTGGAACAAGATGAGGTCGGAAGGAGCATTGCAGGAGATGGGATTGAATCATGAGAAAACGTGGGTTCAATACTAGGGCAGTGGGGAAAACGTGGGGAAGTTTGTCCCGACGGGCTAGAGGAAAGGAGGGAAGCAGCAGAGTCAATTGAACGGATGGTACCGGTCTTTGAACAAAAAGTCCATGAGCTCCTCGGACATATTGTCGGAGGTGCTGGTGGTGGATCTGAGGGTGGGTAGTTTAAGAAGACAGGTTGAGGTGGAGAAGAGAAGCTGTGGATTTTCTTTGCATTCCTGGATGATCTTTGGAAATTGAGCATCTTTAGTGATGAAGAGTATAACCCGATAACGCTTTAAGTGGTCCAGCCAGATCTGGTGATGGATAGTTAAACCAATTGTTCACAAAAGATGTTCAAATCTGCATCTCTTGGACTTATGGGAGGAGAGGGGTATACAAGGGGGAACGATTACGTTAAGAGAAATCTTAGTTCTAATGCGGTCAAGTGCATTTTAATGGTGAGGGTGTGATTTAGTAAATCGGTAGCTGCAGAAATGTCCTGATGAATGTTAGGCCAAAGGCTAGATAATTGGGAATGTGAAAGTGTAGTGTTAATTTACTTGATGGAGATATTATTTTCCTGAGACAGACACAGAAAGAAGTTTGATTGGGAGGGAATATTGTGAAAGAGCGATACAAGGAAATGATCAGAGATTGCCTTAATAGTAATACTAACTATGGGAGTAGCGAGGCCATGTGATATGAGAAGATCGTGGGTGTGGCCGTGCAGGCGAGTAGGAGAGTTTATCTGTAGGGAGAGGTTTAGGGAGGAAAGGAGGGCAGTAAACTCAGAGGAGAGAGAGCAAGAAGAGTTGAGATGGAAGTAGAAATCACTGCGGATCAGAAGAAGCCCCGTGCAGAGGCTGAGGGAGAAAAGCACAGAAGTAGCTCTGAGGAGAAAAAATTACCAGAGGAGTCGAGAGACACAAAAATGTGTAACTTAGAGATAAGGGCAATAGCACCACCGCGACGGTTTCAGCGGGGCAAGCAGTAACAATTATAGGCAGGCGGAGAAGTTTCATTAAGGGGAAAGATGTCCTCACCCCTCAGCCAATATTTCTGTCAAGCTCATGATGTCAATGTGCTCGTCCACGTTCAGCTCGTGGATGGCAAGGGCTTTATTCACAAGTGAACGCATATTCTGGAGTGAGATGGGGAGAGGGGCGATGATAGCCGATTGATAGGCAGAGTCCACAGGGTCAGATTTGAGTTGGAAGAGAGGAACGGGAATGAGATTGGCAAGATTAGCCCGAGGCAAGTGCACACAGCGGAATGGCATGTAGAGAATTGGATGGGGCAATTGGGTTTGCTGCTCGTTATGACCGATAAATAAATCGTTTGTTTGGTCTCCCCAGTGTAGGGGCGAACTTTATTCAGTTCGGAGGAAAGACAAACGACCTGAAACGTTAACTTTATTTCTCTCTCCACAGATTTTGAGATGTTGCCTGACCTGTTTATTAGTTCCAGTATATTCTGTCTTTCTCTGTTACTTCTGCACATGTCAGTCCCCCTGCTCTGGTCCAATGTCCAGTAAACTCATGCTCCTCTGCCACTCACTGTGGATGGGCTCTCACCTGCCAGACATCATGATGTCATAGCCCGGACAGTTTCCCTCCATCCTCCCCCGCTGGTCCATTCCGTGAGCCCCACTTCTAATTTACTGCTTGCTTTTTCTTCACTCGCCATTACCGCTGGAACTCCCCGCTCCCTTATTTTGTTTCATTTGATTGTTTTTGTTCATCCATTGACCAACCATTAGTAGATTTTAATATTACAATAACATAACTCTGCTACCGAATGCAGGAAGGCGAATTTCCGTCCTCGGGTGCAGCCAGGAAGCTTTGAAACTTTGTATTTCACATAAGTTTCTGTACATCGCCTCGGGCAGGGTTTGGGCATAGGACAGGAAGCCTCAGCAGATCTGGGATGGGAAGGACAAAACCTCCCACATTGTCGCTTCTGATCCCTGTGCAATGACCCTGCCGCACAGTGCAGAATTATGGATTCAGGGGAGAACATTTGAATATCCATACAGTCCAATACGTAGTTGCTATAATCAGGTGTGTAGAATGCCCTGTCGAGACTGATCAGTAATGTTCTGTACAATTTCGCTTCTCTCTCTTGCAGTTAACTTGATTGCGATTGTGGTCCTGTCCCGAGCAAAGTGCGGGCTCTCCGAATGTATCAGTCGATATCTTCTGGCAATGGTGTTGACCGATCTACTGGTCATTATCAACGAGATCATATTTCTTCGCAACATTTATAAAATTTTCCCCGGATCTTTCCTGTCCATCACCCCTGTATGCAGTGTTATCATTGTCCTGGCTCGTGCATCCATAGACTGTTCAGTCTGGTTAACAGTCACTTTCTCCTTTGATCGCTTTGTTGCTATTTGTTGCCAAAAGCTGAAAACAAAATATTGCACCAAGAATACTGCGGGTGTGGTTATAGCAACAACCTGCATTCTGCTGAGTTTGAAAAGTGCTACTTGGTACTTTACATATGAATCTAAGGACATCATCGACAATGTACCGTGGTTTTGTGTTATAAAACCAAACTTTTTTACTGAGCCCGGATGGGTGGCATTTGACTGGTTTGATATGATTTTAACCCCATTGCTCCCATTCGCTTTAATTTTGTTGCTCAACGCTCTGACCGTCAGACACATTTTAGTGGCCAGTCGAGTCCGGAAGGGACTGAGGGGTCAGAGCAAAGGAGAGAATGACAGCGACCCAGAGATGGAGAGCAGAAGGAAGTCCGTCATATTACTCTGCACAATTTCCGGAAGCTGCATACTTTTGTGGTTGACATATGTTGTAGACATTTTATATTATACCATTGCTGAAGCAAATTCCAGAGATTATAATGATTCATTAATTATCTTTTCACGAGTCGGATATATGCTGCAGAATTTAAGTTGCTGCACAAACACATTTATTTACGGGGTGACTCAGTCCAAGTTCAGAGAGCAGTTCAAGAGCGCGGTGAAATATCCGTTTACCTTGATTATTAAATTAATTAATAAAAAACAACTGAGCTAAGCCCAGAGTTGCTACCGAGACTTTCCAGGTCACTAATCTGCTATTGATCCCTAGGTGTCCCTCTCCTGAATTGCAGCAGGAATCGCTCGATATCTGCATTTCGTTCAGGGACAGGTGAGAAATTGGGATTCGGGTCAGGCCGCTATTTTGATTGGCTGCTCCGCCATTTGTGTTTCACATGCAGGGCAGCTATTTTGATGAGTTTCAGCTGAGCTCTTGTGTAAGTCAGTCCATCCATTTCATGCAACAATCCGTGTGTCTCATCCACAGTGATATCTGCTCAACAGGGAGAAAGACAGATCTGGCCTGTAGTTTACAGCACATGACATACTGTTTAGTGGTAGGTTTTAAAAAAAAAAAATCATCAGTTTTATTTACGTATTGAAGAGAAGAACAATCTCAAAATGAAGGTAGTCTTTGAATATTAATAAATAAACATGACGATTTATTGAACCGTGCGACTCCTTACTTGTCAACTGGCACTTTCTAATTTTGGCTTTCTATGAAGCGTGTGAGCCTATGTTTTTTATATTGTTAGGTCCTACTGTCTCTCAGCTGTACTATCTATTTGTCCTATTCGCTCTCTATTTCTGTATCTCTGAACTTTCTGTTTGTCTTTCAATCTCTCCTCTTGTTCCTTGTTATAACTGCTTTCTGTTTCTCAGTGATTCACTTGAAGTTGCTTTTCCTGTATTCATCTTCATCCCTTTGTCTTCCTTTAATTTCGTAGTTCCAGTGCTCACTAAATGTACTAATCAGAGATAACATAATAGTAGTAGTAATAAATGATATATCATACAGTAAGATAGAAAAAAAATCCATATGTTTTGCAAATAGGACGAGAAGGGATCGCTCACTCTAATAGGGATAAAATCTAGATCACCTAATAGTGGAAGGGAAGTGGAGGGAGAAATATACATGGAAATTTATGAAATGCGTAAAATACATGGAATAGAATCACCGAAATTTCAAGCGCCACAATATAAACTGTCAAGAAGAGGTAGGGATATGGGGCAATGGAATTCAGTTTTTATGGATTGTACAGAACATTTTTACGTTGGACGTCAGAAGTCCAACAAGAAATGAGTGACTGTTGGATGTAGAAATGAGAAATAGGACAAAGCAGGCAACAAAAGCAAGTGTAGAGGAGCATGGAGGCAAAGGCGATCACAACATAATAAGGTTTAAGAGATTGCGTGAGAAAGACTTATGTATGACAAGGACCAATGCAATAGAATGGGAAAAAGCTTCTTATAAGGGGATGATAATGGAATTAGGACAAGTCAGCTGGAAAAAGTACTGACAAAGAGCTGTGGCAAATATTTACAATGAGCTCATGAAAATTATGTGGAAGTTTATTCCATTCAAACACAGAGCAAACAATTCAATAATGAGACAGCATGGATGAATAAAGGGAAAAGGGTAAAATTGAAATTAATTAAAAAAGGCATAAACTAATACATAGACAAGAATGAGAGGTTGACGAAAGCGATAGGAACAAGTTAGGAAATACGTCATCAATCAATCAGGAAGGCAAGGAGGAATTACGAATCAAAAACATACGTAACAAAAGGAAAATTAAGATGGCGAAAAGGCCGCTAAGGGACGCACAATATAAAACCACAGGTAATCACAGAAATTTACGGAGCAGAAGGAGGCCATTCGGCACATGGTGTCTGTGCCGGAAATGTCAGTGAAATGGCAGAAATATTGAATAGTTACTTTGCTCAGTTTAAAAGGGTAGATCGTGACGTCATTGCCTTGCGCCTCGCCCCGGTAGCGCCTGGGACCCGATCTTCGGTTCCGTCCCCTGCAGCATCGCCGGCCGAAAACACCGACAGCTGTAGGAGGCTTTGTTCGGGAGGCCGGGCGCTTCGGGGGCGGAAGTTAAAGGGGACTTTGCCGAGGTAAGTAGGAACATTTCGATTCTGTTCTTAATCATTGTTTTCAAATCTCCTGGGCAGCCGTCGAAGAGACTGGCACTCTACTGGAGTTCCTGGCGGTGATCGGGCCGGATCGCTGCTGCCGTCGTGGACCAGCTAACTGGTCCCAAAGCACTTCATGCAGTGCTGGCCCCTCCCTTTAATGGAGGGAAAAACCCTCGGATCGCTGCACTACTACCGCCCCACCTGCGTCCTTTAGTGCCCCAGGACGGAAGTGGAGCGCTTGATTTAGAACTCCACTTCCTTCCTGGGGCACAAACAAATGATTTTGCAAAAGCTGGGAATCAGTAGCACCTGACGCTAAGTTTCGCAGCTTCCAAAAATTACCGCCCCCAAATGGGGCGATAATGAAGTTCTCCCCCATGGACTTTCAAAAGGCCTTTGATAAAGTAGCACATAGTAGACTCGTGACTAAAGTCAGAGCAAGTGGCGTTCGGGCACAAATGGTAAAATGAATAGCAAACGGTGCTACAAATAGATACTAGGGGTTAAAGTTACCGACTCAGTCTGGTTGAAGGAGGGAAGTGGAATTTCAAAGGGATCGCTACCGGGACAGCAGCTGTTCACCCTTTACATAAATGTTTTGGATTCTGGAATCGGAAGTACAATTTTAAAGTTTGTGGATCAAACCATTTGCTGGGTATAGTTAATACTGAGCAAGACTGCAAAACATTACAAGACCACATTAACAAACTTGTAAATTGGGCATGTAAAATGGCAAATTAATTTCACTATCGGTAAGTGTGAGGTGGTGCCTTATTTAGCTGAATGTGGAAGCCAAATACACCTTAAAAAATAAGACGTTAAATGTGGTAAAGTCGCAAAAGGATCCAGCGGTACAAATCCACACATCATGAATAGTAGCAACGCAGGTTGACAGAGCCATAAAAAGTGCAATAAAAAGCATTGGATTAAAATCTAGTTGAAATGAATACGAAAGCAGAGAATTTATGTTGACCTCATATAGAACACAAAGAATACTGTAGACAGTTCAGGTTTCCATATTACAGCAAGAATATAAACAAACTGGAGAAATTGCAATACAGATTTAAAAGAATGAGACCAGAACTGAGAGGATGCAAATATCCGGATAGACTGAACAAGCTGGGGTTCTTTTCACTAGAAAATAGAAGACTGAGAGGTGACAAGTTGGAGGTCTTCAAAAATTATGAAGGTTTTCCATAGGCTAGAGGTAAAGCAGTTGTTTCCAATTGTAGGGGAGTCCAAAACTAGGTGCAAATAATATAAAATAGTCGCTAAGAAATCTAACACGCAATTCAGAAGAAACTCCTTTATTCTTGAGAACGTGTAACTCGCTACTACAAGGAGTGGTTGGGGTGAATAGCATAGATACAGTTAATGAGAAGCTAGATTAGTAAATACAGGAGATAGGAATAAGAACTGAAGAATATAAGAACATACGAACTAAGAGCAGCAGTAGGCCATACGGCCCCTCAAGCCTGCTCCGCCATTCAATAAGATCATGGCTGATCAATAACCTCAACTCCACTTTGTCGTCCGATCGCCATCTACCTTCATTCCTTTAGAGTCCAAATATCTATCTATCTCAGCCTTGAATATGTTCACAGCTCTCTGGGGCACAGAATTCCAAAGATTCACAACGTAATGAGTGAAGACACTTCTACCACTTGCCCGGCTACATTCCCTAGAATTACATAGAAAGAAAGAGAGAGAAAGATAAAGAAAGAAAGAGAGCGAGAGAAAGAAAAGAGAGAAAGAAAGTAAGAAAGAGAGAAAGAAAGAGAGGAAGAAAGAAAGAAAGAGCGATCGATCGACGAACAGCAATTAATTGAATGACAGGATTATTTGATGCAGGTCTTGGTTAGGACGCCAGGAGGATTACCCTGCTCTTCTTCAAAAAGAGCTTTGAGGGCAGATGGGGGCCTCAGTTTAATGTGGCATGCAGAAAGACGGCACCTCAGACAGTGCAGCACTCCTCAGTACTACACTGGAGTATTAGCCTAGATATTTCTGCTCAAGTGTCTAGAGTGGAACTTGCACCCACAACCTTCTAGACTCAGAGGCGAGGGTATTACTCACTGAGCCACTGGAGGCCATACAGCTGGCTCTGTCATTTCTTTCGACAGATATTGATAGACTGGCTGTGTATCTGTGGAATTTCCTACCTTATTCCTACCATACTACTGCACTGGGATGTCAGCCCGGATTATGTGCTCAAGTCTCTAGAGAAGTACTTGAACCTACAACCGTATGTCTCAGGGGTGAGAGAACTATCACAGAAACAAGAATAACGCCTATTTTCAGCCTAAACAGTAACACGCCACCCCGCCCCCACATCAAGCATCTGATACTGGAATCTCAATGGAACGGTAACATCAGCAACTAACAATTATTTTTCAAAAGGGCCATACAGACACCGGCTACATTTTCTAATAAGGTAGGAAATTCCACAGATACACAGCCAGTCAATCAATATCTGTCGAGAGAAATGACAGCGACAGCTGTATGGCCTCCAGTGGCTCAGTGGGAAACACCCTCGCCTTTGAATCGGAAGATTGTGGGTTCAACTCGCACGCTAGACACTTGAGCAGAAACATCTAGGCGAACACTCCAGTGCAGTACTGACGGAGCGCTGCACTGTCGGAGGGGCAGTACTGAGGGACGGCTGCACTGTTGGAGAGTCAGTACTGAGGGAGCGCTGCACTGTCGGAGCGACGGTACCGTGGGAGCGCCGCACTGTCAGAGGGGCAGTATTGAAGGAGTGCTGCACTGTCTGGGGGCAGCATTGTGGGAGTGCTGCACTGTCCGAGGGGCAGTACTGAGGGATCGTTTCACTGTCGGAGAGGCAGTAAAGAGGGAGACCCGCACTGGCGGAGAGCTGGTACTGAGAGAGCCCCGCCCTGTCGGAGGGGGAGTACTGATGTAGGGCCGCACTGTCAGTGGGGCCGTACTGAGGGAGGGCCGCATTGTTGGAGAGGCAGTATTAGGGGAGTGCTGCACTGTTCGAGGGGCAGTACGGAAGGAGTGCTGCACTGTCGGGGTCAGTACTGAGGGAGTGCTAGACTGTCCGATGGCCGGTACTGAGTAAGCTCCGCACTGTCAGAGGGGCCACTCTGTCAGAGGGGCAGTACTGAGGGAGCGCCGCATTGTCGGAGGGGCAGTATTAAGGGAGGGCCGCACTGGCAGAGGGGCAGTAGTGAGGGAGTGCTGCACTGTCGGAGGTTCCCTCTTTCGCAAGAGATGTTAAAGCGAGGGCCCGACTGCTCTCTCAGGTGGATGTAAAGAGATCTCATTGCACTATTTCGATGAAGAGCAGGGGGAGTTATCCCCGGGGTCCTGGCCAATATTTATTCCTCATCCAGCTTCACTAAAAAACAGATGCTCTGATAATTATCACATTGCTGTTTGTGGGAGCTTGCTGTGTGCAAATTGGCTTCCGCGTTTCCTACATTACAACAATCTCTACACTCCAAAAAGTACTTCATTGGCTGTAAAGCGCTTTGGGACGTCCGGTGGTCGTGAAAGGCGCTATAGAAATACAAGTCTTTCTTTTCTCCATTAGAATTGACGAGCTGGTTTGCATCAATGTGCACTGATTCAATATATTCTATGCTTTCAGAGGGACCTTACATCAACGTCTTATTCAAAGGAAGAAAGCTGAGCAGGTAAATCAAATCCCGGATTAATATATGGTCATTTCACGCTCCTCACTAAACTTCGCATTTTGAATGCTGACGGGCTGAATCGTGTCGTTCCTAAGCATTATATCAACAGCGATCCCTTCCCCAGAACCCCACGGTAGAAATTATTGTTTAAGGCAATGGCCCATCATTTCCGATCGGAGGTTTCCTGCGTGCGGATGCCTCCTACCGGAAAAAAATCTACGCTCTCAGCTGAGGGCTCCCGAGGTGCGTCCAATTCCGCTCCTGGGTCTCTCCACAGTCGAAATGCGCAGAGGCCCAGGTATCCCAGGGGCGCGAGCCGTTCGCAATCTTTCCTGGGATAATGTGGGCCAGGCCAGCCAATAGGAGAAGGGAATCTCCCTTCATGCTTTTGACAGCTAGACCCGTCAAATGTATGAATGGAGATCACCCCAAAAGCAGATCAAAACATTAAATACATGTTTTAAAAGCCATCACGTTTTTAAACTCAGTTAAAATGACATAAACTTAAATATTTTATACAAAAATCTAATTTTTTGAAAAAAATAATTAAAATCTTTTACGTGGCTAAAAATAAATTTACCTTTTTTAAAAGTGTTTTTAAATTATAAATGCTGTAAAAAAATATATTTTTTTCAACTTTTTTAAACTCTTCTGCTGTCAAAGCAGGCCTTAGACCAGGCGAAGATTTCTAAGGGTTTTCAGCGGGCACAGATTCTGCAGAAAACGGATCTCTCTCCCCCCCACGCAGAGGCCCTTCTCCAGGGCAGGCGTCCGATCTAGCAAGAGCATTCTTGACAGATCGGAAATGCCGGTTTTCTGCACGTGCGCTTGGCATGCCTGATACCGGCATTTGCGATGTCCCGACGGGTGTGTACACAGCTCGTGCGCACCCGTAAGCATCGGAAAATACGGCCCATTACTTTAACACATCTTAGCGCGTTTAACAATAACGGGTCACAAAAGAACAAAATAATTAGGAGCAGGAGTCGGCCATTCGGCCCCTCGAGCCTGCTCCACATTTCAATAAGATCATGGTTGATCTTCGACCTCAACTCCACTTTCCCGCCCGATCTCCATATCCCTTGATTCCCCTAGAGTCCAAAAATCTATCGATCCCAGCCTTGAATATACTGAATGACTGAGCCTCCACAGCCCTTTGGTGTAGATAATTTCAAAGATTCACAGCCCTCTGAGTGAGGAAATTTCTCCTCATCTCAGTCTTAAATGGCCGACACCTTATCCTGAGACTATGGCCCCCAGTTCTACACAATCCAGCCAGGGGAAACAACCTCTCAGCATCTACCCTGTCAATCCCCATTCAGAATCTCATATCTTTCAATGAGATCAACTCTATTTCTTCTAAACTCCAGAGAGTATAGTGCTGAAGACTTCATGTCTGGGTTACAGTATTGGACAAGCCATAAAACACAGCAAGGCACCTCGGCTTTGATAAACCGGATAATTATACCCGCAATATATCACCGTACACCGATCGTTCCAATGGTTTTGGGTCTTTCAAAAGGGGAAGTGGACAAATACTTCAAAAAGGAAAAGTGCGATGGGCTACGGGGAAAGAGCTGGGGGGAGCGGGACTAATTGGAGAGCTCTTTCAAAGAGCAAGCACAGGCACGATCGGCTGAAAAAGACACTTCTATGTGACTGCATTACTCCATGAATGAATTTCAGCCGTTATTTACAGCACAGAGAACTGACGACAGTGTTAAGTGCTGTAGCCTTGATTTCATTGCTCATGGTGTAGGCTTCGCAAAATCCCCCAGAAACTCGAACAGAGCACTAAAGGGAGTGATTTTTGGACTTTTCATACAAACTTGGGATGATGGGACCCCAGTGAAGTGATTTGATGTAAAAACCTAAAGATCACAAGAAGAAAACCTGAGGAAACTGATTTTTTTTTAATCTTATTGTTGGGAGAGACATTTTTTTTCACAGACAAGCTGCGAGGGGCGTGGCCGGTCCGTGAACGGATCAAGCTGTCTGGGAATTGTTTGAGACAATGCAAAACTCACAAACACATTCAAATATGGATTCCCTGGGGCAAACAAGATGCTGGTAATCTAAAAACGATTCAATGACAATATAACTTTGACCACACAGTTTCATAGCCATTATCCCATCCAAAAAACAAATCAACCAGGTATCCAGAGAACCGATTTAAAAGCCCGCCAACAGAAGGACAATAGCGTGAAGATTTGGCGCGCAGATAAGGCTGTGTTTAAATCGGAAAACGATTAACACTAAGCAAAAACCAGCGGAACTGGCAAGCCCGCCAAATACTAGACAATTGGACTAAGCAAGGTTCATTTACAATGAAAAAGGAATTCGTTTTAGTAAGGGGTTTTTTGGCGCGAAAAAGAAACAATATAATTTGAGATCCTGTGCCATAATTTCTCTCTCTTTCGGACTGACTGACGACGCGGACACAGCTCTTTCCCTGCTCCAGCGAAACTTACCACAAGCCACGAGGAAGAAGGCCAGAAGACCAGCACGCAAGAAGAAACCAGAGCGACTGCCTCAGTGACCATCAGACACCTCGCAGCAACAAGGGCCTTACGGAGTCCTTTTAAACCAAAGACTGTAATATCCTGTCAAGGATTCGTTGGTGAGCATTATCCCTGATCTCCTGAAACCAAAAACCTAGCTAGATAGTGGGATCTTTGGGAGGGATAAGGTTTTGTTTGATATATTGTCATTTCCCTCGCTTGTACCGTGTGTTCCCCAAATCTGTGTTTAAGTAATAAGTGTGTTTCAAGTTTGTTACCTTTTTCTTTTAATAAAGTAAAATTCTTTCATCAGAACCTGTTTACTGCAATTTTGTTCACAACCCCTAAATAAGCCCAAAGTCTAGGAAGCGGAGGGGTGTTGGAGCGATTCGAACCGCTCACTGTGTCAGAAAGCGAAGGCTGACCCCATTAAGATACTCCTTACATGAATGGCGACCGCGGCAGGACTTTAGCGAAAGGGTTGTGAAGCAGTAAATGCTGGTTTTGAGGAGAGAACAAAAATGGAAGAGAGGATGTCATCCTATGTATATAAAAAAGTAAATATCACCAAGAAATGGGTCCTCAGGCTGTTGCATGCTGAACGTCCTATGGACGCTGCAGCTGCATGGACTTAGAGCAAGGAATACAATAAGTCTGTGGAGTAAGCAATATGGTTGATCTGCTCCCAGAAACAAATGCAGCTTATGGGGAAGCCCATTCAGTCTCTCACAGAAGAGCTAAAGGAAGAAAGCCAACTGTCCCATGCCAGAGCTATAGCAGGGGATAGGTTGTTAGCAGAGCTCGGCACAAACGATCAGGAACAGTCACAGATGCTGGAGGAACACCGTGCCAGTAAGTGATACCTCCAGTGTCAGGCCACCGAGGACAAAAGTAGTGAACTGACATTGCGGGAAGTGAACACCCGCCTTGCCAAGCAATTAAGGGAACTCAGAGAAAAGTTAAACGATGTTCAGGCAGCCTATAGAGTAGCCAGTACAAGGGAGTTTCAGGTAGGGGACCACGGCCCCTGTCACAAGCAGATTGAGAGTCTGAACCTTGCTCTGTCCAAGACAAAAGGCATGCTGTGCCTGATAAGCCCGGGTGCGGCCCAGGCAGACCTGGAAGAGCAGGGGGAGATTGGTCGACCACCACCTGCGGCGCCAAGGTAAAGCTTGGTTAGGCAGCAGGAGGTGCAGACAATCTGTGAGGCTGACAGTGAGTGCACACCAGCACCTGTGGCGCCGAGTTTTGACTCGGTCTGGCAGCAGGGAGAGGGGGGCGAACCGATGCAGGAGAAGTCGGAGCCAGGGCCAATGTGCACAGCACGACAGCAAAAATTCGGCCCGCCCGCCGGTGGTGGAGGTCAGGGACCCCTTGAAAGTCAATTCTTGGCTCCCCACGGTACACAACAGCTTAGGGCTATGGTAAGCCACCTGAGTAAACTTACCCAAAAGGAAGACCCCTCAGTCCACTTCATGGAGGTGGAGCAATCTGCAGCCATTAACGATTGTGACAATGCCGAAATGCCAAAATTGCTCCTGTTCTCATTAAATGGCAAATTGTACCAGTCACTCTCTACTGAGAGCAAGAGAGGACAGAACGGGTATGCGGCCATCAGGGAGGAAGTTTTAGAGGCCATGGGAATGAATGAGGGAAGTCCTTTCTCCCGGGTGGTGAAAACAGTGCAGCTCGCAGGGGAGACACCACAGGCTATCGCAGACAGGCTGTGGCCGGTGTACAGGGGTGCTTGTAATGGGGCTCTCGACAGAGCTAACCTGAACAGGGACGAGCTGGCCCACTGGCTCCGTAGCCTAGTGGCAAACAGCTTGCCACGAGTAAAAGCCAAGGTTGAGCTTTGGTTTGATCCAAGAGATCCCCGTGTCACCGAGGAGGTAGTTGGCAGGCAACTGACCTAGCCTACCGGAACGGTAGGGGGGCTGTAGACACCCCACCGAAAGGGAAGGTGCATGAGATAAAGCCCAGTCAGGATAAGAAGGAGTGGCACCAGGAAGGTGGTAAACCTTCCGTCACGAAGCGTAACTGCTTCGGGTGCGGGAAGAGGGGGCACTGGAGAAATGAATGTAGAAATCCCTGGAAGGATATGCTAACAAAGAATTCCACAGCTTTTGCCCCAAAAGTAGAGGCACCGACCTCTTCCCCCACACTGGACACAATAGTAGCGGCCATCAGAGTCCTGTTTGGTGGCCCAGGGAAAGTAGCTACAGCCACTGGTGCATCGATCCCATCTGCCCCTCCTAACGCAGACCTATGACTGTAATCAGCGCAGCCTGTCTAATGTGTTCCCCGGGATACGATGTTGAGAAGGGGTTGGAGAAAGTGCAGGGGAGATGTTTGGTGGACACCGGACCTGCCAGCACTGTGGTCCAATCGGCAGACCTGACCAATTCACCCAGGTCTAGCGGGGTCCCGTACAGTTTAATGGGAATCACAGGGAACAAGCAGGCTGGGGCAATGTCCAAACCTTTGGACATAGATTTAGGATCCCTCCATACCACGTGGGAGGGTAACCAAAAGGCCGACAAGTTGGCCAAGCAGGGGGCCAGGGAAGGAGAGTTATGGGATCCCTATAAAGCAGGTCCGGTAGCTGCAATCCGGGTCAAGGGAGGCACACAGGGGGTAGCTTTGCCCCCGGACTTAAAGCAGGTCCAAGCCCAGAATCCCGTCTTTAAAGCCGTCCTGGTAAAGAGAGAGAATGGGGAATCCCTAGAAGGTCCGTTCAGGGCAGAGGACGAGATTTTTAAACAGAGTCACTGGCAAGCAGCCAGTAACCTGGGGAGCCAGCAACAGAAAAATCGGCTGCTGTTAGGACCCCAGAGAATCCACGGGTGGGAGATTGACCAGTGCAAACTGTTTAAACCTAAAAGGGTACAGCCGGAAAAGGTGGACTGCCACCAAGTTAGAAATCCGCAGCCAGCCGCAACTATGGCAGACGCACAAGCTGCAGCGGGAGGGACAGTGTGTTGTCTCACAGGAGAGGTCACTCCACCGATTATGTGGGACTCAAGCACACCCCCAGTGGCCAGAGCCCTAAGAAGGTCTCCCCGCACACCACAGCAAAGGCTACTGTGGCCACAGGTGTATCTGTTTAGAGGGTCCCACCCAAAGAGGGTTACAACCCGAAAAAGTGCGCCCAAGAGCAGGGAGCGTTCTAAAGTTGGGGATTCCCAGCCTACAGCCTCCAACAGTGAGGGTTTCACAGGAGAGGTAGTACTGGAAGAAGAGAGAGAGAAGGGTCCCCCGCCCGCAGCCTCCGGCTGGGAGGAGCCCACAGATATGAACGAGGGAGCTGCAGCCACACAAAAGGGGGTAGTGTGCTGCAGCACAGGACGCAGCTGGGATGTTAAGATACCCCCAGCGGTTTTGAGGAAGGCGTTCTGGATCCGTCGGTACAGGCCGCACTACACCCAGGTGTACAAGCCATCCAGAGGCCACATAAGGCAGAGATTAAACAGGATGTAACCTGGCCGTCCGGAGACGGGCGGCAAATGTACGGAATTTTTTCGGTTTTAAGTAATTGCAGTTCTGGTGGTTATGAGTTATCATTAGTTTAGTTGCTGGTAGAGTTTTTTTTGAAGTTTAAGGGCTTGATTAATCATCCAGCCAGAGAACCTTTCTGGGACATGGATATATGTTTTGTGTGTGCCCCTACAGAAAGGACTTCGGGATGACAAGGTTTCTGTTCCTGCTCGCACTGGTAGGGGTGAGCATCGGTGACCGAGGTGACGTGGAGGACTCCCACATCTATGGGTGCTCAGGAGTGAGAGCACCAGTCGTCACCGCAGGGGGTGGCGTGCGGTGAGTGGAGGAGCTCGCCATCTACTTCCACGAGGGAAGGTGGCCAGGGTGGCTGGGGTACAACTCTACTAAATACTCCAACCAGCCCGGGTTCACGTACGGGGAGGCCTCCCTCCCATGCCCCAGAATACAGGTCGTTGTCACAAGGGTCAGTGTCACCGAGGAGAAGCGTGTGTGCCTTACCTGTAAGGTACGAATTCCCTTGAATAGGTGGTGAGGCTCAGGAAGCTGAGCAGGGACGCAGGGGACAATACAGCCGACTGGGAAAGATTAGGGAACGACAATCACCGGACAATCACAGGGACCCAAGGAGGAGTAACTGTTTGTTGGGATAAGTGGTGGGTGTCGGAACAGGGAGTCTATGTTTGTATGTGGGCATCAGAGGAAGCCTGCCCCACAGGGGTATCCATCATCTTCTCCAGCCAATGGCAAGATGCCGGGGAGGGGATAGGGTGGGATTCTAGCCTGCATGGGTGCGTTGTCCCACACATTCCGGTCCCAGTTAATGCCACTGAACTCGTGGCACACATCCGAAAGCCCCTCCCCACGACCCAGGTACCGAAAACTCTGGAAGAAAAGTGCCCTACCACCAACAAAGGGACCAGGGAATGGGTTAGTCCTAGTACCAACCGAAAAGGTACTATACCAGGGGGTACACTATGCAGTAGCTTCAGTAATATTAAACCTTACCGAGGTATACTTACCTGAGTGGTATCCTAAGGAGACGGAGCAGCTGTACCAGGCCCTGCTAAAGGAAATGTTTAGGAAATTTAACGAATTTGATTTCGCCAATACAGACAAAGTAGAGCTATACAGAATACACCCTGAGAACCCTATGGGCACGGGTAGACAAAGAAGGGGAGCCTGGAATGATGTCTTCACTGCCTATAGTACAGGGTCCTCTGTAATAAATAGCCTGGATGACATGGAATTACAGACAAAGATAAATGGTTTAAAAACCCAGTTAAGAAAGATCCTGAAGGATGGGAACACAGTGGTAGGCTCAGAGCTACATGAGGGCCAAGCTATGACGGATCATTTAAAGGAAATTATTGCAGAATTGGAAAGGCATGCAAAAACAGTAAATGCACTCATACGGGAGGATAGGAATGCATCGGATCAGGCTGCACAGAATGAGGTGTGTGTGCTGTACGGGGCATGGTTGCTGGGCGAGGGCCGTAACAACCTGGAGGATTTAAAGCAAGGTTTAATCCCCTCCTGGATCAGCAACCAGCACCTTGCAGCCCTCCACTCGTTTAGTAATTCGCTGAGCCCATGCCAATTTCGTCTAGCCTCTGAAGCCTACCCT
The DNA here is from genome assembly GCA_030390025.1 of Squalus acanthias. NCBI lineage: Eukaryota > Metazoa > Chordata > Chondrichthyes > Squaliformes > Squalidae > Squalus > Squalus acanthias. Next base: position 280,889 of record JASTWF010000448.1, read on the forward strand.
GTCCCAATAGATTGTGGGCGTTCAAATCACACTATCATGGGGATAGTAGTGAGAATGTCGGTCATGAGTGGGACAGCCCGACACGTACCGGTATACAGGGTGGAGAACATTGGAGTCATTCAAGGGGGTGCACACATCCGTTTTACAGCGGTCCCACCTTATGTCATAAAGTGGGAGCACGCCATGACAGGTACTGACCTATCCGGGTGCCGGAGCCGTGGTTCACACATAATACTGTGTCCCCTGCACTTGAACGCCTATTCCAAACCACAGTGTGGGTTTAAAGCTGCTGGCGCACGACCTATCAATTGTACCATGGAGGTGATGGCACACGGCCATGTTTCCCCACAGGTAGCATATATAGGGGGTGGGACATATTTTGTCACCACAGGTGCGTTCCACTACCAGCATGGACACTTCTGGTGTCCGGTAAGTGACAGCAGTTTTTGCTTTAAACCCGAGGCAGAAGTTCAAGTGGCCCAGGAACGGATTGTCCCCATTCCTGAACCCTCCACTGTTCACCTCACTGTAACAGAAAACATCAGCAACCTGCAAAAGTATGTGACTTACTTTGGATATAAAATTCCCCCTCTACCCGAATATCTTACCATCCTACTGAAAGCTGTAGAGATTTCACAAAAACATTTCTACACCCTGGAACAGAAAACAGTTGAAATAGGGGCAGAGATTTTGGTTACAGCAGTTCCACCCTGGTGGGATATTTTCGAGAATATAGAGGTGCCGTCCTGGATCAGGATGGCTTCCCATCTTTTGCTGGTCTGCGAGCTCGGGATAGTTCTCTACCTGCTGTGTACAAAGTGCAGTGGAAGGGACGGGGAGCTCCGCTCGAGACACGAATGGACTTGGGAAGTGCATCAAAATAAAGGCTATGTCCAGGGATGGAACGAACCTTGAATTTTGTCTTTAAATTAAAAAAAATTGTATGTGTGTTGTGTAATTTTTATGATGTGCAAGATGTGTTTTTTTCCAAGCTGTGCAGGGGTGTCGGACCCTCTCCGTGCTTGGATGTGAAATAAAGATTGATTCTTACCTGTATGTACCTGAAACACCACTTTCAAAAGGGGAATGAATGTTTGGGTTTTTAGTTTAGGTAATACAGGGGAAGGTTGGTTTTCGGGGATCGGAAATTTTGCTCACATGTTAATGATACTAATTCAGTGTTAGTATCAAAGTGGGGGATGCAGGCTTCGCAAAATCCCCCAGAAACTCGAACAGAGCCCGAAAGGGAGTGATTTTTGGACTTTTCATACAAACTTTGGATGATGGGAACTCAGTGAAGTGATTTGATGTAAAAACCTAAAGACCACAGGAAGAAAACCTTGAGGAAACTGACTTTTCGAATTTTACTGGGGAAAGACGCCTTCACAGACACACAGGCTGCAGAGGGGCGTGGCCAGGCAGTGCAGTAAACTGTCGACAAAACCAAAAAAAACTCACAAACACATTCAAATATGGATCCCCAGGGGCAAACAAGATGCTGGTAATCTAAAAACGATTCAATGACAATATAATTTCGATCACACATTTTCATAGCCATTATCCCATCCAAAAAAACAATCAATCAGGTATACAGAGAACCGATTTAAAAGCCCGCCAAACAGAAGGACAATAGAGTGAAGATTTGGCGCGTAGATAAGGCGGTGTTTAAATCAGAAAGCGATTAACACTAAGCAAAAACCAGCGGAGCTGGCCAGCCCGCCAAAAACGAGACAAAGGGTCATTTACATTCAAAAAGGAATTCGTTTTAGTAAGGGTTTTTGAGCGCGAAAAAAGATAATGTATAATTTGAAAGCCTGTGCCATAATCTTTTTTTTTGGACTGACTGGCGACGCGAACACAGCTCTCTCCCTGCTCCAGAAAAACTTACCACAAGCCACGAGGAAGAAGATGAGCACGCAAGAAGAAACCATAATTCTGTCAAGGACTCGTTGGTGAGCATTATCCCTGATCTCCTGAAACCAAAAACCTAGCCAGATAGTGGGATATTTGGGAGGGATAAGGTTTTGTTTGATATATTGTCGTTTCCCTCGCTTGTACCGTGTGTTCCCCGAATCTGTGTTTAAGTAATAAGTGTGTTTCAAGTTTGTTACCTTTTCCTTTCAATAAAGTACATTTCTTTCATCAGAACCTGTTTACTGCAATTTTGTTCACAACCCCTAAATAAGCCCAAAGTCTAGGAACCGGAGGGGTGTTGGTCGATTCGAACCGCTCACTTAAGATACCCCTTACATGGGCCAGGGATTCCCAGGTTTCAGTGGGGATGTTGCACTTTTTCAAAGTCTTTTTCTGAAAGTCTGTACTCATAACCAGACACGGACAGTTAAAAAGAAAAAAAAACACATTCACATCCCATTGACTGACTTGAACAGGTTGAAACTCGCACACACATACTAGAAGCTGACAGGTACATAACGAAACACAGATTCGCCTACCAGTTAGATAATGTCGTGCAACAAACACCACTCACATAGCAGATAAAGAGAGATAAAGACTCAAGTACCAGACACTTACAGATTCAGAGTAACCCCTCTCTTCCATAGCAGAAATTGAAAGGTAGAATGGAAAACAAATTCTCATATATCAGGAATTGACTGGTACAGGGTAAAATCCATACTCGCATCCACAGCTAAAGAATTAAGCAAACACTCACATACCAGATACTAACAGATTCAGAATAAAATCCACACTTTCATACCAGATCATAGAATCATAGAAATTTACGATACAGAAGGAGGCCTCTCGGCCCAAAAAGAGCTATCCCGTCTAATCCCACTTTCTAGCTCTAGTTCCATAGTCTTGCCGGTTACAGAATTTCAAGTGCATACCCAAGTACTTTTTAAAATGATGAGGATTTCTTCCTCCAACAACCTTTCAGGAAGTGCGTTCCAGACCCCCACCAACCACAGGGTGAAAACAATTCTCCTCAAGTCCCCTCAGGCTCCTCTGTTCCAAAGAATACAACCAATCTATCCTCATATATACAATTCTCCAGTCCTGGCAACATCCTCGTTAATCTCCTCTGTACCCTCTCTATTGCAATAACATCATTCCCGTAAACTGGTGATCAGAATTGTACACAGTACTCGAGCTGCTGTCTGATTAGTTTTTTATGCAGTTCAAGCAGTACCTCCCTGCTCTTATATTCTATGCCTGAACTAATAAAGGGAACTTTCCCATATGCCTTCTTAACCACCTTATCTACCTGACCTGCTATCTTCAGGGATCTGTGGACATGCACTCAAAGGTCCCTCTTTTCCTCTGCACTTCCCAGTATCCTACCATTTATTGTGTATTCCCTCGCCTTGTTAGCTCTCCCCAAATGCATTATCTCGCATTTCTCCGAATTGAATTCCATTTGCCACATTTGTGCCCAGCTGAAAGTCTACTGATATCGTCATGCAATCTACAGCTATCTTCCTCACTGTCAACCATACGGCCATTTTTGTATCATCTGTAAACTTCTTAATCAGGCCCGCTACATTGAAGTTTAAATTATTGATTAATAACAAATAATGACATGAGCAGAAGAAATCCCACACATGCATATCAGAAACTGACAGGTACACAATAAAACCCACACACCCATAACAGAAACTTAAAAATCAGAGTAAAGTCCGTATTCACTTAGCAGTAATTAACAGGTACAGTGTAAAAACCTTTCTTCCATTCCAGAAACTGACAGGTACAACGGAAAATCCAATCTCTGAGCAGAAAGTGGCAGTTATAAAATAAGACCCACTCTGATATATCAGGACATAGAAACATAGAAGATAGGAGCAGGAGTAGGCCATTCGGCCCCTCGAGCCTACTCCGCCATTCGGTGAGATCATAGCTGATCGTCCAAACTCAGTACCCTGTCCCTGGCTTCTCCCCATATCCCTTGATACCTTTACCTTTAAGAAATATATCTAACTCATTCTTGAATATATTTAATGACTTGGCCTCAACTACCTTCTGTGGTAGAGAATTCCACAGGTTCACCACTCTCTGGGTGAAGAAATTCTTCCTCATTTCTGTCCTAAATGGCTTACCCCTTATCCTTAGATTATGACCCCTGGTTCTGGATTCTACGACCATCGGGAACATTCTTCCTGCATCTAGTTTGTCCAGACCTGTCAGAATTTTATATGTTTCGATGAGATCCCCTCTCATTCTTCTATACTTCGGCGAGTGTAAGCCCAATCGACACAATCTCTCCTCATATGTCATTCCTGCCATCCCAGGTATTAGCCTTGTGAATCTTCGCTGAACTCCTTCCATGGCAAGAACATCCTTCCTCAGATAAGGCGACCAAAACTGTACACAGTACTCAAGGTGTGGTCTCAGCAAGGCCCTGTACAACTGCAGCATGACATCCCTGTTCCTATACTCAAACCCTTTCGCAATGAAGGCCAACATGCCATTTGCCTTCTTCACCGCCTGCTGCACCTGCATGCTTACCTTCAGCGACTGGTGCACAAGGACACCCAGGTCTCGTTGCACTGCCCCTTCTCCCAATCTATTGCCATTCAGATAATAGTCTGCCTTTCTGTTTTTGACACCAAAGTGGATAACCTCTCATTTATCCACGTTATATTGCATCTGCCACGCTTCTGCCCACTCACCCAACCTGTCCAAATCATCCTGGAGTTTCTCAGTATCCTCCTCGTAGCACACACGCCCACCCAGCTTTATGTCATCTGCAAACTTGGAGATATTACATTTAGTTCCCTTATCTAGATCATTAATGTATATTGTGAATAGCTGGGGTCCAAGGACCGAACCCTGCGGTACCCCACTAGTCACAGCCTGCCCCTCAGAACAAGACCCATTAATTCCTACTCTCTGCTGTCTGTCCGCCAACCAGTTCTCTATCCACGTCAATACCTTGTCCCTAATCCCATGTGTCTTAACTTTACACGCTAATCTCTTATGTGGGACCTTATCGAAAGCCTTTTGAAAGTCCAAGTACACCACATCTACTGGTTCTCCCTTATCTATTTTACCAGTTATATCCTCAAAAAATTCCAGTAGATTAGTCAAGCACGATTTACCTTTTGTAACAAGACAGGTATAGAATATAACCAGACTTTCATAACATAAACTGATATATACAGATTTAGGCCCATACTCACATACCAGAGACCGATAGATACAGAGTGAATATCACATATCAGAGACTGATAGATACAGAGTGAATATCACACATCAGAGGCTGATAGATAAAGACTCAAAACCCACATTCATAATCCAGAAACTGATGGATTGCGAATAAACCTTCTCTTCCATAGCAGAAATTGATAGGAAGATAGGCCTGAGTGATATGGAATAAATACACAGATGTGACGGTTTTGAGTAAAAGCCAAATTCACACACCAGAGACGGAGAGGTGCAGAGGAAAATCCACACTCACACACCATAGACTGAAATAAAGATAGCTAAACCAAAACTCTAATTTCAGAAATTGTAAGTTACAGCATCAAATTTAAACTAAGATATCAATAACTTACAGGCAGAGTGAAACACACACTCACTCATTAGACAGTGTAAGGGACAAAGTAAAATCCACATTCACATACAAGAACTTGACGGGTGCAGAGTAAACCCCCCTCTCATATATCAGAAACTGACATATAGAGTAAAACCCAGACTCACATGTCAGAGGCGGACAGATGCAGAATACAACTCACATTCACATGAATGATAAAGAGTAAATCCCAAACTCTCATATCAGAAAGCATGAGGTACAGAATAAAGCCTATACTCACATACCAGACAGTGACAAGTACAGAGAAAGACCCACCCTCACATACCAGTACCTGAGAGTTACAGCGGAAAATCCACACTCACATAGCAGAAACTGACAAGCAGAGTAAAACCCACAGTGCATATCAGACACTGACTGATAGAGCTTAAAAGAACTGTCACATAACAGAGACTTACAAATCGAGGGTAAAACCCATGCACACATTCCAGAGCTTGAGAAGTACAGAGTAAAGCCTCTCTTCCATACCAGAAAATAACAGATACAAAATAAAAACCGCACTTCCATAACAGAGTTGGACATGTAGACTAAAACACAGACTCCTACATCAAGACACTGACAGATAGAAAGAAAAATGCTCACTCACTTACCAGAAACCAACAGGTAAAGAATAAATCACACACTTACATTCCAGATACAGACAGGTACAGAGTAAAACCCACACTCACAGAGCATTAAATAACCGTTGCAGAGTAATGCCACAAACAAATGTGCTGTACCTGTCTGTGATTATTTAAAAGGACAATATCCCGATGGATAATTCGACTAAATTAATGCTGTGGTTTCCTCTTAAAAGAGCCGTTGGTTTTTTATGCTTTTTCAGTGTGTTGTGAAATTTATTTGCAATGGCCACCGGCATTGTCCCTTCCGACACGGCGTGCTTGGCCAGCTCCCCGGGCAGCATCAGACTCACGGCGGTCTGGATGTGTGTACACAATCCGCACACTCCCAAATTATTAGAGGCTGGTGCCATCTCCTGGCTGCCAGCCAGTAGTGCAACAAGATAACCATTCATCAGCAACTATGTTAAATTGGAGAGAAATAACTTGAACAACTTGTTTACGTTCTGATTGAAATGATTGCACAGTGTTTCATTCGTCCTGACTAAAGTACCAAAGACCTATGGCGAGTGATCTGTAAATACAGACACTTACATTTTTAACTTAGAGCGATAGTGTTACAGTGGTGAGTGTAGCTGCCCTTTCTAGCGAGTTGATTCGGGTTCGAATCGCGGCATCGCAACTAGACACCTGTTAATACAGAATAGGTCAGCCTATCGCAGTTTCATGCCTTCCAGCAAATGCCATTTCTCTAAAATTTACAAATAAGATTCATCATCTATTTGCTTCTCCAAAAAAAAATATGTTTAATTTATTTTTGTGGCTAATTAATTTTTAATCGATAAAGGATTTTAAAATAACAAATGGGGTGAGGGCTCAGTCCAAGCGAGATAACTATTTACAGTGGCCATTTTTAATTGAAGGGAAAGTGCCTCAGCATAGTGCTGACGCTCTGATTAAAATGATTACTATGTATCTTACTTGACCCACTTAGGAGCCAAAAGAACGACATAGTCCCTAAATATAAAGATCAGCATATGTGGGCAATGGTGGTATAGTGGTGAGCATAGCTGCTTTCCAAGCAATTGATGCAGGTTCGATTCTCGGCCATCGGAACCGACGAGCTTTTAATACCCCACGCAGGTCAGAACTGATTTATGGAACGTTGCAGCAGGATTTTAGGAGAAAAATATCCATTGTACTTGCATTTTCCATGGAATCCCATGAATCTCCCATAGTATTAAAAAGGAATCTCAAAACAATGGTAAAAATGGTCGTCAAAAAAGAGAGAAGAGTTCAGGTCACAAACAATGCAATGGACATTGCAGGGGAATGTCATGTGTCAGAGATTGAAAAGTACAGAATAAAACAAACACTCCCACGACAGAAACTGGCAGATAGAGCGTAAAGCCCATATGCAATTACAAGTAATTGACAGGTGCAGGGTGAAAACCTCTCTTCCATACCAAAAAGTGACAGGTACAATGAAAAGCCACCCTCAATTAAGCAGAAATTCGCAGGTAAAGAGTAAGACTGAAAATCACATTTCAGAGATTGTTTCCTCGAAACATAGAAGATAGGAGTAGGAGTAGGCCATTCGGCCCCTCGAGCCTGCTCCGCCATTTAATGAGATCATGGCTGATCATCAAAATTCAGTACCCTGTCCCTGCTTTCTCCCCATATCCCTTGATGCCCTTAGCCTTAAGAAATATATCTAACTCCTTCTTGAATTTATTTAATGCATTGAACTCAACTGTCTTCTGTAGTAGAGAACTCCACAGGTTCACCACTCTCTGGGTGAAGAAATTCCTCCTCATCTCAGTCCTAAATGGCTTACCCCTTATCCTTAGACTGTGACCCCTGGTTCAGGACTCCCCCACCATCGGGAACATCCTTCCTGCAACTAGTCTATCTAGTCCTGTTAGAATTTTATATGTTTCACTGAGATCCCCTCTCATTCTTCTAACTCGAGCGAATACAAGCTCATTTGACCCAATCTCTCTTCATACGTCATTCCTACCATCCCAGGTTTCAGTCTGGTGAATCTTCGCTGCACTCTCTCCATGGCAAGAACATCCTTCCTCAGAGAAGGCGACCAAAACGGCACACAATTCTGAAGGTATTATGTCACTAAGGCCCTGTACACCTGCAGCAAGATATCCTTGCTCCTGTACTCGAATCCTCTCGCTATGAAGCCAACATACCATTTGCTTTCTTAAGCGCCTGCTGCACCTGCATGCTTACCTTCAGCGACTGGTGCACAAGGACACCCAGGTCTCGTTGCACTTCCCCTTCTCCAAATCTATTGCCGTTCAGATAATAATATGCCTTCCCGTTTTTGCCACCAAAGTGGATAACCTCGCATTATACTGCATCTGTCATGCATCTGCCCAATCATTCAACCTGTCCAAATCATACTGGAGTTTCTCTGCATCCTCCTCACAGCACACACGCCCACCCAGCTTTGTGTCGTCTGCAAACTTGGAGATATTACATCTAGTTCCCTCGTCTAGATCAGTAATATATACTGCGAATAACTGGGGTCCTGGCACCGAACCCTGCGGTACCCCACTAGTCACTGCATGCCACTACGAAAAAGACCCGTTGCTTCCAACTCTCTGCTTCCTGTCTGCCAAACAGTATTCTATCCAAGACAGTACCTTACCCCCAATCCAGTGTTATTTAACTTTGCATGCAAATCTCTTATGCGGGACCTTATCGAAAGCCATCTGAAAGTCCAAATACACCACATCCACTGGTTCTCCCTTATCTATTCTAACAGTTACATCCTCAAAAAATTCCAGTAGATCAGACAAGCATGATTTACCTTTTGTAAATCCATGTTGACTTTGTCCGATCCTGTCACTGTTTTCCAAGTGCTCTGCTATTACATCTTTTATAATGGACTCTAGCATTTTGCCCACTACCGATGTCAGGCTTACCGGTCTATAATCCCCATTTTCTCTCTAGCACCTTTTTAAAAAACGTGGGGTTACATTAGTTACCCTCCAATCCATGGGAACTGTTCCAGACTCTATTAAATTTTGGAAGGTGACCAGCAATGCATCTACTATTTCTAGGGCCACTACCTTAATACCCTAGGATGTAGATTATCAGGCCCTGCGGATTTATTGGCCTTCAATCCCGTCAATTTCACTAACACCATTTCCCTACAAATACTGATTTCATTCTATTCCTCCCTCTCATTAGACCGTATGTTCCCCGACATCTCTGGGAGTTTATTTGTGTCATCCTTTGTGAAGACAGAACCAATAGTATGTATTTAAATGTTCCGCCATTTTTTTCTTCCCCATTATAAATTTCCCTGATTCTGACTGCAAGGGACCTACGCTTGACTTCACCAATCTTTTTTTCTTCACATATCTATAGAAGATTTTACAGTCATGTTTTTATGTTCCTTGCAAGCTCACTCTGATACTCTATTTCCCCCCGCTTAATTAATCCCTTTGTCCTCCTTTGCTGAATCCTAAACTATTCCCAATTCTCAGGTTTTCTGTTTTTTCTGGCGAATTTATATGTCCACTCCTTGAATATGCTATCCCTAATTCCCCTTATTACCCACGGTTGAGTCACCTTTTTTGTTTTATTTTTATGCCAAACAGGGATGAACAAATTCTGTGGTTCATCCATGCAACCTTTAAATGTTTGCCATTGCCTATCCACGGTCAACCCTTTAAGTAACATTCCCCAATCCATCCTACCCAATTCGCCACCATACCAGAGACAGAAAGATAGACAGAAACTCACACTACCATACCAGAGACAGACAGATAGACAGAAACTCACACTCCCATACCAGAGACAGACTAATAAACTGAAACTCACACTCCCATACTAGAGACAGACAGGTAGACAGAAACTCACACTCCCATACCAGAGACAGACAGAAACTCACACTCCCATACCAGAGACAGACTAATAAACTGAAACTCACACTCCCATACTAGAGACAGACAGATAGACAGAAACTCATACTCCCATACCAGAGACAGACAGATAGACAGAAACTCACACACCCATACCAGGGAGAGACAGACAAATAGGCAGTAACTCACACTCACATACCAGAGACAGACAGATGGACAGAATCTCACACTCACATACCAGAGACAGACAGATAGACAGAAACTCACACTCACATACCAGAGACAGACAGATAGACAGAAACTCACACTCCCATACCAGAGACAGACAGATAGACAGAAACTCATACTCCCATACCAGAGAAAGACAGATAGACAGAAACTCATACTCCCATACCAGAGACAGACAGATAGACAGAAACTCACACTCCCATACCAGAGACAGACAGATAGACAGAAACTCACACTCCCATACCAGAGACAGACAGATAGACAGAAACTCACACTCCCATACCAGAGACAGACAGGTACAGAGTAAAATTCACACTCCCATACCAGTGACAGAGAGATAGACAGAAATTCACACTCCCATACCAGAGACAGGCAGATAGACATAAACTCACACTCCCATACCAGAGACAGACAGGTACAGAGTAAAAGACACACTCACACACCAGAGACAGACAGGTACAGAGTAAAACACACACTCACAGACTTAACTAAAACGCACATTCACGTCAAAGAAACTGACAGTTAAAGAGAAAAACCCACACGCACAATCCAGAGACTGACATTTACAGAATGAAATCCTCTCTCACATACCAGAGATTGAAAGTCATACAGTCAAACACACATTCACATCCCAGAGACTGACAGATACAGCGTAAATCACAGAAAATGACAGACACAGAGTAAATTCCACACTCTCATCCCAGAGACTGACAAATACAGAGTAAAACCAACACTCACATCCCAGAAAGAGACAACTATAGAGTAAAGTTAGCATTCTCATCAAAGTCACTGAAAGATACAGAGTCAAACACACACTCACATACCAGATATTGACAGATACATGTTACAATCCACAAACCCATGCCAGAAAATAGCAGGTACTGATTAAAACACTCATTCATATAACATAAACTGTCAAGTACAGCATAAAAATCACAAGAACATTCCAGAAACTGAGAGGTAAATAATAAAATCTACATTCACATACCAGAAACTGACAGGTAAATTACAAAACCCCACTCAGATACCAGACACTGACAGGTACAGGACACAACCCCACTCACATACCAGAAACTGACAGGTACAGGACACAACCCCACTCAGATATCAGAAACTGACAGGTACAGGACAAATCCCCACTCAAATACCAGAAACTGACAGGTACAGGACAAAACCCCACTCCCATACCAGAAGCTGACAGGTACAGGACAAAACCCAACTTAATATCAGAAACTGACAGGTACAGCACAAAACCCCAGTCACATACCAGAAACTGACATGTACAGGACAAAACCACACTCAGATACGAGAAACTGACAGTTACAGGACAAAACCCCACTCACATACCAGAAACTGACAGGTACAGGACAAAACACCACTCAAATACCAGAAACTGACAGGTACAGGACAAAACACCACTCCCATACCAGAAGCTGACTGGTACAGTACAAAACCCCACTTACATATCAGAAACTGACAGGTACAGCACAAAACCCCACTCACATACCAGAAACTGACAGGTACAGGACAAAACCCCACTCACATACCAGAAACTGACAGGTACAGGACAAAACCACACTCACACACCAGAAACTGACAGGTACAGGACAAAACCCCACTCACATACCAGAAACTGACAGGTACAGGACAAAACCCCACTCACATACCAGAAACTGACAGGTACAGGACAAAACCCCACTCACATACCAGAAACTGACAGGTACAGGACAAAACCCCACTCACATACCAGAAACTGACAGGTACAGGACAAAACCCCACTTACATATCAGAACCTGACAGGTACAGGACAAAACCACACTCACATACCAGAAACTGACGGGTACAGGACAAAACCCCACTTACATATCAGAACCTGACAGGTACAGGACAAAACCCCACTCACTTACCAGAAACTGACAGGTACAGGACAAAACCCCACTTACATACCAGAAACTGACAGGTAAAGGACAAAACCCCACTCACACACCAGAAACTGACATGTACAGGACAAAACCACACTCAGATACGAGAAACTGACAGTTACAGGACAAAACTACACTCACATACCAGAAACTAACAGGTAAAGGACAAAACCCCACTCACATATCAGAACCTGACAGGTACGGGACAAAACCCCACTCACATACCAAAACTGACAGGTACAGGACAAAACCTCACTCACAAAGGAGAAGCTGACAGATACTGGACAAAACCCCAGTCACATACTCCATAACTAACAGCACTGTGGGAGTACCTTCATTGCGCGGACTGCAGCGGTTCAAGAAGTCGTTTCACTCCTACCTTCTCAAGAGCAATTAAGGATGGACAATAAATGCTGGCATTGCCAGCGAAGCCCACATCCCATAAACGAATAAAAAAAAGCAGACTCACATCCCAGAGCCTGAACGATACAGAGAAAAACCGCACTCACACACCAGAAACCTCGTGATACTAAATAAACCTACATTGACATGCTACAGACTGAGAGGTACAGCATTTTACCCACTCTTCCATACCAGAAATGGACAGGTACATAATAAAGCCCACATTCACAGACCAGAAGCTGATAGTTACAAACAAAAACCCGCGCTCACATTAATGTTCTGTGATTCTATAAAAGGACGATAGCCGGAATTAATAATTCGACTAAATTAATGCTGTGGTTTCCTCTTAAAGGAACCGCTGCTTTTGTTTTAGGCTTTTTCAGTGCGTTGTGGAATGTATTTGCAATGTCCACCGGCATTGTCCCTTCCGACACAGCGCGCTTGGCCAGCTCCCCGAACAGCACCAGACTCACGGCGGTCCGGATGTGTATACTCAATCCGCACACTCCAAACTATTGGAGTTTGGTGCCATCTCCTGGGTGCTAGACAGTAGTGCAACAAGATAACAATTCATCAGCAACTATTTTAAAATGGAGAGAAGTAACCTGAACACTTTGTTTACGTTCAGGTTGAAATGATTGTAAAGTGTTTTAGTCGTCCTGACTAAAGTTCCTATATACAGGTGCTTACATTTTAAACTTAGAGCGATGGATGTGTAGTGGTGCGCTGAGCAACAATTCCGAGCGAGTTCATTTGGGTTCGTTTCGCTGCCACGCTCCTGTTCACACTTTAGGTCACCCTATCGCTGTTTAATGACTTCCAGCAAATGCCATTTCACTAAAATTTACAAAACACATTCATCATCCATTTGCTTCTCCCACAAAATTTATTTTTGTCGATAACTATTTTTTTAATTATATAGAAATTTCAAATAATAAATGGAGTGAGGGCTCAGTCCAAGCGAGATAACTAGTCACAGTGGCCATTTTTAAGTCGAGGTAAAGTGCCTCAGCATCGTGATTACTTCTGATTAGAACGTTTGCTAAGTATCTTAAATAAAAACAGAAAATGCTGGAAATATTCAGCAGGTTATGCAGCATCAGTACTCTGCTTCTCTCTCCACAGATGCTGCCTGACCTGCTGAGTATTTCCAGCATTTTCTGTTTGTATTTCAGATTTCCAGCATCCGCAGTAATTTGCTTTTGCTAAGTAACTTATTTGCTCTGCTTAAGAGCCGATAGAAGTAATGAGTCCTTAAATATAAAATTGTGAACAAGTGCGCGATGGTGGTATAGTGGTGAGCATAGCTGCCTTCCAAGCAGTTGACCCGGGTTCGATTCCCGGCCATCGCAACGGCGGTAATTTTAATAACCTTCGCAGGTAAGAACTGATTTTTGTTACCTTGTTTCGCTAAAGAATTATCTATGCAATTAATTAAAATTGACAAAATACTTTCATCAAGTATGTGCGTCTCCCATAGAATTAAAAAGGACTTTCAACTGATCAATGAGTTTTCAGTCAGAAACAATGGTAAAAATTCTATTTAAGAAACACAAAAAAGGGAGAAGAGCAGATTTCAGGTCACACACAGGGTTGTGGATGCTCCAGTGGAAGGTATTACTAAAATAACTAATGTCGTTACAGCAGCAGTAACAGATAAGACACGTGTTAAATTAAAAGGTGTGAGAAAGGCAGCAACAGGGCAGGCAGAATGTCAGGGGAGGGTTCTTGCCCAAGGAAGAGATTTACAGACTGTCACGTGAAGTCTAATCATCGTTCCAAGACATTTACAGCACAGAGTGAGGCTATTCGGCCCATCTTGTCCGTGCCGGCCGACAAAGTGCTATCTACCCTAATGCACCTTTCCAGCACTTGCTCCGTAGCCTTGTAGGTTACAGCACTTCAAGTGTATATCCAAGTACTTTTTAAATGTGATGAGGGTCTCTGACTCTACCACACTTTCAGGTACTGAGTTCAAGACCCCCATCACCCTGTGGGTGAAAGAAATTATCCTCAAATACCCTCTAAACCTCGAACCAGCTACTTTAAATCTATAGCCCCTGCATATAGACACTTCTGTTAAGGGAAATAGGTCCTCCCTATCCACTCTATTTAGGCCCCTCAACATTTTATAACCTCAATTAAATCTCCCCTCAGCCTCCTCTGTTTGAAAGAAAACAACCCCAGCCAATCCAATCTTCCCTCACAGCTAACATTCCCCAGCCCAGGCAACATCCTCGTAAATCTCGTCTAAACCCTCTCTAGTACAATCACATCTTTCCTGTAATGTGGTGAACAGAACTGCACCCAGTACTCTAGCTGCGGCCTAACTAGTGTTTTATACAGTTCAAGCATAACCCCCCTGCTCTTGTATTCTACGCCACGGCTGATAAAGGCAAGTATTCTGTAGGCTTTTTTAACCATTTTATCTACCTGTCCTGCTACCTTCAGGGATATGTCGACATGCTCTCCAAGGTCCCTCTGATCCTCTGCACTTTCAAGTATCCTACCATTTATTGTGTGAACCCTCCCCAAATGCATTACGTCATACTTCTCCGGATTGAATTCCATTTGCCTCTGTTTTGCCCACCTGACAGGTCCATTGATATCTTCCTGCAGTCTACAGCTTTCTTCTTTATTATCAACCACACAGCCAATTCTTAATCATACTTCCCACATTCAAGTCTAAATCATTGATATATACCACAAAAAGTAAAGGACCCAATACTGAACCCTGCAGAACCCCACTGCAAACAGCCTTCCAATCATAAAAATACCCTTCAAACATTACCCTTTTTTTCCTTCCTCTGAAACAATTTTGGATCCAACCTGCCACTTTGCCTTGGATCCCATGGGCTTTTACTTTCATGACCAGTCTGCCATGCGGGACCTTATCAAATGCCTCGCTAAAATTCATATAGACTACATCAAATACACTACACTCATCGACCCTCCTTGTTACCTCCTCAAAAAATTCAATCACGCCCTTCCCTTAACAAATCCATGCTGACTGCTCCTGATTAATCCGTGTCTTTCTAAATGAAGATTTATCCTGTCCCTCAGAATTTTTTTCAATAATTGTCTCACCACCGAGGTTAGGCTGACTGGCCTGTAATTACTCGGTCTATCCCGTTCTCCCTTTTTAAACAATGGTGCTACATTAGCCGTCCTCCAGCACCCCACCTGTAGCTAGAGAGGATTGGAAAATTATGATCAGAGCATTTCCTATTTCCTCTTACTTCTCTTCACAGTCTGGGATACATTTAATCTGGGCCTGGTGATTTATCCACTTTCAAAGATTTTAAACACCTTAATACTTCCCCTTTCACTCTGCTTATTTCATCTAATATTTCACATTCCTCCTCCCTGATTGCAATGTCTGCATCGTCCCTCTCTTTAGTGAAAAAAGACGCAAAGTATTCATTAAGAACCATACCCATGACTTCCGCCTCCAAACACAGAATACCTTCATGGTCCCTAATATGCCCTACTCTTACATTAGTTATCCTCTTGCTCTTAATGTATTTATATGTACATCTTTGGGTTTTACTTGATTTTAATTGCCAACATTTTTTCATGCCCTCTTTGCTTTCCTAATTTCCAATTAATTTCACCCCCGCACTTTCTAAACTCGTCTAGGGTTTCTGCAGTATTGAGACCTCGGTATCTGTCATAAGCTTCCCTTTTTTTCTTTAACATTCCCTGTATGCCCCTTGACATCCAGGGAGCTCTAGATTTGTTAGTCCCACCATTATTCTTTAAGGGAACATACTTACTCTGAGCCCGCACTATCTCCTCCTTGAATGCCTCCCACTGCACTCATTCATCGTCAAGTTTCTGTCTCCAGTCCACTTTAGCTAAATCACAACTCAGCTTAGTAAAATTAGCTTTTCCCCGATTGAGAATTTTATTCCTGGTCTATCCTAGTCCTTTTCCATAACTACACTAAATCTAACTGAATTATGATCACTACCACCAATATGCTCTCCCACTAATACTATTTCCACCTGGAGAGCTTCATTCCATAAAACGAGATCCAGAACCACCCCCTCTCTTGATGGGCTTGCTCTGTACTGGCTAAAATAGTTTTCCTGAATGCATTTTAAGAATTCTGCTCCCTCTATAACTTTCACACTAATTTTATCCCAGTTAATATTAGGGAAGTAGAAATCGCCGACTATTGATGTCCTATTTTTGTTCGTCTCAGAAATTTACCTACATATTTGCTCTTCTTTCCCCCTCTGACTTTTTGGGGGTCTATAGTACATTCCCAGCAGTGTGATTTCCCTTTTTTTGGTTTTCAGTTCATCCCATATGGCCTCATTGGATGATCCTTCTAATGTATATCATCCCTCCTCACAGCTATAATTGTTTCTTTAATCAATATTGCGACCCCCTCCTTTTATATCCCCCTTTATATCTCGTCTGAAAACCCTGTAACCAGGAATGTTGAGCTGCCATTCCTGCCCTTCTTTCAGCCATGTCTCAGTAATGGGTATAATATCATACTCCCATGTGTCTATCTGTGCCCGCAGCAGATCTGCTTTATTCCCTAGATTCCTTGCATTGAAGTATATACCATTTAGCACTGCCAAACTCCCTTGTTGTCTATTTTCTAGCCTTTGTTTCATCTGCCCTCCAATCTTGCTTACTAATTTTCTGCCTTCCATTTTCTGCTTTGCTTCTCTCCCTTCTGAAGCTACTCTCAGGTTCCCATCCCCCTGGCAAGCTGGATTAAACGTTCCCCAACAGCACTAAGAAATCCCTCCCCCCTCCCACTACCCCTCCCCCCCCCCCGCCCCCCCGCCGGATATTTGTCCCGGTCCTGTTGAGATGCAACCCGTCCGGCTTGTACAGGTCCCACTCCCCCCCCGCCCAGAAACGGTACCAATGCCTCAGGAATCGAAAGCCCTCCCTCCAGCACCATCACTCGAGCCACGCATTCATCTGCTCTATCCTCCTATTCCTTTACTCACCAGAACGTGGTACCGGGAGTAATCCAGAGATTCCTGCCTTTGAGGTCCTGCTTTTTAATCTCTTTCCTAGCTCCCTAATATTTGATTGCAGGAACTCATCCCTCTGCTGTTGGTACCAGTATGGACCACGACCTCTGGCTGTTCACCCTCCACTCTCAGAAAGTCCTGCACCGCTCAGTGACATCCTTGACCCTGACACCAGGGAGGCAACATACCATCCTGGAGTCACGTCAGCGGCCGCAGAATCGCCAGTCTGCACCCCGAACTATCAACTAACATATGACTGTTGATCTTCCACTCTTCTTCCTCCCCCCTGTGCCATGCACTTGGCTCTGGCTGCAGTCCCCAGAGGAACAATCACCCCCACCAGTATTCAAAGCTGAAAACCGGTTAACGAACGAGATGCACTCAGGGGATTCCTGCCCTTCCTGCCTGGTGCTCCTCTTCTGACAGGCGGTCGCCCATTCCCTCTGTGCCTGCACACTCTTATGCTGCGGGGTGACCACCTCCTGAAACGTGATATCCACGAAGTTCTCAGACTCGCGGATATATCGCACACTGACACAGTGTACCAGCAAGGGACAGATTCAGTATCGATCCCATATTCAGCAGCGAATCCCACATTGACGCATAGTTCCAGAGTGACAGAGGCAGTGTCTGTCCCACACTCAATGATCAAACACACTGTTCACACTAGAATCGTGTGAGCGCGTCCATCTGCTTTTAATGGTTGTTTGGAGTTTACAGCAGGACCAATAAATTACTTGGCAATGGTTTTCAGCTGAACATAAACACGGTACTGTGGTATCTCAGTCGAATTTTAATGTTTTTTACTGAATGATTGTCACTTGTTGCAGTACTCGTTTTCAGACAGGAGATGGCACCAAGCTCAAATAGTTTGGAGTGAACGGATTGTGTCCACACATCCAGACCGCCGTGAGTCTGGTGCGGCCCGGGGAGCTGGCCTAGCACGGGGTGGCCAAGTACGCCAGTTCCAAGCAAAACTCCACAATTCACTGACAAAGCTACAGATCACACAACGGCTTTTTTAAGAGCCACCCACAGCCTCTCTGAAGGAGCCGCCAGTTTAATGCACCGATTTAGTCAGTTTATTCATTCGGGATAATGTCCCATCAATCTGGTGAGGACATTATCAGAAAATTAGTGAAACTGCCCCACGGCTAGCCCGGCGGCGGATGGCTGGTTTGGTGATGCCCTGGTTGCTGTCACGGAGCACGTTACGGCGCCGTTTGGCTCCGCCTTTGCCCAGTCCTTTGCCTGCTGTACCTCGTCCATTTATGACGTTTCTTCACAGGACTATAAACTGAATGATAAACGCTCGCCGTGTTGATGAATTTATGAAGCAAGCCCGGACTGATTGAGAAAGGCAGAGTGTGAGAGAGGCTGGGAGGAGACAGAATCAGAGTGACAGACAGAGCAAAGACAGCGTCATCTGAGCTTCAGCTCCGCCTCCAGGTTTCACGCTTCAGCATTGAAACACTTGCCTGCTCCTCCCCCTCTCCCCACACAGTGTTTAAACCGACAGAAAAGGCCCCTGCGAGCGTCCCTTCCCCAGCTCTGCCAGCGGGGGCCGTTTCCTCTGTGCTCGGCTGATGATGGTTGAACACATCAGGGAGCGGAGATATCACGGGCCCGAGTAAGGAAGCAAACAACAGCCTCCTCACAGCAGCACATCGCACTGGGACTGTGTCCGCAGATTGGGCTATGAGTCGGGGTAAGTTCAGCGGCAGTCGGGGTTTGTTTGTCAGAGGCAGAGTGGAATAGGAACTAGTTTGAGGACCTGGAGTGAGTGGGGGAAGGGAGAGGCCATTCTTGGGCTGTGTGTGGTCAGTGTAAGGTAACATAGAAAGTAAATCACCTCGCTCTTACAAATCATTGCTGCTTTCTTCCCCCATATCAGTTCCAATCTCACCGTGTCTGTTGTTATTGGACAGTGAACAGTGGAAACACAGCCTGACAGTGAGGTTTTGTGCAGTTCCACAAAGTGCATCTATTGTATTCACCAGGTGAGAAGTGTGAAAGAACACATTTCAAAAATGGGTTATTTTGTTTCGGTGCATTGAGTTCTCCAGAAACCTGTTGCTGTTGATCGAGAGATACATTGTCGCTCCCTCAGATACATCATGATCCGGGATCTGTGACATTCTCTAACAACACAGGCCCACAACTCGGTTTCAATAGACTGACAATAACTGATGTACAGCCCAGCTACCGATACAATTATTACAGGAAGCGATTCAGAATTTTATGCGTAGTCCCATGGGAGTGGGAGATATAAACCTGGACGGTGCCAATCGGGTGGTCCCATTCATGGTCCAGTGCTGGGTTTGGGTGGTGTCTGGATGCTGATAACTGACCATAGAACCGTCCTACACACCTGGTGTGTAGAATCTGAGTGCCGCTGTACTGCAGTGAGGTCTGACAATGACAATGTTTGTATCGCGGTTTCCTCTCTCCAGATACTTTACATTTATTATAAACAAACACATTGGTTACAACTTTATTTTTATATTCTCCCAGCACCTGTCCATATAAGATAACAAATATTTTTCTCTTATTAATCTCATAGCAAAATACTTCAACGAGCCAGAATAAAAATGATCTTTCCTCCAAAAAGTCACAAGGAACAGTGCAGGCAACTTCTTCTCACACACATTAAGTACATTGTCACTCACAGAGCGCAGAGACTCAGAACTGGCCTCAATCCTATTATAACAGGCAGCAGAAGCAGTCAGTCCCACAGTGATCTGAATTGTCAGAGTTACATTATGATTCCCACAGTCACTTGCAGCCGTAGAATAAGATGTTGTTTCGAAGTCCAAACATATCGCTCTGACAGGCAGATCCATTGTCACACCCTTACACTCACACACAAACAGGTACGGTGTCAATCCACACTGATACGGTGTCAATCCACACTGCTGGCTGTACACGGACATTCAAACCCAACAACTAACAGACAAGACCAGAAGGTCAGAGGTAATGGACTGAAACAAATATCCTCCGGAGTCAGTCACTGATAATCTCAAACGAGCATTGGCCTACACAAGGTGGAGTAGGAACAGAATCCAACAGTCACACAGAGCAAGAATAGCACAGTACAAGAGAATGTCAATTACATAATAATTCTTACATCCACACACATTACCAGTCCAACAGGTAAAGAATCAATCGCACACTCACACACAGTAGCAGAACTGACAGCTACAGAATAAAGCCCACACTCACAAAACAGAGACAGACAGGTACAAAGTAAAATCCACAATCACACCAAAAACAGACAAAACACTACATCCATATACTAGAAACTGAGTTCGAGTAAAATCCACACACATCCCAGAGACAGATTGCTATAGAGTAAAACCCACACTCACATACCAGGCTGACAGCTATAGATAAAATCAACACTCACTTAAAAGAGACTGACACACACAGTGTGAAACTCGCACTCACATCCCAGAGAGTGACAGGCACAAGGTGAAACCCACACCCACAAGCATAGAATGTCAGATACAGAATAAAATCCGCACTTCCTTACCAGGAACAGGCAGTGACTGATTATAGCTCTTACTAATACAACAGACATTGACAATGCAGCATAAAACCCCACTCGTACTGAAACTGACATTTACACAGATCACACCACACTCACATACAAGAGACAGAAAGATGCAGAGTGCAATACCCACTCGCACACCAGAAGCTGACAGATACAGTATTAAATCCCAGAGTCTGACAGGTACAGAGTAAAGTCCACACTCACATTCCAGAATCTGAATGATAAAGAGGAAAACAAAACTCAGGCTCCAGATGCATGTTAATATCATTACTCACAAACCTGTGACTTACAGATGCAGACTAAATTCCACACTCTCATCCCACAAACTGTCAGGCACTGAATAAAACCATTAATCTTACAACAGAAATTGAAAGGTAGAGCATAAAACCCACACTCACATACCAGAGACTGTCATATACAGAGTGAAACCCACACTCACATACCAGAGACTGTCATATACAGAGTGAAACCAACACTCACATACCAGAGACTGTCATATACAGAGTGAAACTCACGCTCACATACCAGAGACTGTCATATACAGAGTGAAACCCACACTCACATACCAGAGACTGTCATATACAGAGTGAAACTCACGCTCACATACCAGAGACTGTCATATACAGAGTGAAACCCACACTCACATACTAGAGACTGTCATATACAGAGTGAAACACACACTCACATTCCAGAGACTTTCAGATACAGAGTGAAACTCACGCTCACATACCAGAGGATGTCATATACAGAGTGAAACCCACACTCACATACCAGAGACTTTCATATACAGAGTGAAACTCACGCTCACATACCAGAGACTGTCATATACAGAGTGAAACCCACACTCACATACCAGAGACTTTCATATACAGAGTGAAACTCACGCTCACATACCAGAGACTGTCATATACAGAGTGAAACCCACACTCACATACCAGAGACTGTCATATACAGAGTGAAACTCACGCTCAAATACCAGAGACTTTCAGATACCGAGTGAAACTCACGCTCACATACCACAGACTGTCATATACAGAGTGAAACTCACGCTCACATACCAGAGACTGTCATATACAGAGTGAAACTCACGCTCACAAACAGAGACTGTCATATACAGAGTGAAACTCACGCTCACATACCAGAGACTGTCATATACAGAGTGAAACTCACGCTCACATACCAGAGACTGTCAGATACAGAGTGAAACTCACGCTCACATACCAGAGACTGTCATATACCGAGTGAAACTCACGCTCACATACCACAGACTGTCATATACAGAGTGAAACTCACGCTCACATACCAGCAGATCACAAGCGCATAATAAATCCAAAATTTGCATACCAGAAACTGGAGCTACTGAAATAAAACAACACTCACATTCCAGAGACTGACATATACAGAACAAAATCCACACTCACATTCCAGAGACTGACAGATACAGAACAAAATCCACACTCACATTCCAGAGACTGACAGATACAGATCAAAATCCACACTCACATTCCAGAGACTGACAGATACAGAACAAAATCCACTCTCACATTCCAGAGACTGACAGATACAGATCAAAATCCACACTCACATTCCAGAAACTGTCAGATACAGAACAAAATCCACATTCACATTCCAGAAACTGTCAGCTATAAGAAAATAAGAAATAAGAGCAGGAATAGGTCATACAATCCGTCTAGCTGCTCCGCCATTCAATAACAACATCGCTGAACATTTACCTCAACTCTAATTTCCCACCCTCTTCCTGTATCCCTTGAATCCATTAGTGCCCAAAAATCTATCAAACTCAGTTTTGAATACACTCACCGACTGAGCAGCCACAGCCCTATGCAATAGAGAATTCCAAAAGATTCACAACCCTCTGAGTGAATACTTTTCTCATCATCTCAGTCCAAATCATGAGACTGTGGCCCCGAATTCTTGACTCTCCTGCCAGGGGATACAGCGTCGCAGCATCTACCCCTGCCAAGCCTGCTAAGAATTTGAAACATTTCAATGAGATCACCTCTCATTCTTCCAAACTCCGGAGAATATAGGACCATTTTAGGCAATCTCTCCTCATAGGACAGCCCTTTCATCCCAAGAATCAATCTCGTGAACATTTGTCGCAGCCCCTCTAAAGCATGTACATTCTGCCTTAGATAAGGAGACCAACATGTGCAAAGTACTCCAGTTGTGGTTTAACCAAAGGCTTATATAATTGCAGCAAAACGTATTTATACTTTTACTGCAAGCCCTTTGCAATAAAGGCTAACATACCATTAACCTTCCTAAATGATTGCTGTAGCTGTATGTTAACTTTCTGCGATTTGTTTAAAAGGACACTCAAATCCCTCTGAATAGGGACAGAGGAAAACCCACACTCACACACCAGAGACTGTCAGTGACAGAGTAAAATCCTCAATCATATAACAGAAACTGACAGATACATAATGCAACCCACTCACACATACCAGAAACCAACAGGTACAAAATAAAGCCCACACTCACATACCAGACACTGACTGGTAAAAAGAAGAAAACACACTCACATCCCAGAGACAGAGAGGTAGTGTAAAACACACACACATGTGGCAGAAACTGACAATTACAGAAAACAAACCACAGTCACATCCCAGAAATATTAGATTTAAAAACAGGAGTAGGCCGCACGGCCCCACGAGCCTCACAGATACAGAATAAAGTCACACTCACACATCAGATACTATCACGCAGAGAATGACCACCCACTCTTCCATACCAGAAACTGACAGGTAAAGATTTAAACCGACACTCGGAAACCAGAAACTGACAGATATAAAATAAAACCCACCGTCGCACATCAAATCTAACAGATACAGAGTAAAACACGCACACACATCCAAGGGTATGACATATACAGAGTAAACCCCCCACCACACATCCCAGATTATGACATATATAGAGTAAAACCCTAACACAATTCCCAGAGCATGACAGATACAGAGTAAAACCCTAACACACTTCCCAGAGTATGACAGATACAGAGTAAAACCCTAACACAATTCTCGGAATATGACATATACAGTGTAAAACCCTAACACACTTCCCAGTGTATGACAGACACAGAGTAAAACCCCCACATATCCCAGAGTATGACAGATACAGAGTAAAACCCCCACATATCCCAGATTATGACATATACAGAGTAAAACCCACACTCACATCTCAGAGTATGACAGATACAGAGTAAAGCCCACACTCACATCCCAGAGACAGACAGATACAGAGTAAATCCCATTTTCACATACCAGAGACCAACAAATATAGAGTAAAACTCACATTCACATCACAGAAACTAGCAGGCTTTGATTGAAATCCTCACACATACAATATTAACTAAAAGGTACATAACACAACCCACTCAGACATACAAAAAACCAAAATGTACAGAATGAAGCCCGTCCTCACAAACCAGACACTGACAGGTACAAAGAAAAATGCACACTCAGATACCAGAAACTGACAGAGACAAAATAATCTCACACTCATTCACCAGTGACTGACTGATACAGAAGAAACCCACACTCACATACCAGAAGCTGACAGGTACATAATAAAGCACACCTTTGCACAGCAGAAAAATAAGATCGTGAAAAAGACACTTACATAGCAGAGACTGACAGATAAAGACTTAAACCCACACTCACGTACCAGAAACTTACAGATTCAGAGTAAACCATTTCTTGCATAGCAGAAATTGACAGGTAGAAAGGAAAACCCACACTCATGTATCAGAAACTGACAGGTACAGAGTAAAACCAATACTAAAATACCAGAGATTTGTGGGTTCAGAATAGAACCTACATTTACAAACCAGAGACTGACTGATGCAAAGTAAAACTCACAATCACATATCAGAAACAGTCAATTACAGCATAAAACCCACACCCACACTTCAGACACTGATAGATAGAGAATAAAAAATGCATTCAAATACCAAAGTCAGACAGACACAGACTAAAACGCACATTCACAAAACAAAGACTGACAGAAACAGAATAAAACCCATTCTCACAGAACAGAAATTGAACGATGCAGATAAAAAAACCACACTCACATATCAGAGACTGACTGGTAGAGTAAAACACAAAGTTTACGAATTAGAAACTGACAGTTACAGTGTAAAACCCACACTCTCTCATCAGAGACTGACAGGTACAGAGTAAATTCCATATTCACGTACCAGAGACTGACAGGTAGGGTTGAATCACACACTTGCACAGAGTATCGGAGTGTGACAGACACAGAATGAACCACACACTCACATACAGTACCAGAAAAATGATAGACACATATTGAACCAGAAGAGGCGGACCTGTGTGAGAGCGGCAGCGGGACCTGAGAGACGGCGTAGCGGCCATAAAGGAGCGTTACAGAGGAGGCCCGAGTGCTGCGAGTTGGGAAAAGAGTCCGAGAGCGCGAGCAGTCAAACAACAACAACAGCGAAACCGCTAAAGTGACGTCACAACCAGGAAAGGAGTTGATTGGTAAGTAGGACCTGGTGAGTATTTGTACAGTCCAGTCGTTGAAGTAAAAGTAAGGTCTCCAGTTTAGAGTAAGTAGTGTTTAAAGTGAAGTGAGGTCCCTAGTGTATTTAATATTCTTCAATTTAAAGGAAGTAAAGGGAGTAAATTAATGGGTAGGACCTGGCAGGGCAGCTCAGCACCGTGGAGTGCTCCTCCTGTGCAATGTGGGGAGTCAGGGACACTTTCGGTGTCCAGGGCGGTCACATGTGCAGGAATAGTCTCCAGCTGCAGCTACTCGAAATCCGCGTTTCGGAGCTGGAGCTGCGGCTGTAGTCACTCTGGAGCATCCGCAAAACATAGAAACATAGAAGATAGGAGCAGGAGTAGGCCATTCGGCCCCTCGAGCCTGCTCTGCTTTTTAATGAGATCATGGCTGATCATCCAAATTCAGTACCCTGTCCCTGCTTTCTCCCCATATCCCTTGATCCCTTTAGCTTTAAGAAATATATCTAACTCATTCTTGAATATATTTAATGAATAGGCCTCAACTGCCTTCTATGGTAGAGAATTCCGCAGGTTCACCACTCTCTGGGTGAAGAAACTCCTCCTCATCTCAGTCCTAAATGGCTTACCCCTTAGACTTAGACTGTGAGCCCTAGATCTGGACTTCCCCGCCATCGTGAACATCCTTCCTGCATTTGGTCTGCCTAGTCCTGTTAGAACTTTATTAGTTTCAATGTGATCCCCTCTCATTCTTCTGAACTCGAGCGAATATAAACCTAATCGACCCAATCTCTCTTCATACATCATTCCTGCCATCCCAGGTATCAGCCTGGTGAATCTTCGCTGCACTCCCTCCAAGGCAATAACATCCTTTCTCAGATAAGGCGACCAAAACTGCACACAATACTCAAGGTGTGGTCTCACTAAGGCTTTTTACAACTGCAGCAAGTCATCCTTGCTACTGTAATCGAATCCTCTCGCTATGAAGACCAACATACCATTTGCCTTCTTTAACGCCTGCTGCACCTGCATGCTTAGCATCAGCGACTGCTGCACAGAGACTCCCAGATCGCGTTACACTTCCCCTTTTCCCAATCTATTGCCGTTCAGATAATAATCTGTCTTCCTGTTTTTGCCACCAAAGTGGATAATCTCCCATTTATCCACATTATACTGCATCTGACATGCATCTGCCCAATCATTCAACCTGTCCAAATCATACTGGAGTTTCTCTGCATTCTCCTCACAGCACACACGCCCTCCCAGCTTTGTGTCTTCTGCAAACTTAGAGATATTACATCTAGTTTCCTCGTCTAGATCATGAATATATATTGTGAATTGCTGGGGTCCTAGCACCGATCCCTGCGGTACCCCATTAGTCACTGCCAGCCACTCGGAAAAAGACCCGTTCCAACTCTTTGCTTCCTGTCTGCCAACCAGTTCTCTATCCAAATCAGTACCTTACCGCCAATCCCATTTGCTTTAACTTTGCACGCTCATCTCTTATGTTGGACCTTATCGAAAGCGTTCTGAAAGTCCAAATACACCACATCCACTGGTTCTCCCTTATCTATTCTACCAGTTACATCCCCAAAAAAGCTGAGATCTTCGTGGATAGCACGTTTAACGAGGTCGTCACACCGAAGCTAAAGAGTGCACCGGAAGATAGGGAATGGATGACCACCAGAAAGAGTAAAAGAACTAGGAAGGTAGTGCAAGAGACCCCTGGGTCTATCTCCCTCTCCAACAAATTTTCTGTTTTGGATACTGCTGGGGGAGATGGTTTCTCAGGGGAATGCAGCAAGAGCCAAGTCTGTGGCACTACGAGTGGCTCAGCTGCACAGGAGGGCAGGAAAAAGAGTGGAAGAGCAATAGTAAGAGAGGATTCTACCGTAAGGGTGACAGATAGACGTTTCTGTGGCCGCAGACATGACTCCAGAATGGTATGTTTCCTCTCTGGTGCCAGGGTCAAGGACGTAACTGAACGACTGCAGGGCATTCTGAAGGGGATAGCGTATAGTCAGAGGTCGTAGTTCACATTGGTACCAACGACACAGGTAGAAAGAGTGATGAGCTCCTGCAACAAGAATTTAGGGAGCTAGGTAGCAGATTAAAAAGCAGGACCTCAAAGTTTGTAATCTCTGGATTACTCCCGGTGCCACGTGCGAGTGAGTATAGGAATTGGAGGATAGAGCAGATGAATGCGTTGCTAAAGCCTTGGTGCAGGAGGAAGGGCTTTAGTTTCCTGGATCACTGGATCTGCTTCTGGGGAAGGTTGGATCTGTACAAGTTGGACGGGTTGCACCTGAACTGGAACGGGACCAACATCCTTGCGGGGAGGTTTGCTAGTACTGATTGGGGAGTGGCGGGGTGGGGGGGGGGGGGGTTAAAACTGACTTGGGATACGGAGTGGAGCTATAGTAAGGGGTGATGCACAGCCAAATATCGAGGAAAAACAAGTCAGCCTGGAAGGCAGAGCAAATATGTAACGAGACAAGAGAGTATGGCAAGTCTGGCTGACCTTTATTTTAATGCATAAGAATTACGAGTAAGGCAGATTAATTGAAGGTGTTGATGAACAGATGGGAGTATGATATTGTTGCTATCACAGAGACATGGTTGAGGGAGGGGCAGGACTGGTATAGAATCTTCAGGCGAGACAGAGGTGCTTGTAAAAGAGGAGGGGCTTTCGCAATATTAATCAAAGAGTCAATTAGTGCTGTAAGGAGGGATGATATCTTCGCAGGTTCCTCTTATGAGGCCATATGGGTAGTACTTCAAAACGAAAAGGGGGCCAGCACGTTGCTCGGAGTGTATTATAGGCCAATAAAGAGTCAGGGGGAGATAGATGAACAGATATATAGGCAAATCTCAGAGAAGTGTAGAAATAATTGGTTAATAATAGTAGGGGTTTTCAACTTTCCCAATATTAACTGGGACAGTCAGAGTGTGAAAGGCTCCGAGGGCACGGAATTCTTAAAGTGCAACCAGGAGAGTTTTTTCAAGAAGCAAGTAGAATGTCCGACAAGAGAGGGGGCGGTACTGGACCTAATTATAGGGAATGTAGCCGGGCAAGTGATGGAATTGTCAGTAGGGGAGCATTTAGGTGACAGTGAGCATAATTCGGTGAGATTTAACGTAGTCATGGAAAAGGACAGAGATGGACCGGAAATAAAGTTTATAAATTGGGATGGCCGATTTTAATATGATAAGGCAGGATCTGGCCAAAGTGGACTGAGATCAACTACATGTAGGAAAATCCACATCAGAGCAGTGGGAGGCTTTCAGAAAGGAAATAGAGAGAGTACAACGGCAACATGTTCCCATAAAGGTCAAGGGTGGGACCAAAAAGCCCAGGGAACCCTGGAGGTCAGGGATATACGAGAATGGATTAGGAAAAAAACTCAAAACTGTGGAAGCCCTAGAGGAGTATAGAAAGTGCAGGGGGGTACTTATAAAATAAATTAGGAGAGCGAGGCGGAAGTGTGAGAAAACACTGGTGGCAAAATAAAGTAAAATCCAAAGGTGTTTTCTAAGTATATTAAGAGCAAGAGAATAACCAGGGAAAGAGTAGGTCCCATTAGGGACCAAACTGGCAATCTGTGGGTAGAGGCAGAAGATGTAGGTGAGGTTTTAAATGAATATTTAGCATCTGTGTTCACTATGGAGTGGGACGACGTAGGCATAGAAATCAGGCAGAGGGATTGTGATGTACTTGAACAAATTGGTATTGAGAGGGAGGACGTACTAGCGGTTTTAGCTTGCTTAAAAGTGGATAAATCCCCAGGCCCAGAACAGATGGAACCCAGGCTGCTGTGCGAGGCAAGGAAGGAGGTTGCAGGGGCTCTGACACAAATTTCCAGAACATCTCTGGCCACTGGGGAGGTGCCAGTGAACTGAAAAACAGCTAACGTAGTACCATTATTCAAGAAGGGTAGTGGGGATAAACCAGGGAATTACAGGCCAGTGAGCCTAACAGCAGTGATAGGGACAATTTTTTAAAAAAATTCTGAGGGACTGAAATAGTCTCCACTTGGAGAGGCAAGGATTAATGAAGGACAGTCAGCATGGCTTTGTCAGTGGGAGATCATGTCTGATCAATTTGATTGAATTTTCCGAGGGGGTGACTAGGTGTGTGGATCAGGGTAGTGCAGTTGATGTGTTCTACATGGAGTTCAGTAAGGCTATTGTCAAAGTCCCGCATGGGAGAGCGTTCAAGAAGGTAAGAGCCCATGGGCTCCAGGGCAACTTTGCACATTGGATCCAAAATTGGCTTAGTGGAAGAAGGCAGAGAGTGATGGTCGAAGGTTGATTTTGTGACTGGAAGCCTGTGTCCATTGTGTACCGCAGTGATCGGTGCTTGGTCCTTTGCTGTTTGTAGTGTACATTGATGATTTATATATGAATGTAGGAGGTATGATCAGAAAGCTCGCAGATGACACGAAAATTAGTGTTGTGGTAAATAGCGAGATTGGGAGACTCAGGCTACAGGACGATATAGACGGGTTGGTCAGATGGGCAGAAGAGTGGGAAATGGAATTTAAGCCTGAAAAGTGTGAGGTGATGCATTTTGGGAGGACTGACAAGGCAACGGAATGCACAATGTATGGTAGGACCCTAGGAAGGACAGAGGATCAGAGGGACCTTGGTGTGCATGAAAATAGATACCTGAAGGCAGCAGGACAGGTAGATAAATTTGTTAAAAAGACATATGGGATACTTGCCTTCATTAGCCGAGGCATAGAATATAAGAGCAGGGAGGTTATGATGGAGCTGTACAAAATGCTAGCTAGACCACAGCTGGAATAATGTGTGCAGTTCTGGTCGCCACACTATAGGATGGATGTGATTGCATTGGAGAGGGTGCAGAGCAGATTCACCACGATGTTACCTGGGCTGCAGCGCTTCAGCTATGAAGAGAGACTGGACAGGCTGGGGTTGTTTTCCGTGGAGCAGAGAAGGTGAAGGCGGGACCTGATTGAATTGTACAAAATTATGAGTAGCATAGATAGGGTAGATAGAAAATAACTTTTCCCCTTAGTAGAGGGGTCAATAACCAGGGGGCATAATTTCAAGATAAGGGGCTGTAGTTTAATCGGGATTCGAGGAAAAACTTTTTCACCCAGAGGGTGGTTGGAATCAGGAACTTACTGCCTGTAAGGGTGTTAGAGGCAGGAACCTACACAACATTCAAGAGCATTTAGATGAGCACTTGAAACGCCATACCATACAAGGCTACGGGCCAAGTGCTGGAAAATGGGATTTGAATAGACTGGGCTTGATTGCCAGCGCGGATACGATTGGCGGAAGGGTCTCTTTCTATGCTGTACAACTCTATGACTCTATGACACTAGGATGATGGGAAAATGGGTCTTGGTTTGAGTTAGGATGATGGGTAAATGGGTCTTGGAGTGATAAGGATGTTGGGTGAATGGGTCTTGGTGTGAGTTAGGATGATGGGTGAATGGGTCTTGGTTTGAGTTAGGATGATGGGTGAACGGGTCTTGGTTTGTGTTAGGATGATGGGTGAATGGGTCTTGGTGTGAGTTAGGATGATGGGTGAATGGGTCTTGGTTTGAGTTAGGATGATGGGTGAACGGGTCTTGGTGTGAGTTAGGATGTTGTGTGAATGGGGCTTGATGTGTGTTAGGATGAATTGTGAATGGGTCTTGGTGTGAGGTAGGATGATGGGTAAATGGGTCTTGGTGTGAGTTAGAATGATGGGTGAATGGGTTTCGCTGTGAGTTAGGATGATGGGTGAATGGGATCGGTGTGAGTTAGGATGGTGGGTGAATGAGTTTTGCTGTGAGTTAGGATGATGGGTGAATGGATTTTGGTGTGAGTTAGGATGTTGTGTGAATGGGTCTTGGTGTGAGTTTGGATGATGGGTGGACGGGTCTTGGTGTGAGTTAGGATGGTGGGTGAATTGGTCTTGGTGTGAGTTAGGATGGTGGGTGGACGGGTGTTGGTGTGAGTTAGGAGGGTGGGTGAATGGGTTTTGCTGAGAGTTAGGATGATGAGTGAATGGGTCTTGTTGTGAGTTAGGATGATGGTGGAATGGGGCTCGGTGTGAGTTAGGATGGTGGGTGAATGGGTTTTCCTGTGAGTTAGGATGATGGGTGAATGGGTCTTGGTGTGAGTTAGAATGGTGGGTGAATGGATCTTGGTGTGAGTTAGGATGGTGGGTGAATGGGTCTTTGTGTGAGTTAGGATGGTGGGTGAATGGGTCTTGGTGAGAGTTAGGATGGCGGAGGAATGGGTCTTTGAGTGAGTTAGGATGATTGGTGAATGGGTCTTGGTGTGAGTTAGGATGATGGGTGAATGGGTCATCTTGTGAGTTAGGATGGTGTGTGAATGGGTCTTGTTGTGAGTTAGGATGGTGGGTGAACGGGTCTTGGTGTGAGGTAGGATGGTGGGTGAATGGGTCCCTGTGTGAGTTAGGATGAAGGGTGAATGGGACATGGTGTGAGTTAGGATGGTGGGTGAATGGGTCTTGTTGTGAGTTAGAATGGTGGGTGAACGGGTCTTGGTGTGAGGTAGGATGGTGGGTGAATGGGTCCCTGTGTGAGTTAGGATGGTTGGTGAATGGGTCTTGGTTTGAGTTAGGATGGTGGGTGAACGGGTCTTGGTGTGAGTTAGGATGGTGGGTGAACGGGTTTTGGTGTGAGGTAGGATGATGGGTGAATGGGTTTTGGTGTGAGTTAGGATGGTGGGTGAACGTGTCTTGGTGTGAGTTAGGATGCGGGCATTAGAATTCCGGATGAGCTCAAGCTCACAGAATATGCAAGTTGTGAGGCAAGGAGATTGGATAGTTGAGTCATGAGGTAGCAGAGGAAATTATGAGGGTATCAGCAGCAGATGATCTGAGGCAGGGGCGGAGCTAGCTAAAAATATAAAAACAGATAGTAAGAGTTTCTATAGATATTTAAAAAAGAGAAGATTTAACAAAGTGAGCATTGGTCCGATAAAGAGAGTCTGGGGAATTAATAATGGAAAATAAGGAGAAGGCAGTTGAATTGAACAGGCATTTTGCATCAGTCTTCACTATATTGGATACAAGTAACATCCCAGAAATAGCTGTAAATCAGGAAATGGTAGGGAGTGAGGAACTCAAGAAAATTATAATCACCAGGGAAGTGGTACTGAGCAAATTGTTGTAGCTGCGGGCTGACAAGTCCCCGGACCCTGATGGACTTCATCCTAGGGTCTTAAAAGAAGTGGCTAGTGAGATTGTTGATGCGTTGGTTTTAATTCTCCAAAATTCCCTAGATTCGGGGAAGGTTCCATTAGATTGGAAAATAGCGAATGTAACTCATTTATTCAAAGAGGGAGGGAGACAGAAAGCAGGAAACTAATGTCCAGTTAGCTTAACATCTGTCATAGGGAAGATGTTAGAAGCTATTATTAAAGATGTTATAGCAGGGCATTTAGAAAACTCAAAGTAATCAGGCAGAGTCAACATGGTTTTGTGCAAGGGAAATCATGTTTAACCAATTTATTGGAGTTCTTTCAGGAAGTAACATGTGCTGTGGATAAAGGGGAATTGATGGATGTACAGTACTTAGATTTCCAGAAGGCATTTGATAAGGTGCCAGATCAAAGGTTATTGCGGAAAATAAAAGCTCATGGTGTAGGGGGTAACATATTGGCATGGATAGAAGATTGGCTAGCTAACAGGAAACAGAGAGTAAGCATAAATGGGTCATTTTCTTATTGACAAGATGTAACGAGTGGTGTGCCACAGGGATCAGTGCTGTGGCCTCAACTTTTTAAAATTTAAATAAATGACTTGGATAATGGGACCGAAGGTATGGTTGTTAAATTTGCTGATGACACAAAGATAGGTAGGAAAGCAAATTTTGAAGAGGACATAAGTAGCCTTCAAAGGGATATAGATAAGTTAAGTGAGTGGGCAAAGAACTGGCAAATGGAGTATAATGTGGGAAAATGTGAAGTTGTCCATTTTGGCAGGAAGAATAAAAAATAAGCATATTATCTAAATGCCGAGATATTGCAGAGCGCTGAGATGCAGTTCGATCTGGGTGTCTTAGTGCATGAATCACAGAAGGTTACTACGCAGGTACAGCAAGTAATTAGGAAAGCTAATAGAATGTTATCGTTTATTGCGAGGGGAATTGAATAAAAAAGTACGGAGGTTATACTTCAGTTATACAGGGCATTGGTGAGACCACATCTGGAGTACTGTGTACAGTATTGGTCTCCTTATTTAAGGAAGGGTGTAAATGCGTTGGACGCAGTTCAGAGAAGGTTTACTAGACTAATACCTGGAATGGGCGGGTTTTCTTATGAGGAAAGGTTGGACAGGCTAGGCTTGTATCCGCTGGAATTTAGAAGAATAAGAGGTGACTTGATTGAAACATATAAGATCCTGAGGGGTCTGGACAGGGTGGATGTGGAGAGGATGTTTCCTCTTGTGGGAGAATCTAGAACTAGGGGTCACTGCTTAAAAATAATGCTCGCCCATTTAAGACAGAGATGATGAGAATTTTGTTCTCTCAGAGAAACATAGAAACATAGAAGATTGGAGCAGGAGTAGGCCATTCGGCCCCTCGAGCCTGCTCCGCCATTCAATGAGATCATGGCTGATCAAACAAATTCAGTACCCTGTCCCTGCCTTTTCCCCATATCACTTGATCCCTTTAGCCTTCCGAAATATATCTAACTCCTTCTTTAATATATTTAATGAATTGGCCTCCACTGCCTTCTGTGGTAGAGAATTCCACACGTTTACCACTCTCTGGGTGAAGAAATTCCTCCTCATCTAGTCTGTCTAGTCCTGATAGAATTTTATACGTTTCAATAAGATCCCCTCTCATTCTTCGAAACTCCAGCGAGTGTAAGCCTAATCGACCCAATCTCTGCTCATATGCCATTTCTGCAATCCCAGGTATCAGCCTGGTGAATCTTCGCTGCACTCCCACCATGGCAAGAACATCCTTCCTCCGATAAGGCGACCAAAACTCCACACAATACTCAAGGTGTGGTCTCACCAAGGCCCTGTACACCTGCAGCAAGACATCCTTGTTCCTGTATTGGAACCCTCTCGCTGCGAAGTCCAACAGACCATTTGCCTTCTTAAAAATTTTAAGACAGAAGTAGATAAATTATTGGTAAGCAACGACTGAAAAGTTATCGGTGGTAGGCGGGAATGTGGAGTAATTAGATCAGCCATGATCTGATTGAATGGCAGATGCAGCTCGAAGAGCCGAGTCACCTACTCCTGCTCCTAATTCGTATGGTCGTATGTTTGTTCCTATGAGACGGGTGATGTTATGGAGGTTGGGGTGATAGAGGAGAGGACCATGGTGTCGCGGAGGGAGCGGTCCCTACGGAATGCTGAAAGGGGAGATGAGGGGAAGATGTGTTTGGTGGTGGGATCACGCTGGAGGTGGTGGAAATGGCGTAGGATGATCCGTTGAATGTAGAGAATGGTGGGGTGAAAGGTGAGGACAAGGGGAACTCTATCGTGGTTCCGGGAGGGAAGGGCAGGGGTGAGTGCAGAAGTGTGGGAGATAGAACGGACACGGTCAAGAGCCGTGTCAACCACGGTAGAGGGGAATCCTCGGTTGAGGAAAAAGGAAGACATGTCAGAAGCTGTGGTATGGAAGGTGGCATCGTCAGAGCAGATGCGGCGGAGATGGGGAAACTGGGAGAATGAAATAGAGTCCTTACAGGAGGCGGGGTGGGAGAAAGTGCAGTCCAGGTAGCTGTGGGTGTCAGTGGGCTTGTAGTGAATGTTTGTCAATAACCTATCCCCAGATATGGAGACGGAGAAGTCGAGGAAGGGAAGGGAAGAGTCGGAGATGGAACATCTGAAGGTCGAGGGCCGTGTCAACCTCAGAAGAGGGGAATCCTCGGTTGCGTTTATCATTTATAACTGAGACTGGATCTAGTGTAATTTAACAGAGACAGGGTTTAGTGTAATATAAACAGAGACAGAGGCTAGTGTAATGTAAAGACATACAGAATCGGCACTCTGTCAATTAATCTGCTCACACTTCATATCCCTGCTCTCAAACTGCGGGGTTCACGTTTTATTTTCTATCTAATCATTCTCGAAAAATTCTGATCGTTGCAGGATGCCACTTTCCATTTCTGCAATGCCTGTTTAATTGTATTTTAAAATGTTAGAATTGTTGGACTGAAATGGTTAACTTGGTCTGTTGTTTAACGACTGTAATTAATGTCAGTTCCCAGGGAATCTGCTCGTCTCCCTGGAGTTTTTACTCTAATATAAATAAGATGCTCCTTTGAATTCTCTACTCCATTGATTCACTGGGAGCGGTGCTCCGAGCACTGATAACTTCATCTTTTCCCGCCAAAAGTGGAATCATGTTTCGGGAATTCCCACTAAATTTTCGGGTGCTTTGGGCAATCTGGGATCTACAAAAGATTTACTAACCCATCATCGCTGCTGTTGGTGTTCCCAGTAAGTCCAACTATTAACTTAGTGAAGCATGTTTAACTGTATTACTGTTGTTCTGTGTTTCCCATTACCTTCCACAGTCTCGGATCATTGATGTTCCTGGGAAGTCCAACTATTAACCTAGTGAAGCATGTTTAACTGTATTACTGTTGTCCTGTGTTTCCCATTATCTTCCACAGTCTCGGATCACTGATGTCCCTGGGAAGTCCAACTGTGTTACTGTTCCTCTGTGACTCCCATTTCCTGCCACAGTCTCGGGTCGCTGATGTTCATAGAATCGTAGAAAGTTACAGTACAGAAGGAGGCTATTCGGCCAATCGCACCTGTACCTGCCTCTGTGAAAGAGCAGTCGTGTTTAGTCCCCCATTCCAGCTTTTTACCGGTAATCCTTTAAGTTCCTCATTCTCAAGTTCCTAACCAACTCTCTTTTAAAACTATTGTTGGAATAGCTTCCACCACCTATTCAGTTAGAGCGTTCCCGATCCCGACATGTTCCTGGGAAGTAACTGTTGGTTCAGTGTTGTTGTTTATGATGAAGGGACATGAAAGCTTAGCGCACCTGAAAGAGCTGTCGCTGTTACATATTTCAATGCAGGTTCCCACCCACTGATCGGAAATCAGTTAACTCCTCTGTTTAAACAATGGACCAAAAAAGGTTACATGAAAGCGTTAAGGGTTTTCCACTTCATCGGCAACAGTAATGTTTACTCTTCTGGGCAGCTAGTAATTCTCTAGAGCATGTTTGTTTGATTGTTACTGAGGTTGTGATTTAGATAATTTCCCG
Source organism: Squalus acanthias (assembly GCA_030390025.1). Taxonomy (NCBI): domain Eukaryota; kingdom Metazoa; phylum Chordata; class Chondrichthyes; order Squaliformes; family Squalidae; genus Squalus; species Squalus acanthias. Next base: position 317,725 of record JASTWF010000448.1, read on the forward strand.
GCTGTTGTTTGTGTCCCGTGTATCCCTCTTGGTGTGCGGTATTGGAAGGTGTCTGTCTTGATGTGTTTGTTACAGAGTCGCCTGTTCATTGGTCTGAATTTAATGGACACTGCGGCCTCACTCCTGCTAACTGTTTAACAATGTTTGAGAGTTTACTGTACATGATCCTTTAACACCAGCAATGTTAGTCTTTGTCCCAGTCTGATACCGGAACTGTGTACTTCCATTAGATCAGAAATGTGTTTTCAGGAAGATTTTATATTGCGTATTCTGTGTACAGTTAAATGGGTACAGAAGCAGCGATCTGAAAGAGAGTCAGAAATACACAGAAACGTTTGACAAAACCCGCCAGCTCCACTTCCCTGTCTGACTTTCCACCATCGCCCACTCTGCTCTCCTCCCATTGGTTGAGGATGTTTAAGACAGGATTACAAGTGTAATGTATGTTCCAGTAATATAGTCAATTAATCGTATTTCCACAAACTTAATATTAATCATTACTCTGACACATCAATGTAAAGCCATGCGGGCCTTGCACAGTTCAGGGAGTCTATCAGTGAGGCGCAACCTGAACTTGGATAATCGCCTATGTCCTTTCTATCATCAATTGGAAACCCGGACAATTGACATTAATAAGCGATTAATTGTTTGGCTGTAATTCACTCTAAGAAAGCATATTGGTAAAGTGTTGGGAAATCCGCTGTAAAATTAATTGCAATATATATATGAACTGAAAGTACTCATTTTAAATTAAAATAAAGCATTAGATACACAGATCTTTACCTTATCTGTGCGAAAAGTAATACGTGTTTGACATTTACACACATGAAGTAGAGAGAACTTGGGGCAAAATCAGCTGCGATTTTTCACACAGCAGCTGGTAAATAGTTTGGTTGATTTTGTCTGGTGCGGGAATGAAGGCAATGACACCGAGAGCTCCTTCTTGAAATATTCCCAACTTTAACATCCTATGAATGAGAAGAGCGGGTCGAGGCGATCTCTGTTCACACTCTCCCCGGAAGGAGGGCGCCTCTGATCAGTAATTAACTGGAGTGTTAACCCGCACAAGGCCAGGAGTGGGGCTTGAACCCATGAGCTTCTCACTCAACACCAGCCGAACTGACTCGGAATGAATCCAATGACTGAGTTTTTAATATTATTATTTTTAACACAGATTTATATTTAATATATTTTCTTCCTTCACCCTCCACTTCCTCTGTTCCAAGCGCAGGTCTAACATCGTCACCTGAGACCAACACATCCTCCGCTCTACTTCATTCTGCTACTGCTTACCCGCAGTCCCGCTGGAGGAGACTGCCGCATTCATCTCGCTCCTTGTTCATCTCCACGTTCTGGTGTCCCTGGAAATCTCTGATAATGTAATGTCTTCCCATCTACTGCGTGTGTGTTTTTGTTATTTTACCTCCCTCTTTTCTCCCTCCTTTTCTGAAAGCGTTGAACTCTGGACCACGGGCTGCGAGGGTACAAACGCCTTCACCGAGAGAACCTAGACAGACACCATAGTAGGTATCAGAACCCCGAGAAAGCTGTTCTCATCTCACTGCCACACCTGTGCACCTTCCAGTCGATGTTGGAGGCCAGTGATCAGAAGGAACATCCCTGCCTCATTCCCCCCTGATCCTACAGCACTGTGACACATGTAGCAGCGAACGGCCATTCCGCACAGGCTTCCGTCCGAACCTGGGAACTGTTGGTAATTTTCCCTCCAGCTACAACAAGTTGTTGTTGTCGACCAGATACACCAGTAATCTCCCATCACAGGAATGGGTTTTCCTATAGATTTCTGCAGATCCTTTTATTTATTGTGTTTAATTTTATTCTGTTCAGCTATTTATTTCACATCTTCTTTCTGCTTTTATTGTAAACCCTGTCTCCAGTAGAACGCCCTGCCACACGTAAAATAATCAGTCTCTATACATGGATGTAGTAGCAATGCTTCTAATTTCAGACCGAACTCCACCGGGTTGCTGCTTCTGTTGGAGCCTGATGTATAATTTCTGTTTTGTAACCTTCCTTACAGTGAAATAAGTGACGATTGTGATCCTGTCTCGGGGAAGGTGCGGTCTCTCCAAATGTGTCAACCGTTACCTGGTGTCCATGGCAGCTGCTGATCTACTGGTCATTTATCATTGACGTGATACTAAGACAGATTCTCGTCGCATACGCTGCACAATTCCGTTTTGTAGGGAGCATTACATTGTGTAATATCCACGCCGGCCTGCTGTATGCAGCCACAGACTGTTCTGTCTCTTTCGCTTTCACCTTGGTTCGATTTGTGGCCATTTTTTGGCAGAAGCTGAAGAAAAAATATTGCACCGAGAAAACGGCGGCTGTGGTTCTAGGAACAGTGACTGTGCTGTTTTGTTTGCAATAGATTTTTATACTTTATGTACACAAGTGAATATTTACTATTAAACATGCCTTGGTTTTGCAATGTATTAGACAGTTTTTTGCTTTCACGGGTATGGGGAGCAATAGAATCTCTTCATTTTATTTTAACCCAATTTGTTCATTTTGTTCTGATTCTGCTGCTCAATGCTTTTACCATCAGACATATTGGCCCTGAAATTCGCCTCTCCGGCTTGCTGCGGGGGTAAGGTTCGCGCGCGCACTTACCTACCGCGCCTGCCGTTGACCTCTTGGGCCACGGGTACTTCAGCTACTGGGCCTGCTCCAAGTGCCGGCGCGCAGTGCTTGTGTGACCAAGGGGCGTAGTTAGTGCGATGCATCATCTGGGATCACGTGGGCATTGGAAAGCCAATGGCAGCAGACCATCTTTCATTCACAGATCTGACAGGAAGACCTGTCAAATCTATGAATTGAAATCGGCCCCAAAAGAACAGCTAAACTTAAAATATTTTTTTTAAAAACCATCACATTTATAAAATAACTATAAGTTAAATAAATTAACTACTTTAAACAAAAACTTAAACTTTTGAAAAATTTTAAATACTTTTTAACAGTGCTAAAAATAAACTTACCTTTCTTTAAAGTATCTAAAAAAGATAAAGCTGTTGAAAAAATGTTAACTTATAATTAATTAAGCACTTATCTTGTTGAAAACCGGTCCTGCGCCTCCTTTTTAAAAGCGCAGGTTCTTCAATAATTACCCTCCCGGAGAAACCTTAAAAAAACCTAAGTTTGCTGCGTGCGCGCAGCCTCCACCGCACACTCAGTTCACCGATGAACCGCCCCCTTCACCAGACCGGAAGTTCCGGTTTCCCGCGAATTCGCAGTGCATGCAGGAAACCGGCTCCTCAGGACGCCATACGGGTGTGTACACAGTGCGTACTCACCCGGGAAGGGCCGAATTTTTGGCCCATTTTATTGTCGAGCAGAGTCCGCAGGAGACTCCGGGCCCACAGCAGTGGGGAGAGTCCCAGTGACCCAGATGGAGAAACGAAAGAAATCCATCATTTTACTGTATGTTATATCCGGGAATTTTATCCTGTTATGGTGATGTTTTTGGTGAATTCCATGTATTTGCGACTGGTTATAATGCCTAATAATGTGACCATTAGCACTTCGGATATCCTACAAGAAATCGGATTCACGCTTCAACTGTTGAGTTCTTGCACAAACAGCTGTATTTATGCCGTGACCCAGACTAAATTCAGAGAGGAGCTGAAGACTGTGGTGAAATTTTCCATCACTCTAATTGATAAATTAATGTAGAACAACGAGAAGAAATGAAAACTGTCAACCTGGCGCCTGAAATACTAAACAGAATTTATAAAGTTTCCCGGAAACACTTATTCATTCAGTGTTATTTTAAAGCTATTTGCAACATTTTATGCTTTGTGCAGCAACTTGATATAAAATGTTAATAAAACAAGACAAACATAAAACCTGCCCATTGATAGTTTAAACAATGTGCTTGTGCTTTCTTCTTGCTTATGTTGATGGCGCTCCATCAACACGAACTGTGCCCATAAAATGCCGCAGAGAAAGATCCTGAGATCTCGTTTACAGGAAGCACCCAGCTGCCCATTTACCGTCTGCTGGGATCCGTGGTCGTTACCCTGTGTGGATTCCATTAGTTCAATAGGTGGAGCAATGCGGGCCGCTAACAATAGGCTGGGATCCGTGGTCGTTGGCCCGTGTGGCTGTCATTAGTTCTATAGGTGGAGCAATGCGGGCCGCTAACAATAGGCTGGGATCCGTGATCGTTGCCCTGTGTGGATTCCATTAGTTCAACAGGGGGAGCAATGCGGGCCGCTAACAATAGGTCGGGAATCCGTGCTCGTTGCCCTGTGTGGATTCGATTAGTTCAACAGGGGGAGCAATGCGGGCCGCTAACAATAGGTCGGGAATCCGTGCTCGTTGCCCTGTGTGGATTCGATTAGTTCAACAGGGGGAGCAATGCGGGCCGCTAACAATAGGGGCAAACAATGCTGTGCAATGGATTCATTTGTGAATCAATGTTGGCTTCATGTCATTGGAGGTGGACGGTTAACATTTTTAGAAACGGAAACACATCCTATCAATAAAACCTTACTCTGATTTGTTCGGTTATTTTTCAGACTTTTCAGTCAACTTTTAAGGGTTATAAAAGTCAAGGTCCAGATTTTAATTAATAGGATTGATTACCAGATTTAATATAAGCAAAATTTGATCATTGAGAAAATAAGGAGACTAAAGATAGACAAATCGTCAGTTCCTGATGGTTTCCACCAGAGGGTATTAACAGAAGTATGTGAGCAAATTGTAGATGTTCCAGCCAGGTTCTTCAAAACTCTCTTGACTCAGGAAGTGCCCCATGGATTAAAAATTGCCCATGTCACTTCATTTTTTAACAAGGGTAGCGGAGACAACATCGGAAATTATTGGCCTGTTAGTCTAAAGTCGGTTGTGGAGAAGTTATTACAATCTGTTATTAGGGACAGTGTGATTGAGCACTTCGACAAATATTAACTGGTAAGGGAGAGCCACCGTGGATTTACGGGACAAGGCATTTCGAACGAACCAAGTTGATTTTTATTAAGATGAACTACCGTGGTAGATAATGGAGTGTCTAGGTGGTTATTTATGTGGAATTTCAAAAGGCATTGGATCAGGTTCCACATAAGGGACTGTTAACAAAAATGAGAATGCATGGAATTGGAGGCAACCTAAAGACATGGGCAGGGAATTGGTTCAGAGATAGGAGACAGAGAGTAGGGATACTGCGTATGTTGACAGATTGGCAGGATGTGGCTTGTGGTGACCCAAGAGATCAGTAATGGGGCTTTTCAGTCCACTCAGAAATGACTTAAATGAAAGAATAGAGAGCCGCATATCAAAGGTTGTTGAAGACACCAAGTTAGGTGGCACAGTAAATAGTGTAGGTGGGAGCAGCAAGTTGCAAAGGGACATTGAGAGATAAGGTGAATGGGCAAAACTGTGTCAGCTGGAGTTCAAGGTGGGGAAGTGTGAGGTCATCCACTTTGGCCCTCAGAAAGATAAATCAGAGTATTTTATAAAATGTGAGAAGCTGGGAACTGTGGATGAACAGAGAGATTTAGGTGTCCAAGTGCAGGAAGCACTAAAGGCTCTTGTCAGGTGCAAAAAATAATTAAAATATTAATGGAATGGCCGCCGTAATATCAAAGGGGCTGTAATTGAAAGGGGTGGAAGTTCTGTTCCAGCTGGACAGAGCCCTGGTCAGACCGCATCTGCAGCACTGCAGTCAGCTCTGGGCACCGAACCTTAGTACGGGAAAAATTGCCTTAGAGGGGGAGCAGCGCAGATTCAACAGAATGGTACCTGGGCTTAAAGGATTACATTATGAGGACAGGTTGCACAGACTAGTCTTATATTCACTTTAGTATAGAAGAATAAGAGTGATATAATTGAGATGTTCAAGGTGATTAAAGGAATTGATCTGGTGCGTGTCCTTTGGTGGGCGATTCCAAAACAAGGAGCATAACCTCAAAATGAGACTTAAGCCGTTCAGGGTTTCTGTCAGGAAGCCATTTTTCACAAAATGTATAGTGTAAATTTGGTACTCTCGCCCCAAAAAGCTGTAGAGACCAAGTTAATTGAAAATTTCAAAACTGAGATTGATTGATTTTTGATAGGCTGTGATATTAAGGGTTCTGGAACTAAGTCGGTTAGAGACAGAGCAGCCATGGTCCAATTGAATGGTGCAACAGGCTCGAAGTGCTGAATTGCCGACTGCTGTTCCTTTAGGGGTTATTTTGATGAAATTGTGAAAACAGACGCTAAATAAGACACGCCTGTTCCAACGTCTGATTTTAGTGTGCAAATTTGGGCCTAATTGCTGATGACCATAATTTGAACTTCCTTCAGGCGCTAAATCCGACACCCACAGGCACTGGAGATCCAAGTGAAGGAGGTCTAGAGGAAGAGGAATGTTCTGTACCCGCAGTGGGAAAGTTGCCACCTCGCGCTCCTGTCCCTCCTGACCCGCTCTTATGCAGCAGCTGTTGCTGCTCTGCCTGGCCACATGTCCACTTCCAATTCCTGCTGCAGACCAAGGGAAAACCCTACCAAACACACCTTATCTCCAGGTGACTCCGATAAGGTGTCCAATAAGGTAGAGTAGCACAACACTCACTATTTTAGGTGAAATCCTCAGAGATTTTCCAGAATAAATGTGAACATCAAAAAGCGATGTCCCTTTCAACATCGCTCCAAAACTTCAGCAACTACTTCTTTACTGCAAATCAGCTGGTCGCTGTTAGGAGAGGACGTCAGGTTCAGCGCCGTCCTCCAGAATACCGTGCAGCCTCGTTAATGAGCGCTAGCAGGCAAGTTAAGTGGCAATTAGCGTCTTAATGATCCTCCGGCGGCCGTTACTAGCGCAAGCTTCAACTCCTTGACCAAGATGGCGTCTTGCGCTAAACGCGGGCTAAACCGGCGTTCCAGCTTAAGACCCCAGCTTGGCCACCTGAGAGGCTCTTTAGCGCCTCAGATATCCGGGGGAAATCGCCCCCCAAAACCCCTATCCCTTCTTATGAATTTTTGAATAGGTCACGATGCAGTTCTGCCCTTCCGACGGGGGTGGCACTGTAGCGCACGAGCTTTGCATTTCCCGACTCTGCAGCTCATAATTTAGAGCGATTCCGCTGCTCCAAACAACTTTATGTCGCTGATTCACAAACCGTAGAAAATGTTGCTACTTGGCCTCGACTCCCCATGTTCAACACTGCGGGAGATCATGTTGTAATAATATAAAATCACAGTGCTATGTATAAGAACGACAGAATATGTCACTTTAAAATGGGACCAGGACAACATCTGTCCACCCTGGTCCGATTAACCTCGTCCGCTAACACTGCTTCGCCCGAGGACCACACCTGGTCTTAACTCCCCATCTAACTCTACAGGAGTTTGACTGTTATTCCCTACAACCAATACTTCCCAAGCAGGTACTCAGTCCCATTTTCCAGGCCTCCGTTGATTTCGGCTGTCTGATAACATGTCCTGTACAACCTCGTATCCGTTCGGGGAAAAAGCTGTCAACTGGCTGTACCTGGAATCCTAACATGATGCCCCGTAGTTCTAGATTCCCCTATTACAGAGAAGAGTTGTGTTATGTTATCTGTGATTTCCTGAATTAGTCTACCATTTCTATAAAACCGTCAAACAATATCATTTCGACACATTTTAGTACAAATTAATTCTGTTTCTCCACCCAGTCCGTTTATCCATCTTATCATGCTGGTGATTTCTCACTGGACTTTCTCCAAGGTGAGTATCTCCTTGCTAAGGTTTGCGCCACACACTGATAACAACATGATCTAGTAATAGCAAAATTATATATAATCACACGTAACTGTTTCATAACAATCAGCAAGTACAAGAAAAATATAGGCAGCAGTCACACAGAACCTGACCCGGAAACACAGTATCGCACCAAGTATTTGGAGCTTTACACGACATCTAACGCGTGTTGTTCCTTCCCTGGGAGTGTTTGATAACATGAGAACATACCAAATAGGAGCAGGAGTAAGACATACGGCCCCTCGAGCCTGCTCCGCCATTCAATAAGATCATGATGTGGAGATGCCGGTGTTGGACTGGGGTGGACAAATGTGAGAAGTCGCAGAGTAGCGCTCCGAAAGCTTGTGATTTCAAATAAAGCTGTTGGACTATAACCTGGTGTTCTGCGACTTCTCACAATAAGATCATGGCTGATCTCCAACCTCAAAACCACTTTCCCGCTCCATCCCCATATCGCTTGATTCCATTTGAGTCCAAAATCTATCTATCTCAGCCTTGAATATACTCAACGACTCAGCATCCACGGCCCTCTGGGCTAGAAAATTCAGAAGACTGACAACCCTCTGAGTGCAGAAATTTCTCCTCCTCTCAGTCTTACATGGCCGACCTGAGCATAAGTGGTAGGCTATGGGAAACAACTTCTCAGCATCTACTCTGTCAAGCCCCCTTCCAATCTTGTATGTTTCATTGATGTCACCTCTCATTCTTCTAAATTACAGAGAGTGTAGGCTCAATCTACTCAATCTCTTCTCATAGGACAATCCTCTCTTCCCACGAATCAATCTAGTGAAGATTTGTTGCACCCCCTATAAAGCAAGTACATGCTTCTTTACATACGTAGACCAAAACAGTACTCAGTACTCCAGGTGTGGTCTCACCAAAGCCCTGTACAATTGCAGCAGTCTTCCTTACTGTTGTACTCCAAACCCCCTTGCAATAAATGGCAACATAACATTTGCCTTCCTAATTACATGCTGTACCTGCATGTTAACTTTCTCTGTTTCGTGAACAAGGACTGCCAAATCCCTCTGAACACCAACATTTAATAGTTTCTCACAAGTTAATAAAATATTTTGTTTTCAGATCCTTCCTACCAAAGAGGATTGGTTAAAGGACAGAAAACAGAGTGTAGGAGTAAACCGGTAATTCTCAGGTTGAAAGATGATTACTTGCACAAGTATTAGTGCTGAACCCTCAGCTAGTTAAATCTAAATTAATGACATAGATGAAGGGATTATCTACCCTGCTAATTATATCCTCAAAAGGGTTTAATACATTTTTCAAACACGATTTCACTGTCATAAAACCATGTTGACTCTGCCCAATCATGTTATTATTTCCTCAGTGCCCTGTTACCACTTCCTTAACAATGGATTGCAGCATCTTCCCGAAGACTGATGTCAGGCTAACTGGCCGGTATTTCCCTGTTTTCTCTCTACCTCCTTTCTGGAGTAGCGGTGTTATATTTTCTATCTTACAATACAACAGGACACTTCCAGAATCTAGGGATTTTTTGAAAATTGCTACCTATGCACCAATTATCTCTGCATTCACCTCTTTGAGGACCCGGGGATGCGGACCATTAGCTGCAGGGGATTTGTCGGATTTTAGTCCCATTAATTTATCCAGTACTTTCACTTTACTAGTATTAATTACTTTAAGTTCCTCACTCTCATTAGACGATTGGCTGCCCACTATCTCTGGTATTTTTTTGTATCTGTTACGGTGAAGACAGAAACAAAATATTTTTTAACGTCTCTACCATTTCCTGATTACCCATTATAAGTTATACAGTCTCAGCCTCCAAGGGACCCACGCTTACTTTCGCTACTCTCTTCCGTTTTATATACTTGTAGAAGCTCTTACAATCTGCTTCTATTTTCTCCCTCTTTATCATTCTGTTGGCCATCTTTTGCTGGTTTTTAAGACTCTCCCAATCGTCAGGCTTACTACTCTTCTTGGCAACGTTATAAACCTCTTTTAATCTAATACTGTCGTTATCCTCATTAGTTAGTCACGGATGGATTACTTTGCCAGTGAAGTTTTTATATCTCAGTGAAATGTATATTTACTGAAAATTATTACATATTTCTTTCAATGATCACCATTGGTTATCTACCGTCATACATTTTAATCTATTTTTCCAATCTACCTTTGTTAACTCGCCCCTCATACCTTTGTAATTGATTTGATATAAGTTTAAGACTCTTGCTTCGGATTTAGGTAAGTCACTCTCAAAATTAACGTGAAATTCTATCATATTGTGATCACTCTGCTCCAGAGGGTCCCTTACTATGAGATTATTAATTAACCCTGTCTCATTACAAAAGACAAGATCTAAAATAACCTCTTCCCTGGTTGGTTCCACGACGTATTGTTCTAGGAAACCTTCTCGAGTGCATTCCGTGAACCCCTCTTCGAAACTGCTTTTGCCAATTTGATTTGTCCAGTCTATATGAACATTAATGTCCCCCACGATTATTGCATTACCTTTGTTCGAAGCTTCTCTTATTTCTTGATGAATAATCTGTCCAACAGTATAGCTACTGTTCGGGGGACTACAAGCTATCCCATCACTATTTTCTGACCTTTGTTACTTCTTATTTCCAACCAAACTGATTCTACTTCCTGGTCTTCTGAGCCAAGATCCTTCAACATTACTGTCCTTATGTCATCCTTTATTATCAGTGCTACCCGCCATCATTTACCATTTTGTCTTTCTTGATGGAACGCCAAGTACCCTGGAATAGTATTTCCCAACGTTGGTTAACCTGCAATCACGTCTTTGTAATGGCTATTAGCTCCAACCCATTTATGAAATTTGTGTCATTAATTCCTCTATCTTGTTACGAATGCTTCATGCATTCAGATAAAGCATTTTAATATTAACCTTTTACCTTTTCCCCTGATTTGACCGTATTCGCTGATGCACTATTACTGTTATACTCTCTGTCCCTCCCTGTCACAATCTGTCTATCTTTATGCAAATCGCTAAACTGCTCTATGGACTTGAATTTTGTCTTTAGATTTTGTACGTTTCCCCTCACCTGCATCCACCCCTTTTAGTTTAAAGCCCTATTTACAGCCTCAGTTATTCAATTCGCCGGAACGTTGTTCACAGCCCAGTTTAATTGGAGACTGTCCAAACGGAACAGCACCCTCTTTCCCCAGTACTGGTGCGAGTTCCCAAAGAATCGAAAACCCTTGCCTCCCATACCACTCTTTGAGCCGTGCATTTAAACCTCTAATCTGTTTCACCCTGTGCCAATTTTCGTTTACTCCGGCAACAATGCAGAGATTACTACCTTTGAGGTTCTGCTTTTTAATTTCGATCCTAGCTCGTCAATCATCTTCAGCAGAACCGCATTCCTAGTTCTACCTATGTCGTTGGTTCCTACGTGGATCACGACAACTGGATCCTCCCTCACCAGCTTCAATTTCTTCTCTTGCCGCCTGCACAAGTCCTTAACCCTGCCGGGCAGGCAACTCAAATTCAGAACTCCCGATCGCGGCTGCAGAGAACAGTATCTATCCTCTGACTATACTGTCCCTTACCAGTACAACATTCCTTTTCACTTCCCCCATTTGTACGCCCTCATGTACCACGGTACCATGGTCAGTTTGCTCATTCACTCTGCAAATTTATCTTCATCCACACTGGCCGCAAGAGCCTCGCACTTGTTGGAAAGGGACAAGGGCCCAGGCTCCTCCAGCACTGCACCTGGGATCCCCTTACCTGCCTGAATCGCAGTCACACCCTCCTATCTACGGCCTGACCTGACACTTCCTCACCTAAGGGGTGTGACTATCGCCTCGATCAAAGGGATGGAATTTCTGTAGTGTCCCGTTTGGGATGATAATTTTTTAAATCTCGGAAATGAATCGCTAGACGATAATCATTTTCTGGTCACTGGAAATTGAGCCTTAGCGCTCCAAGAGGGAATTGGAGCGCACAATCAAGTGCGAACCATTTCTCTTAGGCTGCAAAAGTGCGAGTATGGGGCGGTAGCGGAAGAGCGCTGAACAATGTAGAGTGCAAAGATACCGGCATCGGAAGCTGATCCCTCACTTAAAGGGAAGGGCCAATGATGCTGCACAACTTACTTCTGCTCAGGTGCTGCCAGGTGACCTGCACGACTGCCATTACAGCCCCAAACACTCTCAGAGAGTGGATGGCATGAATTTCTCGCAGCAATAAAGCGTCAAAACATTCAGGAGGCACCAGACTGGTGCAAAGAATACCACTGCCGTTAATTAGCGTTCCCCAAGCGGCCAGCCGAGGTAACAACTCCTCCTCTTCCTGCCGTTACTGACGCCCGGCGATGCAGCAGGGGGCAGGAGGCAATTTCATATCCGGGGCGGTAAAGGGGCGCTGTGCACTTTATGACATCAGAAACTGCGAGGCGCTAGAGAGCAAGGTGGTAAGTGTTAGCGCCAGCGCTAAACCTGCAGGGAAGTTTGCGTGCGTTGCTGAATTCGCCGTGCACAGTGGCTAACCCCTTTCCTGTCCCATTACCACCCCTCCAGGAGACAGGAGACGCAAAGTGTCCAGGTAACTTTCCCCCTCCCAGATGCCCCGCAATGTCTGCACCCCGGAGTCAAGCTCAACAACTCTGAGCTGAAGTTCCTCGAGATTCAGACATTTACTGCAGATGTGGTTGTCCGGGATCACGATGCTCCCACAAACTTCTAAATGCTGCACTTGCGGCACATCTCCTGCACTGCCATCCCTATCAAACCTTGTATTATCTATTTAATTAGTTAACGTTTATGAATTTAATCAACTTACTTATAGTTTATAGTATTTTCACAAATTACTGATCTAATTTAAGTTATAGATAATTTAAGTTAAATAGTCACCGATTACACGAACCACTACAAGTATTGGAGACAAAAGCAGCTCCTCCTTCCTCCTCCGCACCGAACTCCCACTCATACCAAATTCGCACGTTTACACTCTGTTTGTGATGCACTCCGTTTCTGACAACTCTGTACGTCCATTCTGTGCCTCAGCAGATAAATGATACATTTCTACAGGTTTTCTAGCCAAACCCCCTGTTGCTCATGTCAGCCCCAGCAGCCTGGTCAGATTTGAGATCCTTCCAGACAGTTCTAAATTCCGGATAAACTTTGTCAATTTCGACTTTAGCTTTATCGCAGCCTTTACTAGCACCGTGATCCACTAAGACAGCCACTATGCGCGCTGAACTGAATTGTACTGAATGTAGCCGGGATCAATTAGAGCAGAACACACTCGATGTAACCATCCAGAACTGGACCTGTCCACACTGAATGTAACTGTGCTGAACTCGACCTGTCCACACTGAATGTAACTGCTGAACTGGACCTGTTCACACTGAATGTAACTGTGCTGAACTTGGCCTGTCCACACTGAATGTAACTGTGTTGAACTGCACATGTCCACACTGAATGTAACTGTGCTGAGCTGGACCTGTCCAATCTGAATGTAATTGTGTTAAACTGGACCTTCCACACTGAATGTAACTGTGCTAAACTGGAACTGTCCACACTGAATGTAACTGTGCTAAACTGGACCTGTCCAATCTGAATGTAATTGTGTTAAACTGGACCTGTCCACACTGAATGTAACTGTGCTAAACTGGACCTGTCCGCACTGAATGTAACCGTGCTCAACTGGACCTGTCCACTCTGAATGTAACTGTGCTAAACTGGACCTGTCCGCAATGAATGTAATCGTGCTGAACAGGACCTGTCCACACTGAATGTAACTGTGCTAAACTGGACCTCTCCGCACTGAATGTAACCGTGCTGAACTTGACCTCTCCACACTGAATGTAACTGTACTAAACTGGACCTGTCCGCAATGAATGTAATCGTGCTGAACAGGATCTGTCCACACTGAATGTAATTCTGCTGAACAGGACCTGGGCACACTGAATGTAACTGTGCTGAACTGGACCTTTCCACACTGAATGTAAACGTGCTGAACTGGGCCTGTCTGCACTGAATGTAACTGTCCTGAACTGGACCTTTCCACACTGAATGTAACTGTGCTGAACCGGAACTGTCCACACTGAATGTAAATGTGCTGAACTGGACTTGTCCAAATTGAATGTAACTGTGCTGAACTGGATCTCTCCCCACAGAAATTAAACTTGCTTGAATGAAGCTGTGCACAATGTATGCACAGACAGTGGGTGTACACTCCCAGGTGAATTTGGTGACAGCTGCCCGTGACCCGTGCTTACCCGGACTGGAGTTGTATAATGACCATGAGCGAGAACTTGGCCGCATTTTTCGGCTTCACGAACAGAGTTTCTCTGAGCAGTTATAACTAGTGCTGAGACCTCTTAATTCAGCATTTACGGTTTTAAACCCCTGAATTCCTCGTATACAATGCAAACTTTCTCCTTGGCAACCCCTTATTCAGCGTTTTATTATATTTTTTGTAGAAATCTCAGAGGGATCATACTGTAATCTCTGGATATTTCACTGTAGAGCAAGGTTAGTGTTATTGAAAGATATTCTATTCCATCAAAACATAAACACCATCCTGGCAGCGGCTTCACTAATCTGTTTGTTTGAATTAGTGTCATAAAGATAACAGTTCAAGCCATCTAATTATCTCCCTGGCGCCTGACATCAGGTATAAATGTGATAATCTGTGAGTGGAGTGCAGAGCGCGCTCAGAGCTTCTGACAGAAATGCACGGGAAACCAAAAGGTCTGGTGTTTGCCCTTTACTATCCCGTCATTGCAGCTATCGGGGTTCCAGGTAAAGTATTGGAGTTAGTTCCTCATTATGGGTATTAGTCTTTAACTGTATCACTGCTCCTATTTACCGGGAATGCTTCTTCCCTTTAACTGTATCATTTCTTCCCTTCCACGGTATATTTTATCACTTTTCTCAGCATCATTTCTTCCCTTTAACGTAATCACTACCTATTCTGAGTGGCTGTTTCTGCATAATTTATTTTAATGTGTTTTCTACAGAGTCGCCACTTCAGCGATACCAGTCTATTTGCTCTGAGTGATGTTTTATTGAAATTCAACAGTAGATGTCGCTGCACTGTGAGTGGTATTATCACACTAATATAACTGTGTGCATAGTTTTCCTATTGTGTTCCTGGTATTTCACTGTGAGTAGTATTATCACACTATTATAACTGTGCACATATATTTCCTGTTGTGTTATTGGCATTTCACTGTCAGTGGCATTATCGCAATATATTAACTGTGTACATATATTTCCTATTGTGTTATTGGTATTTCACTGTGAGTGGTATTATCGCACTATTTTAAATCTGTACATATATTTCCTATTGTGTTATTGTTATTTCACTGTGAGTGGTATTATCGCACTATTTTAAATCTGTACATATATTTCCTATTGTGTTATTGGTATTTCACTGTCAGTGGTATTATCACACAAATAACTGAGTACATACATTTCCTATTGTGTTATTGGTATTTCACTGTGAGTGTTATTTTCACATGGTTATAACTGTGTAGATATATTTCCTATTGTGTTATTGGTATTTCACTGTGAGTGGTATTATCACACTATTATAACTGTGTACATATATTTCCTAAATTAAAAACAGAAAATGCTGGAAATACTCAGCAGGTCAGACAGCAACTGTAGAGAGAGAAGCAGGGTTAACGTTCCAGGTCAACGACCTTTCGTCAGAACAGGAAAAAGTTGGAGATGCAACAGATTTTTAAGCAAGTGTAGGGGCAGGGAGAGTGGGGAGGGGAGGAAAGAACAAAAGGTAAGTTCTGTGATATGATGGAAGGTAGGAGAGATTAAGAGACATAGATACATAGATACATAGAAGATAGGAGCAGGAGTAGGCCATCCGGCCCTTCGAGCCTGCTCCGCCATTTAATGAGATCATGGCTGATCCTCCAATTCAGTATCCCGTCCCCGCCTTCTCTCCGTAACCCTTAACCCCTTTTGCCTGTAGAAA
This sequence comes from Squalus acanthias, assembly GCA_030390025.1. Classification (NCBI taxonomy): domain Eukaryota; kingdom Metazoa; phylum Chordata; class Chondrichthyes; order Squaliformes; family Squalidae; genus Squalus; species Squalus acanthias. The sequence continues at coordinate 333,425 of JASTWF010000448.1, forward strand.
TATATCTAATTCCCTCTTAAATATATTTAATGAGCTGGCGTACACTGCTCTCTGTGGCAATGAGTTCCACAGGTTCACCACCCTCTGAGTGAGGAAATTCCCCCTCATTTCTGTCCTAAATGGTTTAGCCCTTATCCTTAAATTATGTCCTCTAGTTCTGTTCTCACCCGCCAAGGGAAACATTCCTTCTGCATCTAGTCTGTCTAGACCTGTCAGAATTTTATACACTTCTATGAGGTCCCCTCTCAATCTTCTAAACTCCAGTGTGTACATCCCTAAACTACATAGTCTCTCCTCATAGGTCAATCCCGCCATTCCTGGTATCAGCCTGGTGAATCGCCGCTGCACCCCCTCCATGGCAAGAACATCTTTCCTCAGATGAGGCGACCAAAACTGTACACAGTACTCGAGGTGTGGTCTCACCAGTGCCCTGTACAGCTGCAGCAAGGTATCCCTGTTCCTGTATTCCAACCCTTTTGCTATGAAGGTCAGCATACCGTTTGCCTTCTTGACCGCCTGTTGCACCTGCATGCTCGCCTTCAGTGACTGGTGTACAAGAACACCCAGGTCTCTCTGTACTTCCCCCTCTCCCAATTTATTGCCATTTAAATAATAATTTGCCCTCCCGCTCCTGCACCCAAGGTGGATAACTTCGCACTTGTCCACATTATAGTGCATCTGCCATTTATCCGCCCAATCACCCAGTCTGTCCAAATCGCTCTGGAGCTTCCTGGTCTCCTCCTCTGAGCCCACACCCCCTCCTAGTTTAGTGTCGTCTGCAAATTTGGAAATGCTGCATCCGACTCCCTGATCCAGGTCATTAATGTAAATTGTGAACAGCTGGGGACCCAGGACAGATCCCTGTGGTACCCCACTTGTTACTGCCTGCCATTCAGAAAATGAGCCGTTTATTCCAACTCTCTGTTTTCTATCTGACAGCCAGTTCTCTATCCACGTCAATACTTTCCCCTTTATCCCATGAGCTTCAATTTTCCATGCTAATCTTTTATGTGGGACCTTATCGAAGGCCTTTTGGAAGTCCAGGTACACCACATCTACTGGCTCTCCCCCATCTATTTTACCAGTTACTCCCTCAAAAAATTCCAATAGATTAGTCAAGCACGATTTACCCTTTGTAAATCCATGTTGACTCTGTCCTATCCTGTCCCCATTTGCTAAGTGCTCCGCTATTTCATCCTTAATGATGGACTCCAGCATTTTGCCCACAACTGATGTAAGGCTTACAGGTCTGTAATTACCTGCTTTTTCCCTACCCCCCTTTTTGAATAGTGGGGTAACGTTAGCTACCCTCCAATCCATGGGCACTGTTCCCGAGTCTAATGAATTCTGAAATATCATACTTAGTGAATCCGCTATCTCTAGGGCCACCTCCTTCAGTACCCTATGATGCATGTTATCAGGCCCTGGGGATTTGTCCGCCTTCAATCCCTTTAGCTTCCTTAACACCATATCCTTAGAGATATTGATTTGCGTCAGTTCCTCCTTTGCCAATGTCCCTATTTTTCCCGATATCCCAGGGAGATTTTTTGTGTCTTCCTTCGTAAAGACTGACCCAAAGTATGCATTTAGTTGGTCTGCCATTTCCTTATTTCCCGTTATATATTCCCCCGTATCTGACTGCAATGGACCAACTTTGGTTTTCACCAGTCTTTTCCTCTTGATATACTTATAAAAGCTTTTGGAGTTAGTTTTTATATTTTCAAAAGGGACGATGGTTCAAGTTAAAAGGAGATGGTAATGGGACAAGTACAGAAACAAAAGATGACTCGAGCTGAAGTGTAAACGGCAATGGCTGGATGATCAGCAGCTGCCATGTGAAAGAGAGAAAATAAATGACGGGGAAGAGGTTACGGTTTGAAATTGTTGACATCGATGTTGAGTCCAGAAGGCTGTAGAGTGCCTATTCGAAATATGAGGTGTTGTTCCTCCAGCTTACGTTGAGCTTCATTGGAACAGTATAAGAGACCGAGCACGGAGTGGTCAGATTGGGAGTGGAGCGGAGAATTAAAGTGACAGGCGACCGGAAGCTCGAGGTCACCATTACGGACTGAACGGAGTTGTTCTGCAAAGCGGTCACCCAATCTGCGTTTGGTCTCCCCAATGTAGAGGAGACCGCATCGTGAGCAGCGAATACAGTATACTAAATTACAAGAAGTACAAGTAAGTCGCTGTTTCACCTGGAAGGAGTGTTTGGGGCCCTGGACAGTGTTGTTATTGTGTTTATGGTATTTCACTGTGAATCGTATTATAACACTATTACAACTGTGTCCATATATTTCCTTTTGTGTTATTGGTATTTCACTGTGAGTGGTATTACCACACTGTTTTCATGTCGTGGAGATATTTACTTGTACTTCTTGCAATGTAGTATACTGTATTCGCTACTCACGATGCTGTTTCCTCTACATTGGGAAGACCAAACGCAGATCTGGTGATCACTTTTCTGAACTCCTGCGTTCAGTCCACAGTGGTTACCTGAGATTGTCAGTTGAATTCTCCATCCCTCTACCTCTCTGACCTCTCTGACCTCTCTGCCCTCGGCCTCCTAAACTTTTTTAATGAAGCTCAATGGAAGATCGAGGAACAGTACCTCATCTATCGATTTGGCACTTTCAGCCTTCTGGACTCAACATCGAGTTCAACAATTTCAGGTCATAACCGCTGCTCCTGTTGTTTTCGGACAGCAGCTGTTGGTAATGATTCTGCCATTGCCATTGACGCCTCCTACAGACCAATCATTTGTTTCTGTACTTGTCCAATTAGCATCACTTGTTTGCTTTGCATCATCATCCCTTTTGCCTTTTAATATCTCCTGCCTTCCACCCTATCACAGACCTTCAGTGTTTTAATTTCCTCCCCTCCTCCCTTTCCCTGCCCCTACACTAGCTTAAAAACAGTTAAATATCTAACTTTATCAGTTTCTGAGGAAATCCATCGACCTGAAATGTGAACACAGTTTCTCTCTCCACTGATGCTGCCTGAAATGCTGAGTATTTCCAGCATTTTTTGTTTTTATTTCAGATTTCCAACATCCGCAGTATTTTGCTTTTGTGCATGTATTAACTATTGTGTTATTGGCGCTGTACTGGGAGCCGTATTATCAACAATAACAAACTACATTTATATAGCGCCTTTAACGTGTTAAAATAATTCACAGGAACGTTATCAAACAAAATTTCACACTGAGCCACATAAGGAGATATTCGCACAACAAAAGCTTTGGCAAAGAGGCAAGTTTTGAGGAGCGTTTTAAAAAAGGAGATAGAGTGAAAGCTCGCGGAGTGATGTAGGGTTGGGCAGGTTTCAGAGACAGGGAGGAGCGAAGCTCTGCAGCATTTTGCAAACAACGATGAGAATTTAAAATCGAGGCGCTGCTGGACTCTGAGCTAATGTAGGTCAGCGAGCACAGGGGTGACAGGTGGACGGGACTTGGTGCGAGTTGGGACACGGGCAGCAGAGAATTGGATGAGCTCAGGTTTATGGAAGGAGGAAGATGAGAGGCCGGCGAGGACAGCATTGTAATAGTCACGTCTAGAGACAAGAAAGGCATGGATGAGGTTTGCAACAGCTGATGAGCTGAGGCAGGGACAGAGACAGGCGATGTTACTGAGGTGGAAGTAGGCGGCCTTGAAGATGGAGCGAATATATCTTTGGAAGCTCAATTTCGGGTCAAATAGGACACCAAGGTTGCAAACGGTCTGGTTCAGCCTCATGCTGCCGCTCGGAGATCTCATCCGGAAACATACGTCAGGTTCCACGTATACACTGACGTCACTCAGCTCTACCTCACCACCACCTCTCTCAACACCTCCACTGCCCCCGATTGGTCACGCTGCCTGGGAGAGGGATGGAGTCAGTGGCTAGGGAAAATAGTTTGTGGCGGGAGCGAATACAATAGCTTCGGTCTACCCAATATTTAGTTGTAGGAAATTTCTGCTCATCCAGTGCTGGATGTCGGACAACCAGTGTGAAAGATCAGAGAGAGTGGAAGGTTCGAGAGAGATCATGGTGAGGCAGAGTTGGGTGTCGTCAGCGTATGCGTGGCACCTGACGCTGTGTTTCCGGATGATATCACCGAGGGGCAGCATGACGATGAGAAATAGGAGGGGACCAAGAATAGATGCACCAGGGATTCCAGAGGTAAGGGTGCGGGAGCGGGAAGAGAAGCCATTGCAGGTGACTCTATGGCTACGAGGGCAGTTCCACCCAGCTGGGCGACGGCGGAGAGGAGTTGGAGGAGGAGGATTGTGTGGTTAACCGTGTCAAAGGCTGCAGATCTTTCGCAAAGGAAGAGGAAGGATAGTTTACCATGGTCACGGACACATATGATGTCATTTTTGACTTTGATAAGAGCTGTTTCCGTGAAATTATAACAGTGTGCAAATAATTGCAATTGTATTATTGGTATTATACTGTGTGTGATTGATCACACTATTATCACAGTATACAGGGAGTTCTATTGTATTACTTTCACTGTTACTGTGGGTGAATTATCACACAGTTATCGCTGTGTACATAGAGTTCTATTGTGTTACTGACACTGTCACTGTGGATGAATTATCACACTGTTATCACTGTGTACATGGAGTTCTATTTGGTTATTGATACTTTCACTGGGTGAATTATCACACTGTTATCACTGTTTACATGGAGTTCTATTGTGTTATTGACACACACTGTGGATGAATTATCACACTGTTATCACTGTGTACATGGAGTTCTATTGTGTTAATGACACTGTCACTGTGGGTGAATTATAACAATGTTATCACTGTGTAAATGGAGTTCTATTCTGTTATTGACACTGTCACTGTTGGTGAATTATCACACTGTTATCCATGTGTACATGGAGTTCTATTTGGTTATTGATACTTTCACTGGGTGAATTATCACACTGTTATCACTGTTTACATGGAGTTCTATTGTGTTATTGACACACACTGTGGGTGATGTATCATACTGTTATCACTGTGTACATGGAGTTCTATTGTATTATTAACACTGTCACTGTGGGTGAATTATCACACTGTTATCATTGTGTACATGGAGTTCTATTGTGTGATTAACACTGTCACTGTGGGTTAATTATCACAATGTTATCACTGTTTACATGGGGGGAAAAATTCAGCTGCTTGCGCCTCCCGTTAGCGCCTTAAGAGGGCGCTAATGGGGCGCAAAGCAGCTAACGCCCGGGCGCAGCGCCGCCCACGCCTCCCGCAAAATTCAGCGGGAGGTTAGCGGCGGCGCGAGCCGGTAGCGCCCTGTGGCGCTGTGCCGCAGGCGATGATGTCATCGCCGTGCGCAGCACCCCGATCGCGCTCCAGCCGCGATGTTCAGTCGCGCCCCCTGACTTACCGCCAGACGCTATGTCTCTTTTGCCGGCACTCCCGATCCCTGGGGGCCCAGCTGGGCCCCGGTTCGCGCTGCGCAGGGCCCCTCCCCTTTAAGAAGGGGAGGAAGGCCTGCAATACAGCGGCGCGACGTGCCGCAGTGCCTGGCGCTGCGGCACGTAGCGCCAGGATATTCCCTCGCAGCGCCCCAAGAGGGATGCGGGGTGCTTCCAGTAGCGCCCCGCTTCCCTCTTGGGGCGCAACCACTGAAGTGGGTGAATTATCATACTGTTATCACTGTGTACATGTAGTTCTATTGTATTACTGACACTCTCACTCTAGGTGAATTATCACGCTATTATCACTGTGTACATGGAGTTCTATTGTGTTATTAACACTGTCACTGTTGGTGAATTATCATACTGTTATCACGGTGTACAAGTAGTTCTATTGTTTACCACATGTTGCACTGTGAACGACATCTCTCTGTTAAATTGGTGCAGATACTGTGTTACTGCTTCTTCGACCTGCCAATGTCTCGTTCTGTTCTCGTCCTCGTTCTTTACTCCATATTGAGTGAGGGCGCATAACTGATGGCATCTCTCGGATCTGAGTCGCAATGTTGTAAGTTGAATGTCCGGTCTATGTCTAAGCCCATAATTTATCCTGACAGCGCAGTGCATTGCTGAGGGAGCGCTGTATTGTGGGAGGGGCCGTTTTCCATTGGAACGGAAGGTCACCGGCCAGAAACTCTAACTCTGTTTCTCTTCACAGAAGCTGGCGGAGCTGTGAGTATTTCCGGCATTGTCTGCTCTCTCTTTCTCTCTCTCAATCACTTATTCACTGACTGTCTGTCCGTCTCTTTTACAGCTAATTTGGCAGTGATTGTGATCCTGTCCCGAGGAAGGTGCGGTCTCTCCAGATGTATCACTTACTACCTTATGTCCATGGCGGCGACGGATCTCCTGGTCATTATTACTGCTGTTATATTGAACGGATTGTAGGTATTTATTTCCCATTCAGTTTCCTGTCCATCTATCCGGTCTGTAGTCTCAAGCTTGCGCTAATTTATGCAATCATAGACAGTTCTGTCTGGGTAACGGTAGCTTTCACCTTTGATCGATTTGTAGCCATTTGTTGTCAGAATCTTAAAACAAAGTATTGCACCGAGAAAACGGCGGCGGTGGTTCTAGGAACGGTCTGTACACTGAGCTGTGCTAGAAACATCCCCTGGTACTTTATGTATGAGCCGTTCTTTATAATTAACGATGTTTCTTGGCTCTGCAGCTTTAAAGTAATATTTTATACCTCACCTGCATGGGCCGCATTTGACTGGCTTCACCACATTTTAACCCCGTGTCTCCCATTTATTCTGATTTTGCTGCTCAATGCTCTGACCGTCAGACACATTCGAGCGGCCATTCGAATTCGCAGGAGACTCCGGACCAACAGCAATGGAGAGAATCAGAGTGACCCAGAGATGGAGAGCCGGAGAAAGTCCATCGTTTTACTCTTCTGTATCTCGGGCAGTTTCATTCTGTTATATTTATTGTATCTTTTAACTTTCTTCTTTATCCAGATTGCGAGCGTTACATATTTCTCAGGTTCTAGTTTCAAGGAATCAAATGTTATTCTGGAGGAAAGTGGATATATGCTTCAGCTTTTGAGTTCCTGCATCAACCCGTTTATTTATGCAGGGACCCAGAGTAAATTCAGAGAGGAGTTAAAGGATGGGGTGAAATATCCACTGAGTCTAATTGTTAAATTATTTAAATGATGAAAATGGTAAAGTATAGCATGAATTGTACCTTATATTCCATGTTGTGCTCTTCTTGTCCATGTCAGACACGGCCTCCCCTCCCAGATACACAGTCATTCACTCTAAGATCCTTACCCAATGTGAATTTAAGAATGTTTGAGGAACACTGCATCAGCGCACAATTCAGTGTTGTAACTTGTTCTCAGTTAGATTCCGGTCTCTTCTCGGTGCTGACTCAGGCCTGGTACATTCCCACCAGCCCCGAGGGACCTGGAGTATCTCTACATTCATGTGGAGTCCGACCTCTGATCAAGATTGGATATCAAGTTAACTGTTTAATGAAGGGACCCAATGTCCTCCTGGGAATGGTTTGGATCTTGAGGGTCGGATATGCTCTGAAATGGGAGCACGCGCTGTCCCCACGCATTGTTCTCCGCTCACTGGACACCGCCCCACAGCCGCCCTCCTCTGTCCAGAAACAGAGGAACAGAGGAATTGCTGGACACAGGGCCATCGAGGAGACGTTCTACTCTTTTCAGTGGCCAGTTAGGGCGACACCACCAGTGTCATTAAACAAAATAAAATTAATCTAACGAATAATCACCAAAATCATAAAAATAGCAAACTTATCAAATTAAATGAGATTATCAACTTCACTATCGACTATGCACTCCAGTCTAGTTCAATTTCTATCATCCTGGTAGTCCCATGATACAACGATAATAGCTGTTGACTATTCACAGCAATCAATCTCTATCAATTAATGTACAACAGACCCAGAGATAAGCCGGGCTTTTTGGTGAGATAACAGAAAGGGTTGATGAGGGCAATGCTGTTGACGTAGTGTACATGGATTTCCAAAAGGCGTTTGATGAAGTGCCACATAATCGGCTTTCCAGCAAAGTTGGATCCCATGGAATGAAAGGGACAGTGGCAGCATGGATACTAAATTGGCAAAGTGACAGGAAACAGAGAGTAGTGGTGAACGGTTTTTTTTCGGACTGGAGGAAGGTACACAGTGGTTTTCCCCTGGGGTCGGTACCAGGACCACTGCTTTTCTTGATATATTTGAATGGCATAGATTTGGTTGTTAAGGGCACAATTTAAAATTTGCAGATGACACAATACTTAGAAGTATAGTGTACAGTGAGGAGAATAGTGATAGACTTCAAGAGGACATAGACAGGCTGGTGGAATGGGCGAACATGTGACAGATTAAATTTAAAGCAGAAAAGTGCGAAGTGATGCATATTGGTAGGAAGAACGAGGAGAGACAATATAAACTGAATGGTACATTGCTAAAGTCTGTGCATGAACAGAGAGACCTGTGTGTATATGTGCACAAATCGTTGGAGGTGGCAGGGCAGATTGAGAAATGCATCCTGGGCTTCATAAATAGAGGCGCAGAGTACAAAAGTAAGGAAGTTATGATGAAACTTTATAAAACACTGGATCGGCCTCAACTGGAGTATTGTGTCCAATTCTGGGCAACGCACTTTAGGAAGGATGTGAAGGTTTAGAGAGGGTGCAGAAAAGATTTACAAGAATGCTTCCAGGGATGAGGGACTTCAGTTACGTGGATAAACTGGATAAGCTGGGGTTGTTCTCCTTCGAGCAGAGAAGGTTGAGAGGAGATTTGATAGAGGTGATCAAAATAATGTGGGATCTAGACAGAGATAAACCTTTCCCATTGGCGGAAGGGTTTTTAACCAGAGGGCACAGATTTAAGGTGATTAGTAGAAGAACCAAAGGCGACATGAGGAAAAACATTTTTACGCAGCGAGTGGTTAGGATCGGGAATGTGCTGCCTGAAAGGGTGGTGGAGGCAGATTCAATAGTGGTTTTCAAAAGGCAATTGGATAAGGGAATAAAACTGCAGGGCTACGGGGGAAGGGTGTGGGATTGGGACTAGCTGAACTGCTCTTTCAGAGAGCCGCCAAGGGTTCGATGGGCTGCATGGCCTCCTTCTGTGCTGCAACCATCCTATGGTTCTATTCTATGATTCTATGAAAACCCCAGTGGTGGAGAGTTTGAGAACCATAGGTCCAAAGTCACCTCTTCCTTCCAAGCATGCCACACTTTCCACATGTCATGTGTCTAATTACTCACATTCTGTGTCCCCAAGTGTTATTCTAGGAATGATGTCTATCTAATTTGCATTTGAATGAATCAAAACGAACTGCTTCCACCGTCTCCCGAGGCAGCCTGTCCAGAGATTGACCAATAACTCACTGAAATACTGTTTCAGCAGATTGGGTTTGAATTGAGCTCCTTCAAGCGAGGCCGTGCCCTCTGGTTCTACTTTCTGAGCAAGGTGAAATAACTTATCGTGCTCGACATTATCTGGTCCATTTACAATCCTAAAAACAGCAATCATATCACCTCTCGACATTCTCTTTTCCAGTGAGAACTTGCTCAATTTGCAGAATCGCTCCTCACAATCCAATCCCTCCATCCTCCAGTAATTCTGGTCACTCTCTTCCGTGTCCGTTCAATAGCTGCAATACCCTTTGGTGTCCATAACTGTACACAGTAGTCTGGGTCCGGTTACAACAATGATTTACAAAGTGGGGCAGGATTGCCTCGCTATCTCGGCTCAATATTAACCATTTAATACAGCCCAACGTCTGGTGGGCTTTACTCTTTGTTGTCATAGTTTCAATTTATTGTCAATAAGACCCCCCGATCTCTTTCACTTTCCATGGAAATTAATATATTTTCATTTAAGTGATTGTCCCTTCTGGGATTCCTTGTGACGCACTTTGCCTTTCTCTACATTGAATGACATCTATCGCCTGTCTGCCCAATTCCCAGGTATTTAAATCCTCCTGTAGCTTATCCTCTTCTGCTTTGCAATCTGCCACCTTCACCAGCTTTGTTTCATCTGAAAATGTAGCCACTGTTCTTGTGACTCCTAGCTCCAAGTCATTTATAAAGATAGTGAAAAAAAGGTACAGATCAGACCTCTGTTGGTCCCCACTGGTAACATTCTCCCAGTCCGATGATAATCCCTGTATCATCGCTCTCTGGGTTCTATCGATGAACTAATTACACATCCCTTGTAAAATATTCCCACTGATTCTCACGATCTTTCTTTTCAGTCCCATCCTTTCCAGAGGAAGTGCATAAAAGGCCTGACTGAAGCCAAATACACCTCACCCACTGCCTTACACCTGTCCAGCTCCTTTGTCACACCCTCAAAGAGAACTGGTGAACTAGATTGGCAAGGTCATCCCTTCATGAACAGTTTGATTTCAAGATGATATTTCTATCAAGATGCTCCACGATCTTATAGTTAATCAGGGTTTCCACGACTTTACCAACAATGGAACTCTAACTCACTGTTCTGCAGTTTCCTCTCACCTTTGCTACAATTTTTCTTTAAAAAAAAGTAGACATAGGATCTGCCTTTCTCTGGTCCCCGGCAAATCTGCAGTATTCAATAATTTCTCCGAGATTTATGCCCGAGTTCCTGCAATGTTCTCCCCTATCTCCAAAGGAACCACGGATGAATCTTCCCCGGCCCCTGAGATTTATTCAACAACTTGTATTATATAGCGCCTTTAACGTAGTAAAACGTCCCAAGGCGCTGCACAGGAGTATTATAAGAAAAAAAAATTGACACCGATCCACAAAAGGATAAATTAGGGCAGGTGACCAAAAGCTTGGTCAAAGAGGTCGGTTTTAAGGAGCGACTTAAAGGAGGAAAGAGAGGTAGCGAGGTGGACAGGTTTAGGTAGGAAATTCCAGAGCTTAGGGCCGAGGCAACAGAAGGCACGGCCACCAAAGGTTGAGCGATTATAATCAGCGATCCTCAAGTGGGCAGAATTAGAGTAGCGCAGATATCACGGGGGGTTGTGGGGCTGAAGGAGATTACAGAGATAAGGGGGGGGGGCGAGGCCATGGAGGGATTTGTAAACAAGGATCAGAATTTTGAAATTGAGGCGCTGCTTAAACGGGAGCCAATGTTGGTCAACGGGCACAGGGGTGATGGGCGAACGGGACTTGGTGCGAGTTAGGACATGGGCAGCCGAGTTTTGGATGACCTCAAGTTTACGTAGGGTGGAATGAGGGAGGCCAGCCAGGAATGCGTTGGAATAGTCAAGTGTAGAGGTAAAAAAGGCATGGATGAGGGTTTCAGCAGCGGATGAGCTGAGGCAAGGGCAGAGACGGGCGATGTTACGAAGGTGGAAGTAAGCAGTCTTTGTTATTCCTCTTAAGAATATAAAGCTGTTCGTCAACCAGGCTGGTGGTAATGTGAATAGTGCCACAACTTACTTCTAAAAAACCTTCTAGTTCCCATTTCCAGTTCAAATAAATTACCTTACTCGTCTTTTGTAGAAACTTAGGCAAAAAACCTACTTTCCCTTTTGCAGCCTGCGTCGAATCAGTTATCATGTGTATGGAGCATCAGTTATCCTGTTGATTTACATCAGTTATCATGTGTATGAAGCATCACTTATCATGTGTATGTCGCATCAGTTATCATTTGTAAACTAAAATGGCAGGAGGTTGGGAACCTGAGCAGGGAGACAGGGGAAAGGGTAACAATGATAAAAGCAAAAGATAGGAAGGAGAAAAACAAAAGTGGCTGTCAGAGAAATCAGCGATTTAAATCAAACATGGGCACAGTAAATAATAATTCTAATAGGTCTAAAAGCGTTTAAAAAACAAGCCTGAAGGCTTTGTGTCTTAATGCGAGGAGCATTCGGAATAAGGTGGATGAATTAGCTGCGCAAATAGAGATAAACAAATATGATTTGATTAGGATTACGGAAACATGGCTCCAGGGTGGCCAAGGCTGGGAACTCACCATCCAGGGGTATTCAATATTCGGCAAAGATAGGCAAAAACGAAAGGGTGGTGGCGTAGCATTGTTGTTTAAAGAGGGGATTAACACAATTGTAAGGAAGTATATTAGCTCTGATGATGTGGAATCTGTATGGGTAGAACTGAGAAATACCAAGGGGCAGAAAACGTTAGTGGGTGTTTTATATAGACCTCCAAACAGTAATGCGGAGGTTAGAGATGGCATTAAAAGGGAAATAAGAGAAGCGTGCAATAAGGGCACAGCAGTCATCATGGGTGACTTTAATCTACATATAAATTGGGCTTAACCAAATTAGTAACAATACTGTGGAGGAGGAATTCCTGGAGTGTTTACAGGATGGTTTCCTGGACCAATATGTCGAGGAACCAAGCAGAGATCAGGCCATCTTAGAATGTGTATTATGTAATGACAACGGATTAATTAGCAATCTTGTTGTACGAGGCCCCAGGGGTTGGAGCGATCATAATATGATAGAATTCTTCATTAAGATGGAGAGTGAAGTAGTTGACTCAGACACTAGGGACCTGAATTTAAATAAAGGAAACTACGATGGTATCAGGCGCGAGTTGGGTCGGATTGATTGGGGAATGTCACTCAAAGAGTTGACGGGGGATAGGCAATGGCAAACATTCAAAGACCGCATGGAAGAACTAGAGAATTTGTTCATCTCAGTTTGGCATAAGAATAAAACAAAAAAAGTGACTCAACCGTGGCTAACAAGGGAAATTAGGGATAGCATAAGATCCAAGGAGAGGACATATAAATTGGCAAGAAAAAGCAGTCAACCTCAGGATTAGGAGCAGTTTAGGATACAAAAAAGGAGGACAAAGGGATTAATTAAGAAGGGGAAAGTAGAATATGAGAGGAAGCTTTCAGGGAACATAAAAACGGAATGTAAAAGCTTTTATAGATATGTGAAGACAAAAAGATTGGTAAAGTCAAGCGTAGGTCCCTTGCAGTCAGAATCAGGGGAACTTATAATGGGGAAGAAAGAAATGACAGACCAATTAAATACATATGTTGTTTCTGTCTTCACAAAGGAAGACACAAATAACCTGGCAGAGATGTCGGTGAACATAGGGTCTGATGAAAGGGAGGAACTGAAATAAATCAGTATTTGTAGGGAAATGGTGTTAGAGAAATTGGCGGGATTGAAGGCCGATAAATCAACAGGGCCTGATAATCTAAATCCTAGGGTACTTAAGGAAGAGGCCCTAGAAATAGTAGAAGCATTGGTGATCATCGTCCAACATTCGTTGGAATCTGGAACAATACCCATAGATTGGAATGGTTGCTAATGTTACCCCACTATTCAAAAAAGGAGGTAGAGAGAAAACGGGGAATTACGGACCGGTAAGCATGACATCGGTCGTGGGGAAAGTACTAGAGTCCATTATAAAAGATGTAATAGCAGAGCACTTGGAAAACAGTGACAGGATCGGACAAAGTCAACATGGATTTACAAAAGGTAACTCGTGCTTGACTAATCTACTGGAATTTTTTGAGGATGTAACTGGTAAAATAGATAAGGGAGACCAGTGGATGTGGTGTATTTGGACTTTCAAAAGGTTTTCGATAAGGTCCCGCATAAGAGGTTAGCGTGTAAAGTTAAGGCACATGGGATTGGGGGCAAAGGATTGACTTGGATAGAGAACTGGTTGGCAGACAGAAAGCAAAAAGTTGGAATAAACCCGTATGTTTCCGAGTGGCAGGCAGAGACTAGTGGGCTACCGCAGGGATCGGTCCTTGGACCCCAGCTATTCACAATATATATTAATGTTCTACACAAGGGAACTAGATGTAATATCTCCAGCTTTGCGGACGACACAATGCTAGGTGGACGTGTGTGCTGTGAGGAGGATGCCGAGAAACTCCAGGATGATTTGGACAGGTTGGGTGATTGGGCAGAAGCATGACAGATGCAATATAATGTGGATAAATGCGAGGTTATCCACTTTGGTGTCAAAAACAGGAAGGCAGATTATTAGCTGTATGGCAATAGATTGGGAGAAGGGGAGTGCAACGAGACCTGGGTGTCCTTGTGCACCAGTCGCTGAAGGTAAGCATGCAGTTGCAGCAGGCGGTTAAGAAGGCAAATGGTATGTTGGCCTTCGTAGCGAGAGGGTATGAGTAAAGGAACAAGGATGTCTTGCTGCAGTTGTACAGGGCCTTGGTGAGACCACATCTTGAGTATTGTGTGCAGTTTCGGTCGCCTTATCTGAGGAAGGAGGTTCTTGCCATGGAAGGAATTCAGCGAAGATTCACCAGGCTGATACCTGGGATGGCAGGAATAACGTATGAGGAGCGATTGGGTCGATTGGGCTTATACTCGCTGGAGTTTAGAAGAATGAGAGGGGATCTCATTGAAACTTATAAAATTCTGAAAGGACTGGACAGGCTAGATGCAGGAAGGATGTTCCCGATGATCGGCGAGTCCAGAACCAGGGTCACAGTCTAAGGATAAGGGGTAAGCCATTTAGGACAGAAATGAGGAGGAATTTCTTCACCCAGAGAGTTGTGAACCTGTGGAATTTTCTACCACAGAAGGCAGTAGAGGCCAATTCATTAAATATATTCAAGAAGGAGTTGGATATAATTCTTAAGGCTAAAGGGATACAGGGAAATGGGGAGAAAGCAGGGACAGGGTTCTGAATTAGGATGATCAGCCATGATCGCATTGAATGGCGGAGCGGGCTAGAGGGGCCGAATGGCCTACTCCTGCTCCTATCTTCTGTGTTTCTAGTCTGCAAAGTGTTATAGATAGACTAAGTGAGTGGGCAGTAAGGTGGCAGATTAAGTTTAATGTAAGGAAATGTGAGGTTATTCAATTTGGTAGGAAGAATAGAAAAACAGAATATTTTTAAAATAGTGGGACACCTTCAAGTGTTGGTGTTCATAGACATTTGTGTGTCCTCGTGCAAGAAACGCAGAAAGCTAGCATGCAGGTACAGCAAGCAATAAGGAAGGCAAATGGCATGTTGGCCTTTATTGCAAGGGAGTTGGATTATAAGAGTAAGTAAGTCTTGTTACAATTCTACAGAGCCTTGGTGAGACCACACCTGGATTACTGTGCACAGTTTTGGTCGCCTAATCAAATGAAGGATATACTTGCCTTGGAGGCGGTGCAACGAAGGTTCACTAGATTGAATGCTGGGATTAGAGGGCTGTCCTATGTTTAGATACTGTGTAGAATGGGTCTATACTCCCTGGAGTTTAAAAGAATGAGAGGCGATCTCATTGAAACATACAATATTCTGAAGGGGATTGACAGGGTAGATGCTGAGAGGTTGTTTCCCCTGGCTGGAGTGTCTATAACTCGGGTGCATAGTCTCAGGATAAGGGGTCGGCCATTTAAGACTGAGATGAGAAGGAATTTCTTCACTCAGAGGGTTGTGAATCTTTGGAATCCTCTGCCCCAGGGGGCTGTGAATGCTGAGTCTTTGAGTATATTCAAGACTGAGATAGATAGATTTCTGGACTCTAGGGGAATCAAAGGATATGGAGATCGGGTGGGAAAGTGCAGTTGAGGTCGATGATCAGCCATGATCTTATTGAATGGCGGAGCAAGCTCGAGGGGCCGTATGGCCTACTCCTGCTCTTATTTCTTATGTTCTTATGTTCTTAGAAGGAGTCCATTCGGCCCATGCTGTCTGAGCCGGCTCTTTGAAGGAGACTTTCAAATTAGTGCCAATCCCCTAATCTTTCCTTTTAGGATTAGGCCTGCAATTTTTTTCCCAATTCAAGTATTTATCCAATTCCCTGTGAAAAGTCACTAATGAATCTGCTTCCACCACCGTTTCAAGCAGTGCATTCAAGATCATGAAAACTTGCTTTGTAATTTTTTCCCCTCATGTCGCCTCCAGTTCTTTTGCTAATTACCTTAAAACTGCGTTCTCTGGTTACCGACGCTCCTGACACTGGAAACAGTGTATCCTTATTAAGAGGGTTGTAGGATGGAGAGGACACAGAGATAGGGAGGGGCGAGGCCATGGAAGGATTTGAACAAGAGGATGTGAATTTTAAATGCTGAAGTCACCAGCCGTCTCCCTCAGTACAGAATGTGACTCACTACTAACAGGAAGGATGTTACTCTGACACCTAAAGATACAGATAGTTGAGAAATTGTCCCTCTAAATATCACAAACAGATACATAATGAGGGGAACTCAATCTCTGTACCTTTAACTAACTGTTACATGGAAAGAGGGAAATCAATGACCTTTAAACACCTGGTCCTCTTGGCACTGAAGTGTCTGAAACTCATAATAGGAACTCCAGGAAAACACAATACTGACAAATGTTAAACTGTTTCCTTGACGAAAGAAATCTCGATTTAACTGTTAAAGGATAAATAGTTTAACAAGGGTTCACAATGACTCACCAGACTGGCCCACTCAAGCACCACGATTGGTTGCAGAACACGCTGCTCCCTTGGCCACCGGCCTCGGAGCTCTCTTTTTTTTTACTCGTTTATGGAATGTGGCCGGCGCCAGCAAGGCCAGCATTTATTGCTCATCCCTAATTGCCCTTGGGAAGGTGGTGATGCGCCGCCTTCTTGATCCGCTGCAGTCCGTGTGGTGAAGGTACTCCCACAGTGCTGTTCGGTAGGGAGTTCCAGGATTTTGACCCAGCGACGATGAAGGATCGGCGATATACTTCTAAGTCAGGGTGGTATGTGATTTGGAGGGGAATTTGGAATTGGTGGTGTTCCCATGCGCCTGCTGCCCTTCTCCTTCTATTTGGAAGAGGTCGCGGGTTTGGGAGGTGCTGCCGAAGAAGCCTTGGCGAGTTGCTGCTGTGCAACTTGTATATGGTACACACTGCAGCCACGGTACACCGGTGGTGGAAGGAGTGAATATTTAAGGTGGTGGAAGGGGTGCCAATAAATCGGGCTGCTTTGTCCTATATGGTGTCGAGCTTCTTGAGTGTTGTTGGAGCTGCTATCATCCAGGCAAGTGGATAGTATTCCATCACACTCCTGACTTGTGCCTTGTAGATGGTGGAAAGGTTTTGGGGAGTCAGGAGGTGAGACACTCGCCGCAGAATACCTAGCCTGTGACCTGCTCTTGTTGTCACAGTATTTATGTTGCTGTTCCAGTTATGGTTCTGGTCAATGGTGACCCCCAGGATGTTGATGGTGGGGGATTCAGCGATGGGAATGCCATCTGCTCTGGTCTGGAGAGGAACTTGCAGTGGGAGGGAGAGGATCCAGTGGTCGTGGTACATGTAGTTACCAACGACATAGGTAGAACTAGGAAAGAGGATCTGCTGAGAGAGTATGATCAGCTTGGGGCTAAATTAAAAAGCAGAACCTCGAGGGTAATAATGTCTGCATTATTACCTGAGCCACGAGCAAATTGGCATGTGGTAACTAAAATTAGAGAGATGAATGCGTGGCTCAAAGACTGCTGTGGGAGAAATGGATTTCGATTCCTGGGGCACTGGCATCATTATTGGGGAAAGTGGAATCTGTATCGTTGGGGCGGTCTTCACCTGAACCATTTTCGGATCAGTGTTCTGGCGAGTCGTATAACTAGGGCGGAGAAAGGGCTTTAAACTAAATATTGGGGGCATGGGATCAAATTTGGGACGATGTGGTAATTCAAAGATTAGAGACAAGGCAATAGAGAAAGGTATTAATATGGGAAATGATAAACAGATCATGACAGGAAGGGATAGAGAGTACAAATCTAAGAGTAAATCAACAGATTAGGCTCGAGGTTACAAAAATAATAAAAGGACAAAACTAAAGGCTCTGAATCTGAATACACGTAGCATTCGAAACAAAACAGATGAACTGATAGCGCAAATAGACATTAATAAATATGATCTGATAGCCATTACAGAAACATGGCTGCAGGTTGACATAGATCGGGACCTGAATATTGAAGGGTATATGTCATTTAGGAAGGACAGGAAGGTGGGAAAACTTCGAGGGGTGGCTCTGTTAATTAATGAGGGTACGGCAATAATCATGGGGGATTTTAATCTGCATATAGATTGGTAAAATCAGATGGGCAAAGGTAGCCTAGATGAGGAGTTCATGGAATGTTTTCGCGATAGTTTCTTACAACAGCACGTTCTGGAGCCAACCAGAGTGCAGGCTATACTAGATCTGGTATTGTGCAAAGAGATAGGATTAAATAATGACCTCATAGTGAAGGCGCCCCTTGGTAGCAGCGATCATAATATGATTGGATTTTAAATTCAGTTTGAGAGAGAGAAGTGTGGGTCCAAGACTAGCATTTTAAACTTCAATAAGGGCAATTATGAGGGCATGAAAGCAGAGCTAGTTAATGTGAACTGGGAAATTAGGTTAAGGGATAGTGCAATTGAGTTGCAGTGGCAGACATTTAAGAGGTTATTTCAAAATACACAGACGATATACATTCCAACAAGAAAGAAAAATTCCAAGGGGAGGACCCACCATCCGTGGTTAACTAAAAAAGTTAAGGAATTAAACTTGAAGAAAAACCATATAATTGTGCAAAGATGGGTGGCAGGTCAGAACATTGAACAGAATATAAAAAACAGCAAAGAATGACTAAAAGATAATAAGGAGAGAAAAATTATAGTACGAGAGAAAACTAGCTAGAAATATGAAAACAGATAGTAAGAGTTCCTATAGATATTTAAAAAAGAAAATAATTAACAAAGTGAGCGTTGGTCCTATAAAAAGAGAGTCTGGGGAATTTATACTGGAAAATAAAGAGATGGCAGTTGAATTCAACAGGTATTTTGCATCGGTCTTCACTATAGAGGATACAAGTAACATTCCAGAAATAGCTGTAAATCAGGAAGTGGAAGGGAGGGAGGAACACAGGAAAATTATAATAATTAGGGAAGTGGTACTGAGCAAATTGTTGGAGCTGCGGGCTGACAAGTCCCCGGGTCCTGATGGACTTCATCCTAGGGTCTTAAAAGAAGTGCCTAGTGAGATAGTTGATGCGCTTGTTTTAATTTTCCAAAATTCCCTAGATTCGGGGAAGGTTCCATTCGATTGGAAAATAGCAAATGTAACTCCTTTATTCAAAAAGGGAGGGAGACAGAAAGCAGGAAACTACAGGCCAGTTAGCTTAACATCTGTCCTAGGGAAGATGTTAGAAGCTATTATTAAATACATTATAGCAGGGCACTTCGAAAAGTTAAAAGTAATCAGGCAGAGTCAACATGGTTTTATGAAAGGGAAATCATCTTTAACAAATTTATTGGAGTTCTTTCAGGAAGTAACATGTGCTGTGGATAAAGGGGAACCGGTGGATGTACTGCACTTAGATTTCCAGAAGGCATTTGATAAGGTGCCACGTCAAAGGTTATTGCGGAAAATAATAGCTCATGGTGTAGGGGGTAAAATATTGGCTTGGATAGAAGATTGGCTAGCTAACAGGAAACAGAGAGTTGGCATAAATGGGTCATTTTCTGATTGGCAAGATGTAATGAGTGGTGTGCCACAGGGATCAGTGCTGGGGCCTCAACTTTTTACAATTTATATACATGACTTGGATGAAGGGACCGAAGGTAATGTTGCTAAATCTGCTGATGACACAAAGATAGGTAGGAAAGTAAATTGTGAAGAGGCGATAAGGAGGCTACAAAGGGATATAGATAGTTTAAGTGAGTGGGCAAAGATCTGGCAAATGGAGTATAATGTAAGAAAATGTGAATTTGTCCATTTTGGCAGGAAGAATAAAAAAGAAACATATTATCAAAATGGTGAGAGATTGCAGCCCTCTGAGATGCAGAGGGATCTGGGTGTCCTAGTGCTGAATCGCAAATGGTTACTATGCAGGTACAGCATGTAATTAGGAAAACTAATAAAATGTTATCGTTTATTGCGAGGGGAATTGAATACAAAAGTAGGGAGGTTATGCTTCAGTTATACAGGGCATTGGTGAGACCACATCTGGAGTACTGTGTGCAGTATTGTTCTCCTTATTTAAGGAAGGATGTAAATGCGCTGGAAGCAGTTCAGAGAAGTTTTCTTAGACTAATACCTGGAATGGGCGGGTTGTCTTTTGAGGAAAGTTTGGACAGGCTAGGCTTGTATCCGCTTTAGTTTAGAAGAGGAAGAGGTGACCTGATTGAAACATATAAGATCCCGAGGCGTCTGGATAGGGTGGATATGGAGAGGATGTTTCCTCTTGTGGAAGAATATATTACTAGGGGTCACTGTTTAAAAATAAGGGGTCGCCCAAAGCTGCAGCTCGTGTTCTAACTGTGGCCGAACCAAAGCCTTGCCCAAATGCATCATTACTTGTTGCTGTTGCGCTCAATTTCCATCTCTGTTAAACTCGAATCCCTGCAGCTTTTATTATGGATTTACTCTCAGTACCCGTACTGTAAAGGGAATTAAGTCTTTAAATCCCGAGATCTGGCTGTTCATCCTCGCCTTTCATTCCATTCAGACCTTGTTCCCACCCCTTGTTATTCTCACCGGAATGTGAGGGTAGATCACCTGTGAACAACGAGTTACTGATTCAAACTGGTGACATGTTCTCAATAAGTTGGAACAATATGTGTCCAGGAACTAAGACGGTGCGCACTAAATATGCAATAGAAGGACCTGCAAAGGTTCAGCAGAACACCGACTTTACACCATGTGGAAGACTGATTGAGACCAGGATATCAATATTGTTGCTCCTAATTGTTTAGTCACAAGAACAACCTTCATTTTTCAACAGTACATTTTCATTTTCAGTAACTATCCTTAAACAGAGATGCCCAACATCACTTTGACAACTCAAGTTCCTCCTGCCTCCATTATTAGAGCACTTATCAGCAGACAGGGTCCGGGTTCAATTGGGACAGTAGACAATGGGATCTGATGGGAAGACCGAGCCTGCAATATTCTTAACAAACATCCACAACAGTTACAAATAGCTACCATTAAAAGACTCCTGATTGTTGCAAATGTGAGGTCATCCACTTTACACATAAAAAAGGCTAAAAGAGGATAGTACTTTCCAAATGGTGGAAAACTAGAAACAGTGGAGGACCAAAGAGACTTGGGGATCTGGTCCATGCACATAGATCAGTAAAACAGAAATAATCTAAAAGGCCAGGACTCATTCTCCATAGAGAAACCAACTTTGAAATAATCAGAATAGAGTTAAACACATGACTTCAAATTATAAGTAAAGCCAATGCTGATCAAATTAATATTTCCTTACATCTGTAATGGTCGTCAATTCCAAGACCTCCACCAAGTACTGAACAAAGAAAACTTTTAGGGAGATTAAATAAGGAAAAAATATCACGGAGGCCGAGGCCTGTCTCTCTGGACAAGGGGGCGGGGGGGGGCATGGTTGCATGCAAATCAGCTACAAGCTGAAGGTGGGAGACAAGGTCCCACAACATCACATAGATCCAAGAGAGAGGCGACCTCCACGAGGAAGCAGAGGACCTCAAATGGGTGAAGTTTGGAATCCGTGCTAAACCGAGGTACAGCCTCTCAGAAGCATAATTTCGGTGGTACTAGAGCAATAACCTTAAGGCGGGCTCCTTGGGAAGATTGGGAGTCCCGTATGCGGGAGACCAGGAAGACTCCCCCGAACCAGGTTGGATGGGACACTTCCTGACCCAAACACTGAATTGGTCAAGGAATTAATAGGGTTCTGTTAAAGAGTTAGTATCACACTAGGGCAAAAAGTGATTCAAGAACAGTGTAAAAGACTTCAATATAAACTTAAAAGTTAATGACAGCCGGTTATAATTTAAATTAAGAAATGCCTTATGTTGATAAGTAATGTTAACTATTGGTTTGCCAGTTACAAACGCTGATGGTGATCTTCATCACACTTAAATATATGCGAAGACGCACAACACCAGGTTTTAGTCCAACAGCTTTATTTGAAATCACAAGCTTTCGGAGCGCTGCTCCTTCGTGAGGTGAAGTGAAGAGATGCATATAGGCACAGCATATATAGTCAGAGAACACCATCCACACCTTTGATTGCCGTGATTATCTCTCTGGCGAGGTGTGATAAAGGGCAGTTGGAAAGATTAACTGTAATCCTCTGGCAGTGTTCTCTGACTATATATGCTGTGACTATATGCATCTCTTCACTTCACCTGAGAAAGGAGCAGCGCTCCGAAAGCCTGTGATTTCAAATAAAGCTGTTGGACTATAACCTGGTGTTGTGCGACTTCTCACATTTGTCCACCACAGTACAACACAGGCATCTCCACATCATGACTAAAATATAGGTGGGACTAAAAAAAAGAAATCCCACCTCGCAAATAAAACTGTACCTGTCCGATCCAGGAAAAGGACCGAAATGGTAATGGAATACAAGAAATTGAATCATGAAATGTTTTAAATAACGGTGTGCGTTTTGAAATTGTTAATTGAAATCGGAAGTGTTAAACAAGAGCTTGAATCTGTCAAATAAATTATGTGAAGGGAGATATTCACAATTAATAGACAACATGATAGGAGAATTATTAAAATGATGTATCAGTAAAGAATAGAAAACAGGAACCAAGGGCTGAGTAAGATAGGGAACAGAAGGAGAATCAGTTTAAATCACAAAGAAAGCGAGAGCTGACAGGAGAGCTGGGAATAGGAGCCACGGCAAGATGAGGTCATGAAGAGGCGATAAAAAAGATTATTGGCAAACAATGAGGCTGACCAGAATCAAAGCCTTACTAGAGGTATCGTGTGTAGCCTCTGTGTGACATGTGTGATGAATGTGGCTCAGAAGGGACTGGACAACATAGAGTTTCATCAAATCCCTTTGTTTATTCATGAGAACAAAGGAGAAAATGGTTTAAAGGAACCACGGCATAGAATATGATGTCATACAGCAAATGGGAATGACGTTTTTGTCCCCTCGGATGGGGAAATAAATGAAGATATTATGCCAGTGCGATTGGTCTTGCCTTTGTTAAGGAAACATGGAAATGAAACAAAACCTTGGAAGGTGTATAGGGTAGAATCGATTGGAATGGTGGAAGACTCGGAGTTAGGTCCGATCCATAAACAATATGAGGAATATCCAAGATATCTGATTAAGAAGGGAGGAATTTGGATCGCATCATATAGGCAATGTTGTACTCTGAAAGGGACAGCATGTGTTTGTAGATGTGACGTAGTCCATCAGCATACTGTTCCACCTTATGGGTTCACCCTCGACAAAGAATCACCAAAATGCCAGATTGGAAAATGTAAATGGGGCGAAGACCAAACTAAAATGTGTATAAAGGTAAATGATTATATTGTGTGACTACTACGGCCACTTATATGACAGTGGGTTCGAGCAAATGTCCCAAACTAGAACATCAGTTTTGTTTGATTCTAACGAGAAATACGCATATCGGTGCTAAAACTTTGGTGCCAATACATCATCATAAAGTTAGTAATCTACAGGTGTAACTGCCTCTGGAGGATGAATCCATTCGAACCATTCCTCAATTTGGACACTACATACCTCCCCTGTCTCTGGCTTTAAAGGCCATAATTGAATGAACTAGGATATCCCAGAAACACATCGTGCAAATGATACAGATAAATAGAGAGACAGAACAGGCAATCCCGAGACATGGGAATCATGAATGGTGGGAAGTAGAATCTAGCGTGGAACTACATCCTTGGGCTAGATTGTTCCAGATGGAATTGCTGATAGCACAGATACAAGCTTTAGGGATTCTGGTCATTGCGTTCTGCTGTGTTATGAAATTGGTAAAGGATATAGAAAATAATGAAAGGTAAGGAGATAGCAAGGGCACTAAGAGGATGCCAGGATTAGTAAAGACAAAGAATGATATTAAACACTTTGCCAAGAGGTAAAGTAACCCATATAAAACTGGGACATGTTGGCATATGGAACCCGGTTAATTCAGCTTCTGAAAGGAACTCGTGTTCAATTAATTTGATAGAGGGAAAAATGCGTTTTGTATCATTAGAGAGAAAAAGAGACAAAGAGACAGAGAGACAGATTACACTTAGCAACAGCTGGTGTTTTGCGATCAACCAGCATTCGATATACATAATAGAATGTTTAGATTAGAAATATTATGTTGGTATACGGAAAGTCCAGAACGAGTGGTTTATGCTCACCATAGCAAGGCCATGTTGTTTTTCAGTATGTTATTGATGTAGTCTTGTGTCTCTGGACTATATAGCAGCCAGAGATGTCCATATTAGGAAATGTCTACAGAGGTTTGATAAGAAAACAGTGTATAAGTGTCAGCTTTTTCCTTTGTATGGGAGCATGGTGGTACCCATGACTTGTAATGCGTGCTCTATCTGTGACTAGACTCTGCTTGTAAACTGCTTTCTATGCTGAAGTTAAAGAATGAAATGATTCTAACCAGAAGACTTAATTCGTTACTACTCAAGTGAACAAACAGAAGGGAACAGGTTGTACCCTTATACTATTCGGCTACCATGGGCTGCACAAACTATAACAGTGTTCCGCCAAGCCGAAGCCACGCTCGACATATTGATACGACAATCTAATCCTTTTTGCCTCCAACGTTCCCCATTATCATTGTTTATTGTACTATAATGCGTGGGACAATCTTTATCTTTTATTGTGGTGTGTAGTTTCTTAGCAACAAGTCTCATATCCAGGTATGGCAATCTCTTCATCTGGATGTTTATCGTTTTCTGTCTTTGAGTTTCCAAATTGTCTTTTGTTCACACCCAGAGACAATATTCAACTTCCCCTTTCCTCGCATTCGACTGCAACATACACACGTCTTTAAAACGTTGTAACATTGATAACAAAATAATTTGTACAATTGTAATATAAATGTAACTGCAAGCATGATGAATTGTAATAGTTTAAAAAACAGCAGGAAGTGGATTGCGATACCGTGATGACTGCAGGCATCAGAAATGACAAAATAATGAAAACTACAGAAATATCCTATTGTGATACATTGATCATGATATACATGGGGAATTGTAATATATTAAAATCTACAGGTATCCCCAATTGTAATATTGATCACACAGACATGGGGAATTGTAATATATTAAAACTACAGGTATATCCAAAAGTAATATTTATCACAACGTTGTGGAAAATTGTAATATATTAAAATTACAGGTAAAACCAATTTTAATATTAATCACTACAGACATAGGGAATTGTAATATATTAAAACTATAGGTATACACAATGTAATATTGATCACCACAGATATGGGGAATTGTAATATATTAAAACCTCAGGTATATCCAATAGCAATATTGACCACCACAGTCATAGGCTATCGTAATAAACCAAAACTACAGGTATATCCAATTGTTATATTGATCACGCTGCTAACAAGGGCCCGGAATGAAAGGCAACAGACAAACTGTGTTTATTTGAGGTGTTTTCGTGAGTGCGCGAGCCTGGGGAATAGTTTGAAACATTCTGACACATGTCGCTGTTGGGTCGTTTTACCTTAGCAGTTTACCTGTCCCGGACAAGCCCAGTTTCACTCTGGTCCCTGAAGATCGTAGGTTCAAGACCCACACCAAGGGCTTGAGCACATAACCGGAAATGACTGAGTGAGTGCTGCATTGACGAATGTGTCGTCTTTCGAATGAAAAACGCAATCCAGGTCCTGTCTGCCTCTACAGGTGGAAGGGAAATAATCCACGGCTCTACTGAAGGAAGAGAAGAGGACTCCTCTCAGTGTCGTGGTCCACATTGAGATATCTTAAAAATTTAATACCAGATTATATTCCCTGTAGTTTTCGTTAAGTATCCACGACTTTCTAATTTTCCCCAGCACCCCCACAGGTCAGTGTCTGTCCCGGATATTCAGGATCCCGCCCGCCCGAGTAGTTCCCAGGTAGACATGTACAACTCCTTGGAACACAAGGAATGGACTTAAAATCACTGATCTCAGATTATACCTGGAGATTTGCGGGGGTTTGAGTGCTGCACAGTCGGGACCACCGAATCGCCTCTCCCGTGTATAATAACGATAACTGGTTCACGGTACCATAGTGGCTTTGTTAATGGACAAGTAATCCAGAGACTTATACTAATGATCCGGAGATATGACATCAAATTCCACCACGACACCGGGGGAATTTAAATTGAGTTAATTAAATATTCTGGAAAAAACTGTAACTACTGGATTGTCGTAAATGTCCATCTGGTTCAGTAATGTTCTTTAGGGAAGGAAATCTGCCGTCCTTACCTGGTCTGCTATATGTGACTCCAGACCCATAGCAATGTGATTGACTCTCAACTCCCCTCTGAAATGGCCTAGCAAGCTAATCAGTTGTACCAAAGATACAAAGAAGTAGATTGTGGAAGTACCTTCACAACACGGACTGCATGCAGTTTAAGAAGGCGGCTCACCACAACACTCTCAATGGCAATTAGAGATGGGCAATAAACGCTGGCCTTGCCAGCGAGGCCCACATCGCAGGGAGGAATAAAAATTTATTACATGAATTCCAATTAATTATTGTGTGCATTGAGTCAGAATGAAGGCTCTCGGTGCTCTGCTGATCCAGCTCCCTGCCTCGGCCGAGGGTTCATTTTATTAAACTGAGAGCAGTGTTTTTCCCCATACTTTCTGGATTTATTTCCCTGCTCGTTCAACACTGTACGGGGTGCTAATGGGGTCAGCCTTCACCTCTGACTCAGTGAGCGGTTTGAATCGCTCCCACGCCACTGGTTCCTAGATTTTGGACTTATTTAGGGGTTGTGAACAAAAATGCAGTAGACAACAGGTTCTGATGAAAGAATTTTGACTTTATTAAAAGAAAAAGGTAACAAACTTAAACACACACTTAATACTTAAACACAGGTTGGAAAACACGCGGTACAGGCGAGGAAGAAAGACAATATACCAAACAAAAAAAAACTTATCCCTCCCAAAGATCCCACTATATAGCTAGGTTTTGGTTTCAGGAGAACAAAGATAATGCTCACCAAACGAATTGATTTGACAGGGTTTTTGAGTCTTTTGAGTTTCGTAAGGCCCTTGTTGCTGCGAGATGTCCGATGGTCACTGAGGCAGTCGCTCTGGTTTCTTCTTGTGTGATGGTCTGTTTGTGAAGTTGTTGGCCTTCCCTCCTCCTCCTCCTCGTGGTTTCTGGTGTCTTTGCTGAAGCAGGGCTGAGAGAGAGAGAGAGAGAGAGAGAGAGAGCGAGCTGTGCCAGCGTTGTCAGCGAGTCCAAAGACATTGGGCCCCAATTATACTGTCCTTTTCGCGCCCAAAATCCCCTTACTAAAACGGTTTCGTTTAGATTGCAAATGAGCCCTGTTTAGTCCATTGTCTTAGTTTTGGCGGGCTTGCCAGTTACGATGGCTTTAACTTTGTGTTAAACATGTCTGATCGCTTTCTGATTTACGCAAGGCCTTTATCTACGCGCCCAATCTCGTCCCTTTTGTCCTAGGTATTTTGGCGGGCTTTAAATCTGTCCTGTGGATACATGGTTGATTCGTTTTTGATGAAATAAATTGGGTTGCTTAATGTTTTATTGATTCAGGCCCCTGGTATCCTGTGTGGGCCTGGGAATTTCAAAAGAGGTCTTGGATTATTCATATTTCGATGTGTGTGTGAGGCATTTGTGTTTTGTCTCTTCCTCCTTGATAGGAAGGCAGTGTAAACACATTCCCAGACAGCTTAATTAGGCCCCAATACCCAAAGCTATCCACTGCCTGGCCACGCCCCTCTGCAGCCTGTCGGTGTCTGTGAATGGTGTCTTTCCCAACAGTAAGACACAAAAAGTAATTTTCCTCAGGGTTTTCTTCCCTGATCTTTAAAATGTCCAAAACTGAGGGTTTTACCTCAACTCACTTCACTTAGGGTTCTGTTCGAATTTCTGGTGGATTTTGCTAAGCCTACAACACCGTCACCTGATTATTGTGGGGACCTGCTTTTAACAGGAAATAAAAACACAATGTTTCAGTCCTTTAAAGAGGAACTGGAGTTTCATGAAATGACTTGTCGAGTCAAAATTTCTACATTTCTTATGTATAAAGAAGGTAATTATCAGATGTTTTGCCATCGAATTCAGTATTTTAGCAGCAATATAAATGGTCAATGTTAGCAGTTACAGATTTAAATGGTTTAAGACAATCAGATTTGCAGAGGTGCTGGAGTCTATTTCTGACAATGTGGCTATTTTATTAATAATTTATGTAGATGCGGCACTGCTTAATGTTCTGTACAGCTGGAACTGACGGTGGATTCAGTAAATCCGCAGTGTCAGGTCTGGTGGTGTAAAAATTCAATATTGGAATCGCAGCTTCATGTTTAGAAAAACTGTCTGAATATTCAGGGTTAATGTTCTTCACTAAACTCAGAACATGTGATGTTGGTTTTGTTACTTCCGTTTTTGTTATTTTCGCTGAGTGATTTCCTCTGTTGCCAGGGTGACAATCTGTCAGATCTCAGTACAAGAGGCCTTTGCTCCAATTTATATCCGAAAGACCGTCAAACATTCAGTGTAAACTCCTGTCTGTGCAGTCAGCATTCCAGGAGTAGGGACATCTTCTGAATAGTTTTAATACAATGGCCACAATCTTATAATAAGATTATAAAGCTGTTGTGTAGGAGCAGTAGGTTTTATAGATACACATAATTCATAAAACGTCCTCCTGCCACGGTTAAATAATGCTTCTTATATTGATAAAGACTGTTTCAACCCGGTGTTCGCACATGTTCTAACATTTCCACATGTCCGCCTGCCGTTCTGGCCTCTTCCTACAGACGCAGTGAAAAGAGATTCCAGTTCATCAGTTTGAGCTTGGGCAATGCCATTGAGATTCACCAGTAATTGATTAATTATTGTTTGTAAAGCACACTTCCTGTAAGATTCACATTTACTGTTGGCCCAACTCATCTCCTGTCACATTAATTTCCTGTTACACCTCAGACATCACAGTTCGAGTGAAACATTTCACTCGTTCCAAATGGCAGTGGATCTACGAGTTCCAATTATAACAGACACGTTTATTCATCTCACAAATGTTTGGAGAGAGCCGTTATGTGATAGATAGTTAATATTGGTTCCAGATAATAAACACATGATAGAAATATGACACAGTACAAGAACATAGACAGATAGGAACATTTGGATTCCATTCAGGCCATCAATCCTGTTCCGCCAATTTCTCAATGAGAGCAGGCAAAGTAGCCTGGCTCTGTTGCGCAGGCGCAATCGCGCTCTCTTGTTCTCACGCAGGCGCAGTATTTTCGCTGCCGTTATTCCGGGGATTCCCAGTCACGGGTCAGTTTGCCTCTTGTGCCGCGCGGCCCGGGTTGATCGGTGAGAGACGCTGAGGAGCAGGATCGCTCTCCGGGATACAGGGGTATCGCTGCCGTTAGTGCGGGGATGTGCAGTGGGCGTATTTGCTGTGTGACCGGCCGGTGTGCGATTGAAGAAAGAAACAGGATGGTTGCCCGGGTTACAAGGGCCGCGCTCTGTGACTGAGGGAACTCGGCTCCATTCAGTACCCGGCCCGACAGCGCGGCTGTTCAGCCCAGAGTTTAGATCACAGCGAGGGACGGAGGGGATTCACAGTGTCACAGCTCCGGTTAGTAACTCCGCAGAGAAAATGGCGTATTTCCGTCTACAGCAGTGAAAATGCGGAAGTCTCAATTCTAATGTTTTATCTCACAGGGAGGGAGGTTAAAGTGCAACAGGCTCGGTTAGTAACTCAGCAGAGAAACGGAGGGGAGATTTCTGTCAGAATCAGCTCCCGGGGAATGAGCTGAACCGGCTCAGAATACAGGGGCTGGTCGGGGGGTGGAGGGCGCGTTGGGTTCATCGGCAGTTTGGACAGAAAATGGCGCATTTCCGCCCAGAGCAGTGAAAATGGGGGAAGTCTCAGGCGGCCGAAAATTTACTGTGAGGAAGAAATCAAAACGGACAGCCCCAGAACGGAGGGTTTGGAGAGAGGAGGGAGTTAGAATGAAAATACCAGTGAGATCAGACAGTGTGTAACCCGGTGAGGATGGGCCCAGTGAGATTAGACAGTCTGTAACCCGAGGAAGATGGTCCCAATGATATCAGACAATTTGTAACCCGGGTAGGATGGGCCCGATGAGATCAGACAGTGTGTAAACCGGGGATGATGGGCATAGTGAGATCAGACAGTGTGTAACTCGGGGAGGATGGGCCCAGTGAGATCAGACAGTGTGTAACCCTGGGAGGAAGGGCCCAGTGAGATCAGACCGTGTGAAACCCGGGGTTGATGGACCCAGTGAGATCAGACAGTGTGTAACCCGGGGAGGATGGGCCCAGTGATATCATACAGTGTGTAACCCGGGGAGGATGGTCCCAGTGAGATCAGACAGTGTGTAACCCGGGGAGGATGGGTTTAGTGAGATCAGACAGTGTGTAACCCGGGGAGTTTGGGCCTAGTGAGATCAGACAGTGGCTAACCCTGAGAAGATGGGCCCAGTGTACTCAAACGGTGCCGTTCTGTCTAATGAATAGGGCGAAAATCGCACATTTCTGCCTTATTCTTGGGATTTTCAGGATATTCAGGCGGGCGAGCATGGGATTTGAGGGAAGTGAAATACTCGATGCTGAATAAGAGGCGGAGAATCCCGAGAGTGATTGGTCCCACTGTTATTTTTGCAATCCGTGATAGAGTTTAAGATTCAGTAATGGATTTCCTGCTGGAATCTGTAGAGAGACAGTGTAATAAACCGCAGTATTCAACTGGGCAGAATTGGGCTGTGTGTACAATAAATATGGGTTGTTTGACTGAGAGCAATAGCTGGCAGTTAATAAAGCGAACTCGAGATACCTGACCAGTAATTCAAGTAATGGGATGGGGTGTGTTGGGAACTGAGCGGTGCTGCTGTGGGGAGTTAACGAGCACAGGACAGTGAAGGACAGACCCTTCACTGGGGAAATGTAGGATACAACAGTGAATAAATTAATAATATGGCTGTGGTTGGTAGGTGAGATTGTACTTCACACCGTCAATATTGTTCTAATTTCTGCCCTGCCATAATTAGGTCTCCCGGTGAATGACGGAGTGATTGAGAAAGTTCTACTGCTCCAAGTATACAGGGATTGTAGACATAGGAAGAACATCAGGTGAGCCAGCACAGGATTGTGAGTGAACCAACCAGAGAGAACCCTTCCGATTCACAGAGCTTCCAGAGATCGACTGGGGAAAAAGGTAAGAGAAGGTCCCAATGACTCAGATACACACTGGTCCTGGTGATGGACTGGGGAGAAAGGTCAGAGAGTCCCATTGACTCAGATACACACTGGTCCTGGAGATGGACTGGGGAAAAAGGTCAGGGAGAGTCCCATTGACTCAGATACAAACTGGTCCTGGAGATTGACTGAGGAGAATGGCCAGAGAGAGTCCCATTGACTCAGATACACAGTGGTCACCGAGATGGCCTTGGGAGAAAGATCAGAGAGAGTCCCATTGGCTCAGAAAGACACTGGTCCTGGAGAGGGACTGGGGAGAATGGACAGAGAGAGTCCCATTGACTCAGATACACACTGGTCCTGGAGATGGAATGGGGAGAATGGTCAGAGAGAGTCCCATTGACTCAGATACACAATGGTCCTGGAGAGGGACTGTGGAGAATGGTCAGAGAGAGTCCCATTGACTGAGATACACACTGGTCCTGGAGATGGACTGGGGAGAAAGGTCAGAGATAGACCCATTGACTCAGATACACACTGTTCCTGGAGATAGAAACATAGAAGATAGGAGCAGGAGTAGGCCATTCGGGCCCTCGAGCCTGATTCGCCATTCGAGGAGATCATGGCTGATCATCCAAACTCATTCCCCTGTACCTGCCTTCTCCCCATATCCCTTGATACCTTTAGCTTTAAGAAATATATCTAACTCATTCTTGAATATATTTACTGAATTGGCCTCAACTACCTTCTGTGGTAGAGAATTCCATAGGTTCACCACTCTCTGGGTGAAGAAATTCTTCCCCATTTCTGTCCTAAATTGCTTACCCCTTATCCTTAGATTATGACCGCTGGTTATGGACTCCCGACCATCGGGAACATTCTTCCTGCAACTAGTTTGTCCAGACCTGTCAGAATTTTATAAGTTTCAATGAGATCCCCTCTCATTCTTCTATACTCCAGCGAGTATAAGCCCAATCGACCCAATCTCTCCTCATATGTCATTCCTGCCATCCCAGGTATCAGCCTTGTGAATCTTCGCTGAACTTCTTCCATGGCAAGAACATCCTTCCTCAGATAAGGCGACCAAAATTGTACACAGTGCTCAAGGTGTGGTCTCACCAAGACCCTGTACCAGTGCAGCAGGACATCCCTGTTCCTATACTCAAACCCTGGGAAGAAAGGTCAGAGAGAGTACCATTGACTCAGATACACACTGGTCCTGGAGATGGACTGGGGAGAATGGTCAGAGAGAGTCCCATTGACTCAGATACACACTGGTCCCCGAGATGGACCGGGGAGAAAGATCAGAGAGAATCCCATTGACTCAGATACACACTGGTCCTGGAGATGGACTGGGGAGAAAGGTCAGAGAGAGAGTCCCATTGACTCAGATACACACTGGTCCTGAAGATGGACCGGGGAGAAAGGTCAGCGTGAGTCACAATGATTCAGATACACACTGCTCCTGGAGATGGACCGGGGAGAAAGGTTACAGAGAGTCGCAATGACTCAGATAAA
This sequence comes from Squalus acanthias, assembly GCA_030390025.1. Lineage (NCBI taxonomy): Eukaryota > Metazoa > Chordata > Chondrichthyes > Squaliformes > Squalidae > Squalus > Squalus acanthias. Next base: position 365,967 of record JASTWF010000448.1, read on the forward strand.
CACTGGTCCTGGAGATGGACCGGGGAGAAAGGTCACAGCGAGTCCCATTGACTCAGATACCCACTGGTCCTGGAGATGGACTGGGGAGAAAGGTCAGAGAGTCCCATTGACTCAGATACACACTGGTCCTGGAGATGGACAGGGGAGAAAGGTCAGAGAGAGTCCCATTGACTCAGATACACACTGGTCCTGGAGATGGACCGGGGAGAAAGGTCAGAGAGAGTCCCATTGACTCAGGTACACACTGGTCCTGTAGACAGTGTACAAAGGTTACACGGTGAGGCAGGAAATGGTGAGAATGAGACTCGGAGTGTGCCCACCAGCACAATTATCCAGCATGAGGCCGTGCCTTGGGATGTGACGTGAGATCAGTTTATGTCTCTAAACACAGTCACAGTGAATCTTGTGTGTTTTGGAGTAAAGCGGTTTGATCTGAGAGGTGACTCCAGTCTGAGACCGAGTCCATCTCCCCGCCCCCAGCACCAACTCAGAAAGAACCGACCTTTATGGTGGACATGATATCGATATTATACTGCCTGTTAAGGTGATACCAGACATTCAAATCTATTTCATATCCAACTCTCTAAAGTCTTACAATTCTGAACTGGATGCTGGGTTTTAGAAAAATGTATTTACTCTGTGAATCTTTTGCTGGATTTCACAATTTCAGTTGAATTAAATGATTCATTTCTTCATAAACTGGTGATAAAATGATATAAAAATCTTATATTTTAATAAAGGTTTTGTAAAATTGCTCACAATTTATTATTTAGTGTGGTCACCTGATCCAGCTCTCTCCTTGACCGAGGGTTCTGTTTATTAAACTGAGAGAGGCGTTTGTCCCGATATTTTCTAGATTCCTTTCCCTGCTCGTTTAACACAATCCCCTGATTATCGTGGAGCCTAAAAACACCATGTTTCAACTCTTCAAAGACTGACTGCAGTTTCCAGAATTGTCCTTTACCGAAATTTTGTAACATTTCAGATGTGCAACGGTGACGATCGGATATTTCGGCGTCAGATTCAGTATTGTGTAATGTAAATGGTCACTGTTAACAGTAACAGATTTAGATGGTTTAAGATAATCAGATTTACAGAGCAGACGGGTTGTACTTCCAGCAATGTGACTATTTTATCGATGTACTTCTGCAGTCGCGGCGCTGCTTAATGCTCTACAGAGGGAACTGGCGCTGGATTCAGGAAATCTGCAGTGTCGGGTCTGGAGGAGTAAAACATCCGTTATTGGAATCGCAGCTTCATGATTAGAAACAGTGGCTGAATGCTCAGGGTTAATGTTCTGAACTAAACTCCAAAAATCTGATGTTGGTTTTGTTATTTCTGTGTTCAGTTATTTTCGGCAATCGATTTCCTCTATTTCCAGTGTAACAATCTGTTCGATCTCAGCACAAGGGGCCTTGGCTCAAACTTATATCTAAAGGACCGTGAAACATTCAGTGTAAACTCCTGTCTATGTAATCAGCAGTCCAGGAGTAGGAACCTGTTGTTTCTGAGCAGCCGGTTATATAGATACATATAATTCGTAATACTTCCTCTTACCATGGTTTATTAGCGCTTTGTTCTAAATTTGATAACACCTGCCTGAATACATTTTTAACAGTGAATATTGTTCCACATGTTATTCAGTTCTGGGCATCGCCCCTTGGAAGATATATTTGTCTTGGAGGCCTCGGTGAGACCACACCTTGAGTATTGTGTGCAGTTTTGGTCGCCTTATCTGAGGAAGGATGTTCTTGCCATGGATGGAGTGCAGCGAAGATTCACCAGACTGATACCTGGGATGGCAGGAATGATGTATGAGGAGAGATTGGTTCGATTGGGCTTATATTCGCTGGAGTATAGAAGAATGAGAGGGGATCACATTGAAACTTATAAAATCCTAACAGGAATAGACAGGCTAGATGCAGGAAGGAGGTTCCCGATGGCCGGGGAGTCCAGAACCAGAGGTCACAGTCTAAGTGGTAAGCCATTTAGGACAGAGATGAGGAGTAGTTTCTTCACCCGGAGAGTGGTGAACCTATGGAATTCTCTCCCACAAAAGGCAGTTGAGGCCAATTCATATAATCAAGACGGATTAAATATATTTCTTAAGGCTAAAGGGATCAAGGGATATGGGGAGAAAGCAAGGACAGGGTACTGAATTTGGATGATCAGCCATGATCTCATTAAATGGCGGAGCAGTTTCGAGGGGCCGAATGGCCTACTCCTGCTCCTATCTTCTATGTTTCTATGATGCTGCGCAGGTTCATTGGAATGGCACCGGAGATAAAAGTGTTGAATTATGAGGACAGGTTGCACAGACTAGGTTTTGTATTCCCCAGAAGATGAAGTGGTGATCTAATTGAGATGTTTAAGGTGATTAAATGATTCGGTAGAGTGGATAGAGTGAAATTATTTCCTCTGGCCGAGGAGTCTTGAACAATGAGGCATAACCTTCAAATTAGAGCTAAACTCTAATGATGTCAAAGTATTTATTCACAGAAGGGGTTTGGGAAACTGGAACACTCTCCTCCTAAAAGCTGTTGATGCTCGGTCAATTGAAAATTTCAAAACTGAGATTAATAGATGTTTGTTGGGCATTAAGGGTTAACGAACCAAGGCGGATGCAGTGACTGAAGACCCAGATCAGCCATGATCTACAGGAATGGTGGAACAGTCTGAAGGGGCTGAATGGCCTCCACCTGTCGCTATGTTCAGATGTATTCCTCCCACCACTGGGGGTGCTGTAGGGAACATTTCCGCTGTCCCACTTTTCCCAGGAGCGCAGTAAAAAGACATCCCAGTGCCTCTGCCTCAGTCTGAGCAAGGCCATGGTGATTGAGCTGCGATGAATTAAAAGCCTGCTCCCTCTCGAAGGAGAAACTGGACCGCGAGAGAGAAGCAGCGAGAACGACCTGCTGCGCAGCCGCAGCAAACTCCAGCCCGGCTTTCACACAGGGAGGCGAAGGGGCAATATTACGCAGGCGCAGTGATGTCACAGTCAGCCTGAAATTTCAGAGTTGCATTGCCCTTCCGCGCAGGCGCAGTGCTGCTCCCTTGCCCTTCCACGCAGGCGCAGTGCCGCTACATCGCTCTCCCTCGCAGGCGCATTACCGCTTCCTTGCTGATCCGCGGATGTGCAGTGGGCGGGGTTTGCTGTCTGCAGTGGGCGGGGTTTGCCGTGTACATTGGGCGGGGTATGCTGTGTGCCGGGCCGGCCGGCGCGGGCCGGTGTGTGAGTGACGGTCAGAAACAGGATGGTTGCATGGGTTACAGGGGCCGCGCTCTGTGACTGAAGGAACACAGCTCCATTCTGCACACGGCCCGACAGCGCGGCTGCTCAGCCCAGAGTTTAGATAAAAGCGAGGGAGGGACGGGCTTCACAGTGTCACAGTGAGGGAGGGAGGGTATTCACAGTGTCACAGTGAGGGACGGAAGGGCTTCACAGTGTCACAGTGAGGGAGGGAGGGGATTCACAGTGTCACAGTGAGGGATGGAGGGTATTCACAGTGTCACAGTGAGGGAGGGAGGGTCTTCACACTGTCACAGTGAGGGAGGGAGGGGATTCACAGTATCACAGTAAAGGAGGGAGGGGATTCACAGTGTCACAGTGAGGGAGGGAGTGGATTCACAGTGTCACAGTGAGGGAGGGAGGAGATTCACAGTGTCACAGTGAGGGAGGGGTTTCACAGTGTCACAGTGAGGGAGGGAGGGGCTTCACAGTGTCACAGTGAGGGAGGGAGGGTATTCACAGTGTCACAGTGAGTGAGGGAGGGGCTTCACAGTGTCACAGTGAGGGTGGGAGGGGATTCACAGTGTCACAGTGAGGGAGGGAGGGGATTCACAGTGTCACTGTGAGGGAGGGAGGGGATTCACAGTGTCACAGTGAGGGAGGGAGGGGATTCACAGTGTTTCAGTGAGGGAGGGAGGGGATTCACAGTGTCACAGTGAGGGAGAGAGGGGATTCACAGTGTCACAGTGAGGGAGGGAGGGGATTCACAGTGTCACAGTGAGGGAGGGAGTGGATTCACAGTGTCACAGTGAGGGAGGAGAGGGGATTCACAGTGTCACAGTGAGGAAGGGAGGGTCTTCACAGTGTCACAGTGAGGGAGGGGATTCACAGTGTCACAGTGAGGGAGGGAGGTGCTTCACAGTGTCACAGTGAGGGAGGGATGGGATTCACAGTGTCACAGTGAGGGAGGGAGGGGATTCACAGTGTCACAGTGATGGAGGGAGGGGATTCACAGTGTCACAGTGTGGGAGGGAGGAGATTCACAGTGTCACAGTAAGGGAGGGAGGGGATTCACAGTGTCACAGTGAGGGAGGGGATTCACAGTGTCACAGTGAGGGAGGGAGGGGATTCACAGTGTCACAGTGAGGGAGGGGATTCACAGTGTCACAGTGAGGGAGGGAGGGGATTCACAGTGTCACAGTGAGTGAGGGAGGGGCTTCACAGTGTCACAGTGAGGGAGGGAGGGGATTCAGAGTGTCACAGTGAGGGAGGGAGGGGATTCACAGTGTCACAGTTTGGGAGGGAGGAGATTCACAGTGTCACATTGAGGGAGGCAGGGGATTCACAGTGTCGCAGTGAGGGAGGGGGGATTCACAATGTCACAGTGAGGGAGGGAGGGGATTCACAGTGTCACAGTGAGGGAGGGAGGGGATTCACTGTGTCACAGTGAGGGAGGGAGGGGATTCACAATGTCACATTGAGTGAGGGAGGAGATTCACAGTGTCTCAGTGAGGGAGGGAGGGGATTCACAGTGTCACAGTGAGGGAAGGAGGGGCTTCACAGTGTCACAGTGAGGGAGGGAGTGGATACACTGTCACAGTGAGGGAGGGGATTCACAGTGTCACAGTGAGGGAGGGAGGGGATTCACAGTGTCACAGTGAGGGAGGGAGGGGACTCACAGTGTCACAGTGAGGGAGGGAGGGGATTCACAGTGTCACAGTGGGGGAGGGAGGGGATTCACAGTGTCACAGTGAGGGAGGAGAGGGGATTCACAGTGTCACAGTGAGGGAGGGAGGGTTTTCACAGTGTCACGGTGAGGGAGGGAAGGGATTCACAGTGTCACAGTGAGGGAGAGAGGGGCTTCACAGTGTCACAGTGAGGGAGGGAGGGGATTCAGAGTGTCACAGTGAGGGAGGGAGGTGATTCACAGTGTCACAGTGAGGGAGGGAGGGGATTCACAGTGTCACATGGTGGGAGGGAGGAGATTCACAGTGTCACAGTGAGGGAGGGAGGGGATTCACTGTGCCACACTAAGGGAGGGAGGGGATTCACAGTGTCACAGTGAGGGAGGGGATTCACAGTGTCACAGTGAGGGAGGGAGCGGATTCACAGTGTCACAGTGAGGGAGGGAGGGGCTTCACAGTGTCACAGTGAGGGAGGGAGGGGATTCAGAGTGTCACAGTGAGGGAGGGAGGGGCTTCACAGTGTCACAGTGAGGGAGGGAGGGGATTCAGAGAGTCACAGTGAGGGAGGGAGGGGCTTCACAGTGTCACAGTGAGGGAGGGGGGATTCACAGTGACACAGTGAGGGAGGGAAGGGATTCACAGTGTCACAGTGAGGGAGGGAGGGGATTCACAGTGTCACAGTGAGGGAGGGAGGGGATTCACAGTGTCACAGTGAGGGACGGAGGGGATTCACAGTGTCACATTGAGGGACGGAGGGGATTCACAGTGTCACAGTGAGGGACGGAGGGGATTCACAGTGTCACAGCTCCTGTCAGTAACTCAGCAGAGAAAATGGCGCATTTCCATCTACAGCAGTGAAAATGCGGAACTCTCAATTCTAATGATTTAAAGTGCAACATAACCGGTTAGCAACTCAGCAGAGAAACGGAGGGGAGATTCCTGTCAGCATCAGCTCCCGGGGAATGAGCTGAACCGGCTCACAATACAGGGGCTGGGCTGGGGGTGGAGGGCTCGGTGGGTTCATCGGAAGTTTGGACAGAAAATGGCGCATTTCAGCCCAGAGCTGTGAAAATGGGGGAAGTCTCAGGCGGCCGCAAATTACTGTGAGGAAAAAATCAAAACAGGCAGCCACAGAACTGAGGGTTTGGAGAGAGGAGGGAGTTAGAATGAAAATACCAGTGAGATCAGACAGTGTGTAACCCGGGGAGGATGGGCCCAGTGAGATCAGACAGTGTGTAACCCGGGAAGGATGGACCCAGTGAGATCAGACAGTGTGTAACCCGGGGAGGATGGGCCCAGTGAGATCAGACAGTGTGTAACAGGGGGAGGAAGGGCCCAGTGAGATCAGACAGTGTGTAACCCGGGGAGGATGGGCCCAGTGAGATCAGACAGTGTTTATCCCGGGGAAGATGGGCCCAGTGAGATCAGACAGTCTGTAACCCGAGGAAGATGGTCCCAATGAGATCAGACAATTTGTAACCCGTGAAGGATAGGCCCAGTGAGATCAGCAGTGTGTAAACCGGGGAGGATGGGCCCAGTGAGATCAGACAGTGTGTAACCCGGGGAGGATGTGACCAGTGTGATCAGACAGTGTGTAACCCAGGGAGGAAGGGCCTAGTGTGATCAGACCGTGTGAAACCCGGGGTTGATGGGCCCAGTGAGATCAGACAGTGTGTAACCTGGGGAGGATGGGCCCAGTGATATCAGACAGTGTGTAACCCGGGGAGGATGGGCCCAGTGAGATCAGACAGTGTGTAACCCGGGGAGGATGGGCCCAGTGAGATCAGACAGTGTGTAACCCGGGGAGGATGGGCATAGTGAGATCAGACAGTGTGTAACCCGGGGAGGATGTGCCCAGTGTGATCAAACAGTGTGTAACCCAGGGAGGATGGGCCCAGTGAGATCAGACTGTATGAAACCCGGGTTTGATGGGCCCAGTGAGATCCGACAGTGTGTAACCCTGGGAGGATGTGCCCAGTGATATCATGCAGTGTGTAACCCGGGGAGGATCGTCCCAGTGAGATCAGACAGTGTGTAACCCGGGGAGGATGGGCTCAGTGAGATCATACAGTGCGTAACCCGGGGAGTTTGGGCCTAGTGAGATCAGACAGTGGCTAACCCTGAGAAGATGGGCCCAGTGAATTCAAACGGTGCCGTTCCTTCTAATGCATAGGGCGAAAATCGCACATTTCTGCCTTATTCTTGGGATTTTCATGATATTCAGGCGGGCGAGCCTGGGACTTGAGGGAAGTGAAATAATCGAAGGGTCATACCCGACCCTGAATAAGTGGCGGAGAATCCCGAGATTGATTGGTCCCACTGTTATCTCTGCAATCCGTGATAGAGTGTAAGATTCAGTAATGGATTTCCTGCTGGAATCTGTAGAGAGACAGTGTAATAAACCGCAGTATTCAACTGGGCAGAACTGGGCTGTGTGCACAATTAATATGGGTTGTTTGACTGAGAGCAATAGCTGGCAGTTAATAAAGTGAACTCGAGATAACTGACCAGTAAGTTAATTACTGGGATGGGGTGTGTTGGGAACTGAGCGGTGCTGCTGTGGGGAGTTAACGAGCACAGGACAGACCCTTCACTGGGGAAATGTAGGATACAACAGTGAATAAATTAATAATATGGCTGTGGTTGGTAGGTGAGATTCTACTTCACACCGTCAATATTATTCTCATTTCTGCCCTGCCATAATTAGGTCTCCCGGTGAATGACGGAGTGATTGAGAAAGTTCTACAGCTCGAAGTATACAGGGATTGTAGACTTAGGAACAACATCAGGTGAGCCAGCACAGGATTGTGAGAGAACCCTTCCGATTCAAAGAGCATCCAGAGATCGACTGGGGAAAAAGGTAAGAGAAAGTCCCAATGACTCAGATACACACTGGTCCTGGAGATGGACTGGGGAAAAAGGTCAGAGAGAGTCCCATTGACTCAGATACACACTGGTCCTGGAGATGGACTGGGGAGAAAGGTCAGAGAGAGTCCCATTGACTCAGATACACACTGGTCCTAGAGATGGACCGGGGAGAATGGTCAGAGAGAGTAACATTGACTCAGATACACACTGGTCCTGGAGATGGACTGGGGAGAAAGGTCAGAGAGAGAGCCCCATTGACTCAGATAAACACTGGTCATGGAGACAGACCGGGGAGAAAGGTCAGAGAGAGCCCCATTGACTCAGATACACATTGGTCCTGGAGATGGAGTGGGGAAAAAGGACAGAGTGAGTCCCATTGACTCAGATACACAGTGGTCAACGAGATGGACTGGGGAGAAAGATCAGAGAGAGTCCCATTGACTCAGATACACACTGGTCCTGGAGAGGGACTGGGGACAATGGTCAGAGAGAGTCCCATTGACTCATATACACACTGGTCCTGGAGATAGAAACAAAGAAGATAAGAGCAGGAGTAGGCCATTCGGCCTCTCGAGCCTGCTCCGCCATTCGATGAGATCATGGCTGATCATCCAAACTCAGTACACTGTAACTGCCTTCTCCCCATATCCCTATAGCTTTAAGAAATATATCTAACTCATTCTTGAATATATTGGCCCAGAAATTAAGCACTGAGTGTTCACGCGGGGGTAAGGCTTCCCCGCGATATCTCACTCCGCGCCTACCTTTTTCCTCCGGGCCCACACGAACTTTAGTTTCAAGGCAGCAGCTGTGCAGTGCTTGCGTGAACCAGAGACGCAATTAGTTCGTGCGAGCTCTGGGATCACGTGATTCAGTTCGAGCCAATGGCAGCACACCATCTTTCATTCACAGTTTTGACAGGAAGACCTGTCAAAGCTATGAATACTATACCCCCACAAAAGAGCAGCTAAACCTCAATTAAATTTTTAAAAAAGCCATCACATTAATAAAATAAGTATAGTTAAATAAATTAACCACTTTAAACAAAAAATTTAATTTTTGAAATTTTTTTAAATCTTTTTAAATGTTATAAAAATAAACTTACCTTTCTTTAAAGTCTCTAAAAAAGATAAACATGTTGAAAAAAATTTAAAATAATACTTAATTAACTACTTACCTTGTTAAAAGAGGGTCTAACGCCTCCTTTCTTATGTGTAAAATCTTCCATGCTTACCTGCGCGTTCAAAGCACTAAGTGCACTGCGTGCGCGCACCATGTAGCGCGCACGCGGTTCACTTAGGAACCGCCCCCTTTTGAATTCACGAAGTGCCGGTTTCCCGCGCATGCGCAGTGCATGCTAGAAACCGGCAATTGGAGACCTAAAACGCGAGAGTGCACAGCGCGTACTCTCGCGTATTAGGTCTAATTTTCGGGCCATTAATGACTTGGCCTCAACTACCTTCTGTGGTAGAGAATTCCACAGGTTCACCACTCTCTGGGTGAAGAAATTATTCCTCATTTCTGTCCTAAATGGTTTACCCCTTGTCCTTAGCTTATGTCCCCTGCTTCTGGACTCCCGACATTCGGGAACATTCTTCCTGCATCTAGTTTGTCCAGACCTGTCAGAATTTGATATGTTTCGATGAGATCCCCTCTCATTCTTCTATACTCCAGCGAGTATAAGCCCAATCGACCGAATTTCTCCTCATATGTCTTTCCTGCCATCCCAGGTATCAGCCTTGTGAATCTTCGCTGAACTCCTTCCATGGCAAGAACATCCTTCCTCAGATAAGGCGACCAAAACTGCACACAGTAGTCAAGGTGTGGTCTCACAAAGGCCCTGTACAAATGCAGCAGGGTATCCCTGTTCCTATACTCAAACCCTGGGAAGAATGATCAGAGAGAATACCATTGACACAGATACACACTGGTTCTGGAGATGGACGAGGGAGAAAGGACAGAGAGAGTCCCAATGACTCAGATACACTCTGGTCCTGGAGATGGACCAGGGAGAAAGGTCAGAGAGAGAACCATTGACTCAGATATACACTGGTCCTGGAGATTGACTGTGGAGAAAGGTCAGAGAGAGTCCCATTGACTCAGATACACACTGGTCCTGGAGATGGACCGGGGAGAAACGTCAGAGAGAGTCCCATTGACTCAGATACACACTGGTCCTGTTTACCGTATACAAATGTTACTGCGTAAGGCAGGAAATGGTGAGAATGAGAATCGGAGTGTGCCCACCAGCACAATTATCCAGCATGAGGCCGTGCAATGGGACGTGAAGTGAGATCAGTTTATGTCTCTAAACACACAGTCACAAGTGAATCCTGTTTGTGTTTTGGAGTAAAGGGCTTTGATCTAAGAGGTGACTGCAGTCTGAGGACGAGGCCAGAAGACATGAACTATCTCGCCCCCAGCACCAACTCAGAAGGAACCGACCTTTATGATGGCCAAGATATCGATATTATGCCGCCTGTTAAGGGGGTACCAGACATCAAATATATTTCATATTCAACTCTCTAAAGTCTTACAATTCTGAACTGGTGCTGGGTTTTACGAAAATGTATTTACTCTGTGAATCTTTTGCTGGATTTAACAATTTCAGTTGAATTAAATGATTCATTTCTTCATAAACTGGTGATAAAATGAGACATAAGTCTTATATTTTAATAAAGATTTGTAAAATTGCTCACAATTTATTATTTAGTGTGGTCACCTGATCCAGCTCCCTTCCTTGGCCGAGGGTTCTGTTTTTTAAACTGAGAGAGGCGTTTGTCCCGATATTTTCTGGATTCATGTCCCTGCTCGTTTAACACAGGCCCCTGATTATCATGGAGACTAAAAACACCATGTTTCAACTCTTCAAAGACTGACTGGAGTTTCCAGAATTGTCCTTTACCGAAATGTTGTAACATTTCAGATGTGCAACGATGACGATCGGATATTTCGCCATCAGATTCAGTATTGTGTAATGTAAATGTTCACTGTTAACAGTAACAGATTTAGATGGTTTAAGACAATCAGATTTACAGAGCAGACGTGTTGTACTTCCAGCAATGTGACTATTTTATCGATGTGCTTCTGCAGTCGCGGCGCTGCTTAATGTTCTGTGCAGCGGGAACTGACGCTGGATTCAGTAAATCTGCAGTGTCAGGTCTGGTGGAGTAAAACATCCGTTATTGGAATCGCAACTTCATGTTTAGAAACAGTGGCTGAATGCTCAGGGTTAATGTTCTAAACTAAACTCCAAAAATCTGATGTTGGTTTTGTTATTTCTGTGTTCAGTTATTTTCGGCAATCGATTTCCTCTATTTCCAGTGTAACAATCTTTTCGATCTCAGCACAAAAGGCCTTAGCTCAAACTTATATCTGAAGGACCGTGAAACATTCAGTGTAAACTCCTGTCTGTGTACTCGGCAGTCCAGGAGTAGGAACCTGTTGTTTCTGAGCAGTAGGCAATACAGGTACATATAATTCGTAATACTTCCTCTTGCCATGGTTTATTAACGCTTTGTTCTAAATTTGATAACACCTGTCTGAATACATTTTCAACAGTGAATATTGTTCCACATGTTATTCAGTTCTGGGCATCGGCCCTTGGAAAATATATTTGTCTTGGAGGCCTTGGTGAGACCACACCTTGAGTATTGTGTGCAGTTTTGGTCGCCTTATCTGAGGAAGGATGTTCTTGCCATGGATGGAGTGCAGCGAAGATTCACCAGACTGATACCTGGGATTGCAGGAATGATGTATGAGGAGAGATTTGGTCGATTGGGCTTATATTTGCTGAAGTTTAGAAGAATGAGAGGGGATCTCATTGAAACTTAGAAAATCTTAACAGGAATAGACAGACTAGATGCAGGAAGTAGGTTCCCGATGGCCGGGGAGTCCAGAACCAGAGGTCACAGTCTAAGAATAAGTGGTAAGCCATTTAGGACAGAGACGAGGAGGAATTTCTTCACCAAGAGAGTGGTGAACCTGTGGAATTCTCTACCACACAAGGCAGTTGAGGCCAATTCATTAAATATATTCAAGAAGGAGTTAGATATATTTCTTAAGGCTAAAGGGATCAAGAGATATGGGGAGAAAGCAGGGACAGGGTACTGAATTTGGATGATCAGCCATGATCTCATTAAATGGCGGAGCAGGCTCGAGGGGCCGAATGGCCTACTCCTGCTCCTATCTTCTATGTTTCTATGATGCTGCGCAGGTTCACTGGAATGGCACCAGAGATAAAAGTGTTCAATTATGAGGACAGGTTGCACAGACTAGGTTTTGTATTCCCCAGAAGATGAAGTGGTGATCTAATTGAGATGTTTAAGGTGATTAAAGGATTCGGTAGAGTGGATAGAGTGAAATTATTTCCTCTGGCAGAGGAGTCTTGAACAATGAGGCATAACCTTCAAATTAGAGCTAAGCTCTAATGATGTCAAAGTATTTCTTCACAAAAGGGATAGTGGATAACTGGAACACTCTCCTCCTAAAAGCTGTTGAGGCTCGGACAATTGAAAATGTCAAAACTGAGATTAATAGATGTTTGTTGGGCATTAAGGGTTAACGAACCACGGCGGATGCAGTGACTGAAGACCCAGATCACCTATGATCTACAGCAATGGTGGAACAGACTGAAGGGGCTAAATGGCCTCCTCCTGTCGCTATGTTCAGAATAATTCCTTCCACCACTGGGGGTGCTGTAGTGAACATTCCCGCTGTCCGCCTTTTCCCAGGAGCGCAGTGCAAAGACATCCCAGTCCCTCTACCTCAGTCTGAGCAAGGCCATGGTGATTGAGCTGTGATGAATTAAAAGCCTGGTCCCTCTCCAAGGAGAAACTGGACCGAGAGAGAAGCAGCGAGAGCGACCCTCCGCGCAGCCGCAGCAAACTCCAGCCCGGCTTTCAGACAGGGAGGCGGAGGGGAAATAAGACGCAGGCGCAGTGATTTCACAATCAGCCTGAAACATCAGAGTTGCATTGCCCTTCCGCGCAGGCGCAGTGCCGTTCCCTTGCTCTCCTGCACAGGCGCGGTACCGCTCCCTTGCTGATCCGGGGATGTGCAGTGGGCGGGGTTTGCTTTGTGAAGTGGGCGGGGTTTGCTTTGTGCAGTGGGCGGGGTTTGCTGTCTGCAGTGGGCGGGGTTTGCTGGGGCAGTGGGCGGGGTTTGCAGTTTTCAGTGGGCGGGGTTTGCTGGGGCAGTGGGCGGGGTTTGCTGGGGCAGTGGGCGGGGTTTGCTGTGTGCACTGGGCGGGGTTTGCTGTGTTCAGTGGGCGGGGTTTGCTGTGTGCAGTGGGCGGGGTTTGCTGAGGCAGTGGGCGGGGTTTGCTGTGGGCAGTGGGCGGGGTTTGCTGTGTGCCGAGCCGGTAGGAACGGGCCGGTGTGTGAGTTCCGGTCAGAAACAGGATGGTTGCCCGGGATACAGGGGCCGCGCTCTGTGACTGAGAGAACTCGGCTCCATTCAGCACACTACCCGACAGCGCGGCTGCTCAGCCCAGAGTTCATATCACAGTAAGGGAGGGAGGGGCTTCACAGTGTCACAGTGAGGGAGGGTGTGGATTCACAGTGAGGGAGGGAGTGGATTCACAGTGTCACAGTGAGGGAGGGATGGGATTCACAGTGTCACAGTGAGGGAGGGAGGGGATTCACAGTGTCACAGTGAGGCAGGGAGGGGCTTCACAGTGTCACAGTGAGGGAGGGAGGGGATTCACAGTGTCACAGTGAGGGAGGGAGGGTATTCACAGTGTCAGAGTGAGGGAGGGAGGGGATTCACAGTGTCACATTGAGGGAGGGAGGGGATTCACAGTGTCACTGTGAGGGAGGGAGGGGATTCACAGTGTCACAGTGAGGCAGGGAGGGGCTTCACAGTGTCACAGTGAGGGAGGGAGGGGATTCACAGTGTCACAGTGAGGGAGGGAGGGGATTCACAGTGTCACAGTGAGGGAGGGAGGGTATTCACAGTGTCACAGTGAGGGAGGGAGCGTATTCACAGTGGCACAGTGAGGGAGGGAGGGTATTCACAGTGTCAAAGTGAGGGAGGGAGGGGCTTCACAGTGTCACAGTGAGGGAGGGAGGGGATTCACAGTGTCACAGTGAGGGAGGGAGGGAATTCACGGTGTCACAGTGAGGGAGGGAGGAGATTCACAGTGTAACAGTGAGGGAGGGAGGGGCTTCACAGTGTCACAGTGAGGGAGGGAGTGGATTCACAGTGTCACAGTGAGGGAGGGAGGGGATTCACGGTGTCACAGTGAGGGAGGGAGGGTATTCACAGTGTCACAGTGAGGGAGGGAGGGTATTCACAGTGGCACAGTGAGGGAGGGAGGGTATTCACAGTGTCACAGTGAGGGAGGGAGGGGCTTCACAGTGTCACAGTGAGGGAGGGAGGGGATTCACAGTGTCACAGTGAGGGAGGGAGGGAATTCACGGTGTCACAGTGAGGGAGGGAGGAGATTCACAGTGTAACAGTGAGGGAGGGAGGGGCTTCACAGTGTCACAGTGAGGGAGGGAGTGGATTCACAGTGTCACAGTGAGGGAGGGAGGGGATTCACGGTGTCACAGTGAGGGACGGAGGGGATTCACAGTTTAACAGTGAGGGAGGGAGGGGCTTCACAGTGTCACAGTGAGGGAGGGAGGGGATTCACAGTGTCACAGTGAGGGAGGGAGGGGATTTACCGTGTCACAGTGAGGGAGGGACGGGATTCACAGTGTCACAGTGAGGGAGGGAGGGGATTCACAGTTTCACAGTGAGGGAAGGAGGGGATTCACTTTGTCACAGTGAGGATGGGAGGGGCTTCACAGTGTCACAGTGAGGGAGGGAGGGGATTCACAGTGTCACAGTGATGGTGGGAGGGGCTTCACAGTGTCACAGTGAGGGAGGGAGGGTCTTCATAGTGCCACAGCTCCGGATTGTAGCACCGCAGAGGAAATGGCGCATTTTCGTCTACCTGAGTGAAAATGCGGAAGTCTCAGATCTAATGTTTTATCTCACAGGGAGGGAAGTTAAAGAGCCACAGAATCGGTTAATAACTCACGAGAGACGGAGGGGAGATTCCTGTCAGCATCAGCACCCGGAGAATGAGCTGAACCGGCTCACAATACAGGGACTGGGCCGGGGGTGGAGAGCGCGGCGGGTTCATCGGCAATTTAGACAGAAAATGGAGCATTTCCGCCCAGAGCAGTGAAAATGGGGAAATCTCAGGCGGCAGGAATTTTTCTGTGATGAATAACTCCGAAATAAACACACAGCTCTGGAACTGATGGTTTGGAGAGAGGAGTTAGTTAGAATTATAATAACACTGAGAGCAGACAGGGTGTAACCCGGGGAGGATGGGTCCAGTGAGATCAGTCAGTGTGTAACCCGGGGAGGATGGGCCCAGTGAGATCAGAGAGTGTGTAACCCGGGGAGGATGGGCCCAGTTTGATCCGACAGTGTGTAAACCGGGGAGGATGTGCCCAGTGAGATCAGACAGTGTGTAACCCGGGGAGGATGGGCCCAGTGAGATCAGACAGTGTGTGACCCGGGGAGGAAGGGCCCAATGAGATCAGACAGTGTGTAACCCGGGGAGGATGGGCCCAGTGAGATCAGTTAGTGTGTAACCCGGGGAGGATTGGCCCAGTGAGATCAGTCAGTGTGTAACACAGGGAGGATGGGCCCAGTGAGATCAGACAGTGTGTAACCCGGGGATGATGGGACCAGAGAGATCAGAAAGTGTGTTACCGGGGAGGAAGGGCCCAGTGAGATCAGAAAGTGTTTAACTCGTGGAGGATGGGCCCAGTGAGATCAGGCAGTGTGTAACCCGGGAATGTTGGGCCCAGTGAGATCAGACAGTGTGTAACCAAGGGAGGATGGGCTCAGTGAGATCAGACAGTGTGTAACCCGGGAAGGATGTGCCCACTGTGATCAGACAGTGTTTAACCCGGGGAGGATGTGCCCCGTGAGATCAGACAGTGTGTAACCCGGGGAGGATGTGACAAGTGTGCTCAGACAGTGTGTACCCCGGTGAGGATTGGCCCATTGAGATCAAACAGTGCGCAACTCGTGGAAGATGCGCCCAGTGAGATATGAAATTGTGTAATCGTGGGAGCATGGGACCACTGAGGTCAGAAAGCGTGTAACACGTGGAGGACGGACCCAATGAGATCAGACAGTGTGTAACCCGGGCAGGATGGGCCCAGTGAGATCAGACAGTGTGTAACCCCGGAAGGATGTGCCCAGGGTGATCAGACAGTGTGTAACACGAGCAGGATGGGCCCAGTGAGATCAGACAGTGTGTAACCCCGGAAGGATGTGCCCAGGGTGATCAGACAGTGTGTAACACGGGCAGGATGGGCCCAGTGAGATCAGACAGTGTGTTTCCCGGGGAGAATGGGCCCAGTGTGATCAGTCAATGTGTAACCAGGGGAGAATGGGCCCAGTGAGATCAGACTGTGTGTAAAACTAGGAGGATGGGCCCAGTGAGTTCAGACAGCGTGTAACCCCGTGTGGGAGGGCCCAGTGAGATCAGTCAATGTGTAACCCGGGGATGATTGGCCCAGGGTGATCAGGCAGTGTGTTTCCCGGGGAGGATGAGCCGAGCGAGATCAGACAGTATGTAACCCGGGTAGGATGGGCTCAGTGAGATCAGACAGTGTGTAACCGGGGAGGATGGGCCTAGTAAGATCAGACAGTGTGTAACCCGGGCAGGATGTGTTCAGTGAGATCAGACAGTGTGTTTCCCGGGGAGGATGGGCCGAATGAGATCAGACAGTGTGTACCCGGGGAGGAAGGGCCCAGTGAGATCAGATAGATGTGTCACCCGGGGAGGATGTGCCCAGTGTGTTCAGACAGTGTGTAATCCGGGGATGATGTGCCAGTGAGATCTGACAGATTGTAACCCGGAG
>JASTWF010000449.1:0-90000 GCA_030390025.1 Squalus acanthias
CCCCCGCCCTTTCCCCCCCGCCCCCGCCCTTTCCCCCCGCCCCCGCCCTTTTCCCCCCGCCCCCGCCCTTTTCCCCCCGCCCCCGCCCTTTTCCCCTGCCCCGCCCTCCCTACCCTCTTCCCCCCAGCCCCCCAAACCCTTTCTTTGGAATTCTCTCCCCCAGAGAACTGTGGAGGCTGAGTCATTGAATATATTCAAGGAAGAGATAGACAGATTTTTGAACTACAGGAGAGTCGAGGATTATGGGGAACAGGCAGAATAGTGGAGTTGAAGCCAAGATCATATCAGCCATGATCTTATTGAATGGCGGAGCAGGCTCGAGGGGCCGAATGGCCGACTCCTGCTCCTATTTCTTATGTTCTTATTCCACTTTATTGAGCTCAACCAATGAACACAAGGGGCATCCATCATGTTTATGTTTTATTGTGTAGGTAAACTGCCCAAAAATTATGATCCCAAAGTGCCTCCAGATCCAGAACGATGGCTTCCTATGCGGGAACGCTCATACTATCGCGGGAGAAAGAAGGGGAAGAAGAAGGAACCGATAGGGAAAGGAACTCAAGGAGCAACATCAAGTGCAGTGGCTGAACTGTGAGTGTTTGCCGGGGTGGGACTCTTACAATGTGCCAACAGTAAAGAATACTACACAGTGAGTGGGTGTTTGGCAAAGAATGGGGAAGGAATCTGATTGTATCAGATGTAGGGGCTGTAGTCTCCTTCCGTGCTGTAAGATTCCAGGATTCTAACGTGCATTTCTGACCCTTTTCTTCTATGATTCTATGGTGTTTGTCTTACCTCAGGCCCATAACATTTAGCTCCATGTTTCTGTTAATTTGCATATATCTCGAGTTGCTGCTACTAACATATCTTTGTAGTCTGATTTAGGATTCACCCATCAGTGAGCCCTTTCCGAGCCTCCTGGCTCTCAAACAAGACAAACCAGCAATGAGTGCAAATAGGACTAAATTGCCTGGGATTGAGAGCTGTACTTGGAGGACTCGGGCCACTTGAGGCCCATAGGTCACAGTCTGGACACAGTTGATGAAAAGTAAAACCATGATACAGGGTAGTGAAATTAGGTTACAAAGTGGGGGGGGGGGGTACCTTGGCCCCCTCCAGAATTAACTGAGGTCACTGAGTGATAATTGATGCAGAAAGGAACAGATGAATTTCATGTTTTACTCATGCAGAACTCCATCTGAAGGGATGAACCTTGCTAGTTTCAGCAGGACACTTGATGATCTCGGTAATGCAGTGGGGGAAATGCCAAGGTTCCTCCTGATGTGGCTTTCGGTTGGTTCGTTCTGGAATGTGAGCATATATGAATGTGAGGTTGAGGACAAGATCAGGAATAAAAGTGATGTTCTCACCATCTACGCTCACAGATGAAGAATAGTCTGTGTTCTATAAATCAGGACATAGAATACAAGAGTAAAGAAGTTATGGTAAATTTATTCAATGCAATGGTTAGGCCACAGTTAAAGGAATGTGTTCAGTTTTGGATATCCCATTCTGGAAAGGGCATTAAAGCCACAGAGAGCATACAGTGTAGATTCACCAGGATGATGCCAGGGGATGAGAAACTTTAGTAATGTGGAGGGACTGGAGATACTGAGACTTTCAACTGGAGTTGAGAAGGCTGATGAGATTGAACAGGTTTTTGAAATGATGAATAATTTTGATGGAGTGAAGAGGGAAATTCCTCTGTTTAAGGAGTCGGTGATGGAATCGTCAATTTAAAGTCATTGAGAGAGGTTTGGAGAAATCTCTGTGCACGGAATCGCCGGAGCAAGAAATCTTTTGCCACAGGAAATGGCTGAAGCAGAGGCCATTTAATTTTTGAACAGAAAAGTGGATAAACATTTGATGCGAGGGAAGATGTAGGATTATGGGAAGAGAGCAGAGCAGTGGGATTAGTTTTGGATTAGCAGAGAGCTGGCACATGAGCTGAATGGTGACCTCCTGAGCTGTAGATTTCTATGGATCTATGGCCTCTTGAGCAGATTAATAGCAATTCACCATCAGATAGACCATATGTGCTAAATTATATTTATGTGGCTTAATACAGAAATCAATGTTTAGATTTGGATTTTTCTTTTAGTACTTAAATTTATTAAACTGGTTTAAGAGTTAACGCACATGATGTTTGCAATGTCGCTGCAAGCTGATTGAATTGGTTTAGTTGCTGTATTTTATAGCCCAGGTTAATGATTACTCTGCCTTTTACTCCAGTGATGCTAGCAAGACTGTGAGCAGCCCTCCCACATCCCCACGACCTGGCATTGCAGCAGCAGTTGCATCTTCCAGCAACATTGTGCCGCCTCGACAACAGAAGCCTTCTGCTGCCTCCAAGAAAAAACAGCAACAAAAAAAGAAAAAGGGTGGAAAAGGGGGATGGTGACACTCGGATTGTGGAATACGTATTCTGCATGTGCATAGAGACTGTTAAATATTAATCAGTGTATGACACATTGTAGTGTTACGGAAACTTTAATAATAAAGGACTCGATGTGAAAGCCATTTAAGTGTTTTAATATGTTTAATTTATACCAGCTGCAGTCTGTTACTGATGCAGACACAGGCAATTATCATTTTTTGAACTTATGAGAACCAAACAAGTAATTCATATCAGCGTTCATCTTTATCTCAGTTCAAATTCCTGACTTACACTGAAACTTCTACCAGGATTGTCACCAGAATCTTAAAATAGAGTTTACATCAGAAGTTGTGTTGTGCTAACTTATGCATGTCATCCACTTAATTTGCTGCTCAAAACTGGTGACATGTAAGTGCTCAATAACTCTGGCCCAGCTTGAAATGTTAGGTGCCATATGGTGTTTATGGTAGAATTTTCACTGTGTTGAGAGGAATCCTTTGTGGAATTTTAAAAGGTGGAAGTGGTTAAATTGTATTTACCAGGTATTATATTCCTAGATTTCAAGATGTATTAATAAATGACTCTGGCGATTATTTACTTGGAACTGTTAAGAGTTGGTGCTTTATGCTGCTACCAACCAGTTACATTCTAGGTTTATCACAATGGTGTCAATTTCTGATTTGCAGTCTGACAGATTCTTTTTATTAACATTGAGTTTTGGAAATAAATAAATCTGATTCTTTTTACGGGTGGAGCTTCAGTCTTAAAAATGCTAATCTGTGATAAGTCCAAGAGGATCAAGAGAAACAATACAAAACCTAAAGACTTTTACAGCAGCTGTCCTGTCTGTCTTGGTCATTTCAATTTGCTTTTGAGAGGCATAATTGTCTAAAGGGTCTTTTATATTGGCCAGATTCTGGGAGCCTGCAATCGGCATTTATATTATTAAATCCAGTTTCTGTAGAGTTGGTTTTACCTGGGTCTGCTAGCAGCCGATGGAAAGAGGATTTGTAAACTTAAACACGGGGACTGGCTCACAGATGCTGAGCTCCTGGGACCTAAGCTTGCAATAATGGGAGTGCTGCTTTTGAAAATGAAGGACTACAGCCAGAGTTGCAGGGTTTCAGAAACTAGACAGATTAGAGGAGACTTTATAGGCAAACCTTCAATGCAATTAAAGAATCAAAAGTCAGGTTTTCTTTTCAAGCATTCAATAGAGATCTGCTCCAAAGTAAATATTTAAATTGAGATAATCCCCAGTCATCATTCCTGTGCTGCAGTGCAAACATCTGATCAGAAAATGGGTAAATTGGTAATTTAAAAACACAATTTTGGGTGGTGGGTGTGTCAGTAATTCAAATTAAAAAATTATTTTTTGATAAAATTGTTGGGAAAGATGGGTTTGTTCCAATAAGAGCTTAAAATGATGGCAATATTCTGAAAGACTGGAAAAAAGAGCAGAAGCTGAGGCACTAAGTATATTCTCGGAAGGAGCTGTTAAGTACAATTTTAAAATCTGCACACTGCTGAATGCAGTACAACAGCGAAAAGGCAAATTAAACGAGTAAGTTTATGTAAAAAAAAGTGAGGTAAGTGCGAGAGAATGAGCAGCACAGCGAACTTTAATGATGGGTAAATTCCAATTCAAATAGACAGGGCTGGAGCTGGGCTGGGACTGGCTTGAGCCGGGTTGGAGCTGGGTTAAGCCGGGTTGGGACTGGGTTAAGCCGGGTTGGGACTGGGTTAAGCCGGGCTGGGTTGGGTTAAGGCGAGCCGGGCGGGGCCGGGCTGCTTGACGGCTGCGGATGATCACAATGCGGCGGCCCCGCTCACAGAGGCCGGTGTCGGGGAGTTGAGCGGCGGCGGATCCGAGAGCCCGGAATGAGCGCAGCGCCCCGCCCGCCCGCTTCTCGCTGACTCGGGGCTGGGATCTTGCTGTGCGATGCTGGAGCAGGTTTACCGGGTCGGGCTGCTCGGGGTGGCCGTGGCGCTGGTCGGCGGCATCATCTACGCCGCTTGGGGGAGAGTGTTCGGCGACAAGCGGGAGGCGATCGAAGCGGAGGTGGGACCGGGAGTGAAGTCACTGTGGGGAAGTTCCACAAGCGGCTTTTGAAGCAGAGATTATAAGATCATTTAAAAGGATTAATTTGTATTTGGAAAGGAAAATGATTAAGGGTGTGGGCTGGGCAGTGAGCTGCTGGTACAGGCTCTCCACTGCTCCCTCCTCCTGTTGCTCATGTTCTGCAGCAGATTTGCTGAACGCTTTCAAGAGGCCCAGTATTGCAAGCCAGCTATTTGGTATTAATATATTGAGTTTACTTCTATACTTTATTTCTTACTGTTTATGCAAATATTGGTAACCTTCTCCCATATCTGCATCATTTCACCCATAAAAAGTTAACTGGTCATCACTTGCAGAAAGTATCAGTCTGCTTTACTTCCGGGTTTTATAAGCTTTCCTCTTCAACAGATTCCATTGACTTTTTGCCCAACAACAGGAGCTTAAATTGTCCCTCAATTCACACTGCTGGCTGTGAAATTTGGGCAACAATTCTCAGTCCATAGCTTAGTATTTTTTCTTGACTCCTTGCTGTGCCACACCTGGGCAGGCCCGTACCTGCACAAGAACCAGTTCCAAAGGGAACAAGTCTAACTTGTTTTCCTTTTTATAATAAAAAACAACTTTATGGTCACCCAGGCGAATCATGAGAGTTTTGTGGAATGGGCCACTTTTCAATTTTGGGCTCACAGCTTCAATATGGCAGTATCAGCCGTGGCTCAGTGGGTAGCACTCTCTTGCTTCTGAGACAGAAGGTTGTGGGTTCAAGAGACTTGAGCACAAATATAGGCTGACACTCCAGTTCAGTACTGAGGGAGGGAGCGCTGCACTGTCGGAGGGGCAGTACTGAGGGAGTGCTGCACTGTCGGAGGGGCAGTACTGAGGGAGCACTGCACTGTCGGAGGGGCAGTACTGAGGGAGTGCTGTACTGTCGGAGGGGCAGTACTGTGGGAGCGCTGCACTGTCGGAGGGGCAGTACTGAGGGAGTGCTGCACTGTCGGAGGGGCAGTACTGAGGGAGTGCTGTACTGTCGGAGGTGCCGTGTTTCGGATGAGGCATTAAACCAGAAACCCTATCTACTCTCTCAGGTGGATGTAAAAGATCCCATGGCACTATTTCGAAGAAGAGCAGGGGAGTTATCCCCGGTGTCCTGGCCAATATTTATCCCTCAATCAACATCACTAAAACAGATAATTTGGTCATTATCACGTTGTTGTTTGTGGGAGCTTGCTGTGCGCAAATTGGCTGCCGCATTTCCTACATTACAACAGTGACCACACTTCAAAAAGTATTTAATTGGCTCTTAAGCGCTTTGGGATGTCTGGTGGTTGTGAAAGGCGCTGTAGAAATGCAAGTCTTCCTTTCTTAAAGGCAGCTTAATGCTCCCTATACTTGGTCCAACCTCTGAAAAGTGCCATCAATCTATTGTACCAGTGTGACATTTCTACTTTCAACACCAGTCATGGATGTAGCTTTTCTGAATAAGATTACCAGATTTTACTGAATTGTGGGTAGTTTGTGCTGAGAGCTCATGTCCACTGTGGGCGGCGATTTCTCAACGTATTTAACTTAAGACCCTGAAACCAGCAGGTAACGGATTGAGACTCGGGCCCCAGATGTGAAAGGGCAGGGTGCTAGTACTAAGTTAACATTTTTGGGGTAAATCACTGACCGTAAGTGGTCTCACTCTTATAATTGTGGTTTCTTCTAGATACATTTTGCTGATAGTGATCAGGTTTCTTGAATGGAAAAAATGTTTCAGTTGGGTGAAATTCAAAATAAGGTTTTGCACTTTTTTATTTTCTATATTTTTGGTAGTATTTGAGAACCCATTACTAAGGGTTAGTACTACATTAGATCTTTTTCTTTGGGAAAGATAGCCACTTCTGAGGTACAAACAGTGTGATAAGAGGAAGGAATCTCGGACTTCTTCAGAATAAAACAGCATTAGCAAGATAAAGAGCCATCAGTAAACTATATCAGACACCTACACTTTCTGCCAACACTGGCCATTAAGTAATCTCAGAGTAAAAGGCACAGTAAATAATTCTGAGGACCGAAGGATATTGCAAGGGGATATTGATAAGATATTGGAATGGGGGAAAAAAGTGGTAAATGTGAGGTTGTTCATTTTGGTTTAAAAAAATAAAAGTAATAATTACACTTTTGAATGGTGGAGAGCTGAGTGATGTGGAAGAGCAGAGAGATTTCAGGGTTCAGGTTCAGAAGACATTAAAAACAGCCCCTCAAGTGGATAAGGCAAGCAGTGACTAGTGGGGTACCGCAGGGATCGGTCCTTGGACCCCAGCTATTCACAATATACAATATACATTAATGATCTAGATAAGGGAACTAAATGTAATATCTCCAAGTTTGCAGATGACACAAAGCTGGGTGGGAGTGTGTGCTGCGAGGAGGATACCGAGAAACTCCAGGATGATTTGGACAGGTTGGGTGAGTGGGCAGAAGCGTGGCAGATGCAATATAACGTGGATAAATGCGAGGTTTGGTGTCAAAAACAGAAAGGCAAACTATTATCTGAATGGCAATAGATTGGGAGAAAGGGAAGTGCAACGAGACCTGGGTGTCCTTGTGCACCAGTCGCTGAAGGTAAGCATGCAGGTGCAGCAGGCGGTGACGAAGGCAAATGGTATGTTGGCCTTCATAGCGAAAGGGTTTGAGTATAGGAACAGGGATGTCCTGCTGCAGTTGTACAGGGCCTTGGTGAGACCACACCTTGAGTATTGTGTGCAGTTTTGGTCGCCTTATCTGAGGAAGGATGTTCTTGCCATGGAGGGAGTTCAGCGAAGATTCACAAGGCTGATACCTGGGATGGCAGGAATGACATATGAGGAGAGATTGGGTCAATTGGGCTTATACTCGCTAGTATAGAAGAATGAGAGGGGATCTCATCGAAACATATAAAATTCTGACAGGTCTGGACAAACTAGATGCAGGAAGAATGTTCCCGATGGTCGGAGATTCCAGAACCAGGGGTCATAATCTAAGGATAAGGGGTAAGCCATTTAGGACAGAAATGAGGAGGAATTTCTTCACCCAGAGAGTGGTGAACCTGTGGCATTCTCTACCGCAGAAGGTAGTTGAGGCCAAGTCATTAAATATATTCAAGAATGAGTTAGATATATTTCTTAAAGCTAAAGGTATCAAGGGATATGGGGAGAAGGCAGGTACAGGGTACTGAGTTTGGATGATCAGCCATGATCTCATCGAATGGCGGAGCAGGCTCGAGGGGCTGAATGGCCTGCTCCTGCTCCTATCTTCTATGTTTCTAAAAGCTAATGAAATCCTGAATTTTATGTGAAGAGGTATAGAGTATAAAAGTTGAGATGTAATCTGTGTGCAACTATAATAAGACTACAGTTGGAGTACTGTGTGCAGCGTTGGGCTCCACGTTATAGGAAGGATACTGAGGCTTTAGAGCGGGTACAGCACAGAATCACCAGGATGCTGCCTGGTATGAAGAAATCTAAATACAAAGAAGAAAGACTTAAAAAATTGGAGTCAGATTTCTTCCCTGTATTGTCTGTTCGAAACACGTTGCTGTTCTAACTAAGTGAATCCACTGGATGGCTGAATCACGTATCTGGAAGACATCAGTCTGGATGTTTCAGTGAGCGACTTCATTTACACAAGTGAGAAGGGCGGTTCTAGCCTGTAGGATTTTGTTAGAAATTTTTTTTAAAAGTAGTTTTAATCTGCAAGCTGAAACCTGCTCCGTGCATAGCCTTTGTATGTTTAAAATTTGTCAGTCTAGTTTCTATGGCCATGGCTAAAGCACAAGTGTCCCTAATTTGACACAAAGTTGACAATTTCAGCCAGAGATGGCTGAAGCAATGAATGGAAAAATGTTGCACTGGTGCAGTATTTGTCTATAGTAGGAGGGAGCTTTACTCTTTGTCCAAGCAAGTTGTATATGAGCTAGGAGTGCTTGATGCTGACACTCAGTGTCCAAATTCCCCAGCACTGTCATCCCTCAACATGAGAACAAGGTTCACAAAAAAGAAGGAAAGTTAAATTTAAACTTTTTTGACCTGTGCTCCTGGCAGGGTAAGTACATTGCCTGAACTTTCAACATATGCTGCTGGCTGGAAGTGTGAAGGCAGAAAATGACCCTTGCAATGCTCTACATTTTCACTTATGTCAGTATTACAAGAGCACAAGATAATTCCATTTGGCCCATCTGAATTCATCCATTCTGAAGCAGCTGACCCTCCTCTCAATGCAGCACCTAATTGTTTCTTAAACAATTCCAGGGTTTTTGCCTCCACTACTCTGGGAGTTCATCTCATGTGTTGATCACTCTTTGTGTGAAGAAGTTATCAGTCCTAAATTTTCATTTTTCTAGTTTGCACCTCTGATCCTATTGTCCTGCTCTCACAATTTAATTTAAAGTAGTTGTCCAAGTTACCTTTTCCATATCTTTAATTATCTTATCTCTCCACAATTGCTGTATCATTCTATGATTCTAAAAGATCACCTCTCAGACATGTCCTTTCCAGGCTGAATATTCTAAGTTACTCCGCTATTTCATCATAATTGAGACGTCTAACACCAGGGATTACTCTTGTGGCTTTTCTCTGCACTACCTCCAGTGCTTAAATGATTCCCTTTTTTCTCATTGACCAGAACTCAACACAGTACTCAAAGTGTGGTCTATGCAGTTTGATCATGACTTTCTCAGTCTTGTATTCTATTGTTTCGCCTACACAATTTAACTTTCTATTGTCTTTGTTGATTGCTCTGGATTGGTTGGACATGTTTAGTGTCAAGTCTCCTAGGTCTCTTTCAACTTCATTCTTATCCATTTTTCCTTCCTATGTACAGTACTTTGCATTTGTCTGCATTAAACTTCAGCTGCCATTGTTCTGCCCACATACATAGAACATAAGAAATAGGACTTATCTTGTTCAACTCATTCTGTAATTTTTGAGATGCCTCCTCCAATTGCACAGCCCCTCCTGAATCTCCACAGCTTCGAGTTTGACTAGTAGCCTTTTATGTGGAACTTTGTCTAGGTGCACTATGTCATAGGGCTTTCCACAGTTCACTTGGGGTGTCACTTCCTCAAAGAAGTCGAGGAGGTTGGTCAGACACAATCTTCCCTTTCTGAATCCACGTTGGCTACCTACCCAGTGTTTGGTGATAACTAGGGTACTGGTTTCAGAGATAAAACAAACTATTTTGCCAACCTGAGTACTTGTGTCACCATTTATCAATTTAAGCAGAGGCTTAAGACTGAACAACTGATAGAAATTCACTCGGTCACTTCTGAAATATTTTGCAAAAGACCAAGTTCACCTTTGGCTGTTTCTCAAATAATTTCAACTTTTTTTTAAAAGGATGATGAAAACGTGAAACAAATTCTTGTAGTTGGTCTTGATGGCGCAGGGAAGACTAGCATTCTGCACAGTCTATCGAACAACACAGTCAAAAGGAGTGATGGACCTACCATGATGTTTAACAGTGTGTGCGTTAAGACTGAAGAAGCTGAATTAGAATTTCTAGAGAGTAAGTCAAAATGTTAGCCGGTTAACACCTCTCAATGTAGAGAATACTCCAGGGTAATTGTGGAGCGGGAAAATGATGATTAACATAAAGAGCCGCCATTCCATTCTGAAGGTCTTCATACATGGGTAGGCCTTGTTTCTTTTTACTAGTCAATTTCCTATAGCCTTGCCCATGGTTAGTGAGAGGAAATGGTGGGCCAGTTACCTAGCTACAAAGGTCAGGAGAAATGGGTGGGGACTCAGATCACCAGGTCCCTGTTCCTTTTAACGTTGCCCCAGAATTTCCAGGGCTCTCCTTGGGAGCGGGAGGTGCAGCGTGGCCTGCTCCTGCCATTGAAATGAGGCCGGGTGGGGTATTCCTGGTCTCCAGCTTCATTCTCCATGCGAGTCCCTTAGCTTCCAGGTAGGCCCCCCCCAGGATCTTCCGATGGAATCGGAGCTTCTGTTGTAAGCACAGAGAGGGTATTACTATTTATCTCGGTTACAGTTAGAATGTCCCAGACCCCACAAGTCCAGCTAGTTTGCCTGCCACTTCCTCCGAGCGGTTAATCCTGGAACTACTATTTTATCTCAGTCATTTAGCTGTAGCTATAACATATTAAACTAATTGTTACAAATGAGTTTCAACCAAGATTACCAGTGTTGGAAATACTGCATTCTGTGTTTATAACAGTACCTACTAACATTAGCCACAGTTACCTATTGACACCAGTCACTAAAATAAGATAATGTTCTGAACACATTAATACCAGCATTTAAAAAGATTACATTTTGTAGCAAATAGTCGAAGAGCTACTGCAGAGTGAGATAAAATAGCAGCTCCAGGAACACCCTCTCTGCTGCTCCATGATTTTAGGCTGTCTGCATCTGAAATAACAACAGAAATTGCTGTAAACACTCAGCAGGTCAGGCAGCATCCGTGGAGAGAGAAACAGAGTTAACATTTCATCGCAGACCTGAAACGTTAACTCTGTTTCTCTCTCCACAGATGCTGCCTGACCTGCTGAGTATTTCTAGCATTTTCTGTTGTTATTTCAGATTTCCAGCATCTGCAGTATTTTGCTATTGTATTAGTGTCTGCACCTGAAACTGCTTTTCCTTTATGTTTGCGACGCCTAACCATGGACACAGTCACAAGGAGGCTGGAGGTGGCAAAATGGTGGCATATTTTGAGAGTAGTAAAAGCCAATCGTTATAACCATTTTATTTCAATCCGGAGAAGTGTGAGGTAACACATTTGGGGAGGGCTAACAAGGCAAGGGAATACACAATAAATGGTAGGATACTGAAAAGTGTAGAGGAACAGACAGACCTTGGAGTGCATGTCCACAGATCGCTGAAGGTAGCAGGACAGGTAGATAAGGTGGTTAAGAAGGCATACGGGATACTTGCCTTTATTGGCCGAGGCATAGAATTTATGAGCAGGGAGGTTATGCCTGAGCACTGTAAAACACTAGTTAGGCCACAGCTAGAGTACTGAGTACAGTTCTGGTCACCACATTACAGGAAAGATGTGATTGCACTAGAGAGGGTAAAGAGGAGATTTACGAGGATGTTGCCAGAACTGGAGAATTTTAGCTACGAGGAAAGATTGGATAGGCTGCGGTTGTTTTCTTTGGAACAGAGGAGGCTGAGGGGAGATTTGATTGCGGTGTATAAAATTATGAGGGGCCTAGATAGAGTGGATAGGAAGGACCTATTTCCCTTAGCAGAAAGGTCAATAACCAGGGGGCATAGATTTAAAGTAATTAGTAGAAGGATTAGTGGGGAGTTGAGGAGAACATTTTTCACCCAGAGGATGTTGGGGGTCTGGAATTCACTGCCTAAAAGGGTGGTAGAGGCAGAAACCCTCATCACATTTAAAAAGTACTTGGATATGCACTTGAACTGCCGTAACCTACAAGGCTACGAACCAAGAGCTGGAAAGTAGGATTAGGCTGGATAGCTCTTTTTCAGCCGGCACAGACACGATGGGCTGAATGGCCTTCTTTTGTGCTGTAACCTTCTATGATTTGCTGTTTGTTTATTTTTGATTAATTTGAATGTATTTGACGGAGTTGTTGAAGCTGATAATCCAGGAATGATGTGTGTCACAGGGCAGTCTGGAGAAGGAGGAGGGGGAACAGGCCATTCAAGCTTTAAGAAAAGAATATGGGACTCTAGGTTTTATAAATAGAGGCAAAGAAGTCGTGCCAAATCTTTATAAATAATTGGTTAGGCCAGTTAGAATATTGTCTCATTTTGGATGCCTTTCTTTAGGAAGGATGTCAAGGCTATATTGAGGGGACAGAGAGATTCACTAGAATGATACAGGGACGAGAGGTTTTAGTAATAAAGAGGAACTA
The DNA here is from genome assembly GCA_030390025.1 of Squalus acanthias. Taxonomy (NCBI): domain Eukaryota; kingdom Metazoa; phylum Chordata; class Chondrichthyes; order Squaliformes; family Squalidae; genus Squalus; species Squalus acanthias. The sequence goes on from JASTWF010000449.1 coordinate 12,310, forward strand.
AAGAAACTGGCTCTTTATTAAAATAAATCTCATTAAAATAAATAAGGTTAAGAGAAAATCTGATAGGTGGTCAAAGTGTGAGGGTTTTAGATCGGGTAAATCTATTACTGCTGGTCAGTGAACTAGAGGGCATGAAGTTTAAGCTCATCACCAAAAGGACGAAGAGAGAGGTTCAGAGAATTGTATTTGATGCAGAGGGTAGATGAAATTCCTGACCAAAAACAGCAATGGAAGCAGAATCCATAACACTTTTTAAAAGGGATGTGGATAAATAAAGTAAAAATTAAAAGGATAGAGGAAAAGCACAAGGGAATGGGACTAAGATCCAGCACAGGCACGATGGTCCAAATAATCTTCGGTGCTGTAGGATTCTCTAATTCTAATTTTCAGGAAAAAAATGAATATAACTAAACCAGGCTAGATATTTTAATATGCTGTAATTTGCACACTGACTCGCTGTATCACCTATTGTGTTTTGTTTGGAAGTTGGTGGTGGTGAATCTCTACGTCAGTGTTGGTCCTCTCATCTACCTGGGTCACAGGCTCTGGTTTACGTGGTGGATTCAGCAGACCACAATCGGATGCCACTTGCTAAAAAGGAGCTTCACCAACTGATCCAAGGAGATGCAACAATTCCTGTTGTTGTTTTAGCCAACAAGCAGGTATGTGCCTCACTAGTGTTCACACAAAAACAAAAGTAAACTGGAACTCTAGCATTTTCCACAGGTGCGTTATATGGACCATACTTGGTTACTGTGTTGTGCGGCTACCTGTAGCACTATTTCTACTGCACTGGTGTCCAAACTGCAGCCCATGGACCACATGCAGCCCCTTTGCCTGACAACCCACCCCTCGAAGCCCAGGCAATATTTGGTGATGTGTCCTGTTGCAATTTTGTGGGCCTGGAGGTTTGGAGAGGTTTGTCTAATTGGTGGATGAAAATCTATCGATTTGCGATATATGCCATTAAATGGAAAGATGGATTTAATCTTCTTTGAGCAGATTTTCCTGCATTCGCTGTGCCCAGGCGATCTAATCTGTCCAGGTGCAAGACCAGGAAAACCTACCCCTATATGTGGCTCACAAGGCTTCTTCTGATTGACCATAAAGCCTGGGCATGTTTGGCCTACTGTGTTGCTGCTTGAGCTGTTGTTAGTTAAGCACAGACCTAACTGTAGGTGTGTTCTTTCAGACTTCAATATTGCAGCATTGTTTTGCAAGCTAATTAATGGCAAACATTTTTTTCACAACAACGAAACAGACTAAAAATATTCGGCCCAAAGATTCTTGGCCACCTCCCCCTGCCGTAAGTGCGGCTTTGCGGGAATGCCCCTCCGCAGACAAATAAGGAAATATACTGAAAGAATTTGTGCAACTCAAAAGTGGAAATAGCAATGGGCCTTGATGACGTGCATGCTGAGGGAAGTCAGATAAGAAATAGCAGTAGCTTGATCACAATCTTTCAAACGTGGATGTGGAAGTTGTGTTGGGGAACTGGAAGGTTAACAATTGAATTAAATATACCTATTTTTCACTATGGAATAGGAAGAATGTTATGTACACGCCCATTGCCTTGGTTTGAGAATCATCGATCTATTATTCAACATTTTAGGTGTTGCGTATTTCATGTTGCCCTGGTTTAGATCTTTCTCCGTATGTTTTATCGTGTTTTCCAGGAATTACTAGAGAATTTAGAACCCGTAACAAAATGTTAAAGGGCTGATTACTTGTCTGTAAGATACTAACATTGGGTTATCATTATTTTCTTTCAGGATATTGAAGGGGCCTGTACCATTTCAGAAATCCATGAGCAACTTTCCCTTGCGGAGCTAGGTGATGAAAGGAAGCTTTTTCTTATTGGAACCCATGTCGCAGAAGATGGGTCACAAATACCAACAAGCGTTCAAGATGCCAAGGAACTAATTGCCCAGCTGGTGATCTGTTGAGGAGTGAATGTGCACATGATTCTCTCACTTCTGCCTTGAATCACTGCCCTTTCATCATATTCTTCGATGTAATATTTTTACTAAAGCACTATCGGGTCACATTTGATTGTGTGATGTAGAAACTGATTTTTTTGAATCTAAAGAAATAGTTGTAAAAACAAATTTGGGTTTGGAACAAAATATACTTTTTACACAGTGATATATATTTTGCACCTGATTGCACATTTAAGGATATACTATTAGAAACAGCTGTCCGGTGTGTTGTAATAAATAGTCACTGTACACCTTTCTATTTTATCATTTGCTCCAAGGGTTACATTGTATATTTCTAATTTAGTGACTGGTGGGACTGGAGCACCCTTCATGTCTGATCCAGTAGTTAAGATTTACAGCCAGAAATTTGTGCGCACCTGTTCAACTCAGAAATACAGAGAGCTGCAGGTGATTATAATCACCTTTGATTGAGAATAGTGAAACATTTTGGTTTAAGTGGAGGAACATTGGAATCTTACAGAATTATTGAGTGGAGGTAATGCAATTAATCTATGTTTTATCGCTGATGAGTTCACTTCCAATATATGACCCAGAGTAGACTGCTGTGTTCATAGGTGTAAATGCTAGAACTTAAGATTTTCCATGCTTTTTTTTTTACTTGGGGCACATCTCCGGGGGTTGTTGGGGGATGGGGGGGTGGCGGGCAGGACTTTCACCCCTGACTGGTCTTCTGGTCTTGGGGTCATTTGAATATTGGAGGTCGGAACCCTGGCCACTGTCCAGAAATCCCACTGAAATGGGGGTGGAGGTTTGGGGCCTGCCATAGTGTAGGGGTGAAGGTGGCCTCTTTGGGCCTGTGCAAACTATCACTGGGTAACTGTAAGGCAGTGAAGCCCACAACAAATTCACGCATCTCCCTGCTCTGCCCTTGGTAAACCAGAGACCCGAGACTGACTCGTTCAGCCTGGCAGTGACACAGGGTGGGGGAGAGATGTTAGAGGACATAGTTTCCCCATTTGCATTGACTTTCCATATGCCCACCCATATGTAGATCGGCACAGTGTCCATCGCTGGGCCCAGAGAGCAGGAAATGGGGTGTCGATGGACACAATGTCCGCAGCTGGGCCCAGAGAGCAGGAAATGGGGTGTCGATGGACACAATGTCCGCAGCTGGGCCCAGAGAGCAGGAAATGGGGTGTCGATGGGCACAATGTCTGTCGCTGAGCCCGGGGAGCAGGAAATGGGGTGTCGATGGGCACAATGTCCGTCGCTGAGCCTGGGGAGCAGGAAATGGGGTGTCGATGGGCACAATGTCCGTCGCTGAGCCTGGGGAGCAGGAAATGGGGTGTCGATGGGCACAATGTCCGTCGCTGGGCCCAGAGAGCAGGAAATGGGGTGTCGATGGGCACAATGTCCGTCGCTGGGCCCAGAGAGCAGGAAATGGGGTGTCGATGGGCACCATGTCCATCGCTGGGCCCAGAGAGCAGGAAATGGGGTGTCGATGGGCACCATGTCCATCGCTGGGCCCAGAGAGCAGGAAATGGGGTGTCGATGGGCACCATGTCCATCGCTGGGCCCAGAGAGCAGGAAATGGGGTGTCGATGGGCACCATGTCCGTCGCTGGGCCCAGAGAGCAGGAAATGGGGTGTCGATGGGCACCATGTCCATCGCTGGGCCCAGAGAGCAGGAAATGGGGTGTCGATGGGCACAATGTCCGTCGCTGAGCCCAGAGAGCAGGAAATGGGGTGTCGATGGGCATAGTGTCCATCACTGGGAAGCAGGAAATTTGGATATGCCGAGAAAGTCGGGGACAAGGTAGAGTTTGTACCTGTGCAATTTAACATTATACCTCAAATCCACTGGGCAGGCAAAAGAATCCAGGTTACACTCTATATTCAAAACAGACTTTGCAATTCAGGGCTGATTACTAAAACTGTATCTGTGGTTTAAATAAAATATTAAACGCTTTTGTGTGGCTTTATGCAGTTTTATTTCCTTTGCTTTTCTCCTTTAAGATTCTCCCTAAATTTGAATTGTTACCCTTGTTGAGAACAATGGATGGTCCAATTGTCAGGCATCCTACTAGATGCTATTAATATTCTGTGGTCAGGTTGTCTGGGAACAAAACCCTCTCAGAACAGTATCTACTACCATAGAGGTGACAGTCAAAAATTCCTAATCCAAATCAGTCCAAGATACGATAGCAAAATACTGCAGATGCTGGAAATCCGAAATAACAACAGAAAACGCTGGAAAAACCCAGCAGGCGAGGCAGCATCCATGGAGAGAGAAACAGAGTTAACGTTTCAGGTACACTGTTCCACGGAAGCGCAGCGTAAGCTCGAGGAACAGCACCTCATCTTTTGTTTAGGCACGCTACAGCCCTCTGGACTCAATATCGAGTTCAACAATTTTAGATCATAACCTCAGCCCCAATCACATTTATATTTTATTTTTTCATCCACCCTTTTGTTTGCCCCCCCCCCCTTTTTTTTCCCTCCTAGAAGCTGGCAGCTGTCCTTCATTCTGCCAGTGCATTTCACACTTCTTTTAGCCTCAGCCTGTCACATTAACACCTCCTCTTGCCTTGAATATCTCTTAATGTCTCTTAATCTCTCCTGCTTTCTATCCTACCACTGACCTTCCCTTTTGTTCTTTCATCCCCTCCCCCTTTTCCCAGCATTATACTTGCTTTAAATCTATTTCATTTCCTGCTTTTTTCCAGTTCTGACGAAAGGTCTTCGACCTGAAACGTTAACTCTGTTTCTCTCTCCACGGATGCTGCCTGGCCTGCTGAGTTTTTCCAGCGTTTTCTGTTATTAAGTGTTTTTACTTGGTTTTCTTAAAGTTTTTAAGTTTATTCCAGTTAGGTTAGTAAATAATCTGTTAATTAGAGGTATGATGCGGAGATGCCGGTGTTGGACTGGGGTGGACAAAAGTGAGAAGTCGCACAACACCAGGTTATAGTCCAACAGTTTTATTTGAAATCACAAGCTTTCGGAGCTGCTGCTCCTTCGTCAGGTGAAGTGAAGAATACAAATCGGCACAGCATATATAGACAGAGAACAATGTCTGTGCAGAGTACAATGTCAGACGACTACAGTTAATCTTTCTGACTGCATTTTATCACACCTCGGCAGAGAGACAATCAGGTCAGTCAGGAAGACATTATATCAAAGACATAGCAAGATACAACTAAGACAATGAGGTGGGGTCACAGGGGGTCTAATGTGTAAAATGCTGCAGTCTGTATGGAAAACCATAAACTTTAAACTTTTTACTTTTTTTACTGGAAATCACATCTGTGAATAAGCCAACGATGACTCGAGTCTGGATGACTCTACGTCAGGTGGGGTTACATGTAGCGTGACATGAACCCAAGATCCCGGTTGAGGCCGTCCTCATGGGTGCGGAACTTGGCTATCAGTTACTGTTCGATGATTTTGTGTTGTCGTGTGTCTCGAAGGCCGCCTTGGAGAACGCTTACCTGAAGATCCGAGGCTGAATGTCCTTGACTGCTGAAGTGTTCCCCGACTGGGAGGTAACAATCCTGCCTGGCGATTGTTGCGCGGTGTCCATTCATACGTTGTCGCAGTGTCTGCATGGTCTCGCCGATGTACCATGCTCCGGGGCATCCTTTCCTGCAACGTATGAGGTAGACAACGTTGGCCGAGTCACATGAGTATGTACCATGTACCTGGTGGGTAGTGTCCTCACGTGTGATGATGGTATCTGTGTTGATGATCTGGCATGTCTTGCAGAGGTTGCCGTGGCAGGGTTGTGTGGTGTCGTGGTTGCTGTTCTCCTGAAAGCTGGGTAATTTGCTGCGAACGATGGTACTTTTGAGGTTAGGCGGCTGTTTGAAGGCGAGTAGTGGAGGCGTGGGGATGGCCTTAGCGAGGTGTTCATCGTCATCGATGACATGTTGAAGGCTGCGAAGAACATGGCATAGTTTCTCCGCTCCGGGGAAGTACCGGACGACGTAGGGTACTCTGTTGGTTGTGTCCCTTGTTCGCCTTCTGAGGAGGTCTATGTGATTTTTCGCTGTGGCCCGTCGGAACTGTCGATCGACGAGTCGAGCGTCATATCCCGTTCTTACGAGGGCGTCTTTCAGCGTCCGAAGGTGTCCATCGCGTTCCTCCTCGTCTGAGCAGATCCTGTGTATTCGCAGGGCTTGTCCATAGGGGATGGCTTCTTTAACGTGGTTAGGGTGGAACTGGAGAAGTGGAGCATCGTGAGGTTGTCCGTGGGCTTGCGGTAGAGTGAAGTGCTGAGGTGTCCGTCTTTGATGGAGATTCGTGTGTCCAAGAATGAAACCGATTCTGAGGAGTAGTCCATGGTGAGTTTGATGGTGGGATGGAACTTGTTGATGTTATCGTGTAGTCTTTTCAGTGATCCTTCGCTGTGGGTCAAAGGAAGAAAATGTCGTCGGTGTATCTGGTGTACAGCGTTGGTTGGAGGTCCTGTGCAGCGAAGAAGTCTTGCTCGAACTTGTGCATGAAGATGTTGGCGTATTGGGGTGCGAATTTGGTCCCCATGGCTGTTCCGTGTGTTTGGGTAAAAAACTGGTTGTCGAAGGTGAAGACATTGTGGTCAAGGATGAAGCGGATGAGTTGTAGGATGGCGTCTGGAGATTGGCTGTTGTTGGTGTTGAGTACTGAGTCTGTCGCAGTGATGCCGTCATCGTGGGGGATACTGGTGTAGAGTGCCGATACATCCATCGTGGCGAGGAGTGTTCCTGGTTCAACTGGTCCATGGGTGCTGAGTTTCTGTAAGAAGTCTGTAGTGTCGCGACAGAAGCTGGGGGTTCCCTGTACGATGGGTTTCAGGATGCCCTCGACGTATCCAGAGAGGTTCTCACACAGGGTTCCGTTGCCTGATACAATAGGATGTCCGGGTGTGTTGGCTTTGTGTATCTTTGGGAGGCAGCAGAAGTCTCCCACGCGGGGAGTACGTGGGATGAGAGCGCGTAGGATGCTTTGAAGGTCTGGATCGAAGGTCTTGATCAGTCTATTGAGTTTGCGGGTGTGTTCTTTGGTCGGATCTGCGGGTGACTGTCTGTAGTGTTCCTGGTTGTCCAGTTGTCGGTATGCTTCTTTGCAATAGTCCATTCTGTTCTGTATGACCGGGATCTTGGGTTCATGTCACGCTACATGTAACCCCACCTGACGTAGAGTCATCCAGACTCGAGTCGTCGTTGGCTTGTTCACAGATGTGATTTCCAGTAAAAAAAGTAAAAAGTTTAAAGTTTATGGTTTTCCATACAGACTGCAGCATCTGACACATTAGACCCCCTGTGACCCAACTCATTGTCTTAGTTGTATTTTGCTATGTCTTTGATATAATGTCTTCCTGACTGACCTGATTGTCTCTCTGCCGAGGTGTGATAAAAGGCAGTCAGAAAGATTAACTGTAGTCATCTGACATTGTACTCTGCACAGACATTGTTCTCTGTCTATATATGTTGTGCCGATTTGTATTCTTCGCTTCACCTGACGAAGGAGCAGCCGCTCCGAAAGCTTGTGATTTCAAATAAAACTGTTGGACTATAACCTGGTGTTGTGCGAATTCTCACAATTAGAGGTATGGCAGGGCAGCTCACACCTGTGGAATGCACATCCTGTGCCATGTGAGAAGTCCTGGACACCTCCCGTGGTCTGGACGACCACATGTGTGGGAAGTGTCGCCAGCTACAACAGCTCGAGCACCGGGTTACGGAGCTCGAGCGGCGGCTGCAGTCACTGCTGTGCATCCACGAGGCTGAGAGCTACGTGGGTAGCACGTTTCGGGAGGTGGTCACCCCACAGCTTAAGAGTGTGCAGGCAGAGAGGGAATGGGTGACCGCCAGACAGAAGAGGAGGACCAGGCAGGTAGTGCAGGAGTCCCCTGAGCCCATCTTGCTCACCAACCAGTATTCGGTGCTGAGTACTGGTGCGGGCGATGGTTCCTCTGGGGAGTGCAGCCAGAGCCAAGTCCACAGCATCACAGGTGGCTCAGTTGCACAGGCAGGGGGGAAGAGGAGAGGGAGAGCAATAGTGATCGGGGATTCAATAGTTAAGGGAGCAGACAGGCGTTTCTGTGGCCGCAGACGTGACTCCAGGATGGTATGTTGCCTCCCTGGATCCAGGGTCAAGGATGTCACTGAACGGCTGCAGGGCATTCTGAGGGGGGAGGGTGAACATATCGGTACCATCGACATAGGTAGGAAGAGGGATGAGGTCCTGCAGGCAGAGTTTAGGGAGCTAGGAAAGAGGTTAAAAAGCAGGACCTCAAAGGTAGTAATCTCCGGATTACTACCAGTGCCACGTGCTACTGAGTACAGAAATAGGAAGATAGAGCAGATGATTGCGTGGCTGGAGAGATGGTGTAGGAGGGAGGGCTTTAGATTCCTGAGGAATTGGAACCGTTTCTGGGGGAGGTGGGACCTCTACAAGCCAGACAGGTTGCACCTCAACGGGAACGGGACCAATATCCTTGCTGGAGGGTTTGCTAGTGCTGTTGGGGAGGGTTTAAACTAGCTTGGCGGGGGATGGGAACCTTAGTATAGAGTCAATAGGGAGGGAAGAAAAACCGGAAATTGAAAACAAAAACGTAGAAAGTAAATTGGAAGGACAGAGGAATCAAGGGCTAGATAGCAGTCAACAAGGAGGTTTGCTGTACTAAATGGTATATACTTCAATGCAAGGAGTATAGCGAACAAGGCAGATGAGCTAAGGGCACAGGTAGATACTTGGGTCTATGATATAATAGCTATTATATGGCTGAAAGAGGGGCAGCTATGGCAACTCAACATTCCTGGTTACAAGATTTTTAGACGGGATAGAGAGGGAGGTAAAAAGGGAGGGGGGGTCGCGGTATTGATTAAAGAAACTATTACAGCTGTGAGGAGGGATGATATGTTGGAGTGATCATCAAACGAGGCCATATGGGTCGAATTGAAAAACAAAAAAGAGGCGATCACACTGCTGGGATGGTACGACAGACCCCCAAACAGTGATAGGGAGATAGAAGAGCAAATATGTAGACAGATTTCTGAGAAGTGCAAAAACTATAGGGCAGTAATAGTAGGGGATTTCAACTACCCCAATATTAACTGGGATAAAATTAGTGTGAAGGGTATAGAGGGTGCAAAATTCCTAAAATGCATCCAGGAGAACTTTGTTAGCCAGTATGTAGCAAGCCCAACAAGGCAGGGGGCGGTTCTGGACTTAGTTTTAGGGAATGAAGCTGGGCAGGTAAAGTCCTAGTAAAGGATCCCCTTGGAATGAGTGACCATAACATGGTTGAATTCCATATTCAATTAGAGGGTGAGAAGGTTGGATCTCAAACAAGCGTGCTAAGCTTGAATAAAGGAGACTATGAAGGTATGCGAGCGGAATTGAGTAGAGTGGATTGGGAAAATAGATTAAAGGGTAAGACGACACATGATCAGTGGTGTACATTCAAGGAGTTATTTTACAACTTCCAAAAACAATATATTCCACTGAAAAGAAAAGGGTGTAAAAGAAAGGACAGTCATCCGTGGCTAAGTAAAGAAATTAAGGATAGTATTCGACTAAAAACAAGGGCATATAAGGTAGCGAAATCTAGTGGGAGGACAGAGGATTGGGAAAACTTTAAAAGGCAGCAAAAAATAACAAAAAGATTGATTAAGAAAGGGAAGATAGATTATGAAAGTAAATTAGCAAAAAATATAAAAACAGATAGTAAGAGTTTTTATAGTTATATAAAAAGAAAAAGGGTGGCTAAAGTAAATGTTGGTCCCTTAGAGGATGAGACCGGGAAATTAATGGTGGGAAATATGGAGATGGCAAAAACACTGAATGAATATTTTGTATCAGTCTTTACAGTAGAGGACACTAAGAATATTCCAACACTGGACAAACAGGGGGCTATAGGGGGAGAGGAGCTAAACACGATCAAAATCACTAAGGAAGTGGTACTCGGTAAAATAATGGGACTCAAGGCGGATAAATCACCTGGACCTGATGGCTTACATCCTAGAGTCTTGAAGGAAGTGGCGGTAGGGATTGTAGATGCATTGGTAATAATTTTTCAAAACTCCCTGGATTCCGCTAAGGTCCCGGCAGACTGGAAAACTGCTAATGTAACACCCTTATTTAAAAAGGGCAGTAGACAGAAGGCTGGTAACTATAGACCGGTTAGCCTAACATCTGTGGTAGGTAAAATTTTGGAGTCCATTATTAAGGAAACAGTAACAGGACATTTGGATAATCATAATTTAATAGGACAAAGTCAGCATGGTTTTACGAAGGGGAAGTCATGTTTGACAAATTTGCTGGAGTTCTTTGAGGAAGTAACATATAGAGTGGATAAAGGGGAACCAGTGGACGTAGTGTATTTAGACTTCCAAAAGGCATTTGACAAGGTGCCACACAAAAGATTATTGCTTAAGGTAAAAAATCACGGGATTGGGGGTAATATTCTGGCATGGATAGAGGATTGGCTATCTAACAAAGAGTTGGGATAAATGGTTCATTCTCAGACTGGCAATCAGTAACTAGTGGTGTTCCACAGGGGTCAGTGCTGGGTCCCCAACTCTTTACAATCTATATTAACGATTTGGAGGAAGGGACCAAGTGTAACATATCAAAATTTGCAGATGATACAAAGATGGGAGGGAAAGTAGTGAGTGAGGAGGACATAAAAAACCTGCAAGGGGACATAGACAGGCTAAGTAAGTGGGCAGAGATTTGGCAGATGGAATACAACACGGGAAAGTGTGAGGTGATGCACTTTGGCAGGAAAAATCCTAGAGCAATTTATTATCTTAATGGCAAGAAACTGGAGAGTACTGAAGTGCAAAGGGATCTGGGGGTCCTGGTGCACGAAACTCAAAAGGTTAGTATGCAGGTGCAGCAAGTGATTAAGAAGGCAAATGGAATGTTGGCTTTCATTGCTAGGGGGATAGAATATAAAAATAGGGAGGTATTGCTTCAGTTGTACAAGGTATTGGTGAGACCGCACCTGGAATACTGCATACAGTTTTGGTGTCCTTACTTAAGGAAAGACATCCTTGCTCTCGAGGCAGTGCAAAAAAGGTTCACTCGGTTAATCCCGGGGATGAGGGGGTGGTCATATGAGGAGAGGTTGGGTAGATTGGGACTCTACTCATTGGAGTTCAGAAGAATGAGAGGCGATCTTATTGAAACATATAAGATTGTGAAGGGGTTGGATCGGGTGGATGCGGGGAGGATGTTCCCGATGACGGGTGAGACTAGAACTAGGGGACATAGTCTTAGAATAAGGGGCTGCACTTTAAAAACTGAGATGAGGAGGAACTACTTCACTCAGAGGGTGGTAGGTCCATGGAATATGCTGCCACAAAAAGCTGTAGAAGCTACATCATTAAATAAATTTAAAACAGAAATAGACAGTTTCCTAGAAGTAAAGGGCATTAAGGGTTACGGGGAGCGGGCAGGAATTTGGACATGAGTCTAGGTTCGGATCGGTCATGGCCCTGTGGGTAGTGGAGCGGGCCCAGGGACCGTGTAGCCTGATTCTGCTCCTATTTCGTGTGTGCAATTCTGTTAGATGCAGGAGATGGTTCTGTGATAGATAGTAGATTGGCGGTTAGGATCAGATCAGCCATGATCTTATTGAATGGCGGAGCAGGCTCGAGGGGCCGATTGGCCTACTCCTGCTCCTATTTCTTATGTTCTTATGTTCGAAGGCGTATCAGTGGGGGAGCATTTTGGTGCAAGTGACCATAAAGGACAAGGATGGAACAGGAATAAAATTTCTAAATTGGGGAAAAGCTAATTTTGCTAAGCTCGAGGGGATTTAGCCACAGTGGACTGGAAACAGCTGCTTGAAGGTAAATCAGTGTCAGAGCAGTGGGAGGCATTCAAGGAGGAGATCCGAAGGGTTCAGATCAAATATGTGCCCTTAAAGAAAAAAGGTGGACTAACAAATCTAGAGCCCCCTGGATGTCTAGGGACATACAGGGTAGGATAAAGAAAAAAAGGGAGGCGTATGACAGATACTGAGGGCTAAATACTCCAGAATCTTTAGAGGAGTACAGAAAGTGCAGGGTTGCAATTAAAAAGGATATTAGGAAAGCAAAGAGAGAGCATGAAAAATTCTTGGCAAGTAAAATCAAGGAAAACCCAAAGATGTTTTATAAATATATTAGGAGTAAGAGGATAACTAAAGAAAGGGTAGGGCATATTAGAGATCATGAAGGTAATCTGTGTGTGGAGGCTGGAGACGTCGGTAGGGTTCTTAATGAATACTTTGCGTCTGTTTTCACAAAGGAGGGGGGCAAAGCAGACATTGCTATCAGGGGGGAGAAGTGTGAAATATTAGATGAAATAAACATAGTGAGAGAGGAAGTATTAAGGGGTTTAGCAGTTTAAAAGTGGATAAATCCCCAGACCCAGATGAAATGTATCCCAGGCTGTTAATCGAAACAAAAGAGGAAATAGCAGAGGCCCAGACCATAATTTTCCGATCCTCTCTGGCTTCAGGTGTGGTGCCGGAGGACTGGAGGACTGCTAATGTTGTACCCTTCTTTAAAAAGGGAGAAAAGGATAGACCGAGTAATTACAAGCCAGTCAGCCTAACCTCGGTGGTGGGAAAATTATTGGAAAGAATTCTGAAGGACAGGATAAATCTTCATTTAGAAAGACACGGATTGATCAAGGATAGTCAGCACGGATTTGTTAAGGGAAGGTCATGTCTGACAAACTTGATTGAATTTTTTGAGGAGGTAACAAGGAGGGTAGATGAGGGTAGTGCATTTGATGTAGTGTATATGGACTTTAGCAAGGCTTTTGATAAGGTTCCACATGGCAGACTGGTCACGAAGTTAAAAGCCCATGGGATCCAGGGCAAAGTGTCAAGTTGGATTCAAAACTGGCTCGGAGACAGGAAGCAGAGGGTAATGGTTGATGGATGTTTTTGTGACTGGAAGGCTGTTTCCAGTGGGGTTCCGCAGGGCTCAGTACTAGGTCCCTTGCTTTTTGTGGTATATATCAATGATCTAGACTTGAATATAGGGGGTATGATTAAGAAGTTTGCAGATGATAGTAAAATCGGCTGTGTGGTTGATACTGAAGAAGAAAGCTGTAGACTGCAGGAAGATATCAATAAATTGGTCAGGAGGGCAGAACAGTGGCAAATGGAATTCAATCTGGAGAAGTGTGAGGTAATGCATTTGGGGAGGACTAACAAGGAAAGGAAATACACATTAAATGGTAGGACACTGAGTAGCGTAGAGAAACAAAGGGACCTTGGAATGCATGTCCACAGATCACCGAAGGTAGCAGGCCAGGTAGATAAGGTGGTTAAGAAGGCATACGGAATGCTTGCCTTTATTAGCCGTGGCATAGAATACAAGAGCAGGGGGGGTTATGCTTCAACTGTATAAAACACTAGTTAGGCCTCAGCTAGAATACTGCGTGCAGTTCTGGTCACCACATTACAGGAAAGATGTGATTGCACTAGAGAGGGTACAGAGGAGATTTACAAGGATGTTGCTGGGAGTAGAGAATCTTAGCTATGAGGAAAGACTGGATAGGCTGGGTCTGTTTTCCTTGGAACGGAGGAGGCTGAGGGAAGACCTTATTGAGGTGTATAAAATTATGAGGGGCATAGATAAAGTGGATAGAAAGGACTGTAAGGGATTCTGACCCTGCGTGTCTCGTGGCCTGTGAGATTCACGCGGCTCTGTGCAGCCTGTATGTCAGTGCGGGTCTAGGCCTTGTTGCCTGTTCTGGTCTCCAGCCAGTCTGGGAACACTAGACACACCTGTGAGTGGTTCGAGTCACTCTCCCTTACGGTTCTAGACACTGGACTTAGATGCGAGAGCAGTAATGGAGATAAAACTCATGTAGACTTGGTTTGAATGGTACGAAATGGAAAATCTTTATTGCATGATACTTAAAATTATGAAATACATGTCATAAGCACAGATTAATGACAGTACAATCTTACAAACAGTTATATAGTCGATCTTAGGGAAACGAGGAACGAACGGCACAAAGTAAATAGGGGCACACATTACAAATATCCTTAATCCTTAAACCCTCCCCTATCAATATCTATCCTAAACTAGATTCGTAGGATCTCGAGACTCATGCTCACCACTCGTGATAACTCGGAGAAATTCCGAATAGCTGATCGGATGTTTTTCACCGCAGCACCCACGTGTCGGTCAGGAGATCTCCTGGTCCCACTTGTTTACTTGCTTTTACTGCTCCGGCTAGCAGGCTGGAACGTCTGCTGTGATGAAGACCTGTGTTGGTTGGTTTAACAGGTACTCTTCGAGCACAGTTGTCAATATCATCGATACGATATGTTTCGTTACAAGTTCGAAGAAGTCTTCCTAGCGAGGAAAACGTGGATAATCGACCTACAGGCGCGGTCGGGATTTACTGACCGTGGCGATGGATATGGTCTTCCTCTCTTCTCATCTCATCTCATCTCATCTCTTCTCGGGCCTTTTGGTTCCGATACCGGTTACCAATATAGGTCTTCGTTACGCGACACGAGGTAGATCCGAACGGATCAGAAAATTCAACAGTCTTTTCAGAAGAGGCAACAGGCAAGCAGGAGCGAGCCCAACTACGAGTACACAGGAGCAGCCACGATGATAAAAGCAGCAAGAGCAAGAGAAAGAATGGACGGTTTGGAGCCTGCAGTTATAGTGCAAAATCTTCCGTTTCCCGCCCAACTATAATGTCCATTCTTTTGTTTAGGGTTTGGCGCTCAAATGTCTTGTATGGGTGATCTCCGTTCTTAATGGGTTTCGGGGCTACTCGTAAATGTCTGAGTACCTGTTAATATTTCTCCCATTGTTAAATCGGTCGGTGTTCTCCCTGGAGGGGTTTGGGGCTTCCAAGTGTCCTGTATAACTACCTGCTAACGGCTCTCTCATCGTAGAGTCGTTGGGATTTTACATATTAATGTCTTTTGGATGGGCCCTTGATTACTCGGTACAATGGCTTTCCTTTGTACCTGGGAGACCGATTTCAGTATCTATGTGTATACTGCAAACCCATAATGTCTCGTGTATTATCTTCACTGTGCTGAATCTTAATCGATCTTGCACAAATGTTTATTGGAACGCCATCTTGTCTGCCTGTTGAAAAGTCTAGAATGTTCTGTCACGAGGTGCGGCGGCCATTTTACAGGCTGCTTGTGTCCACTTGAAACCTGCCAGCATTCTGCTGAAATAAAAGCTGTTTGAACGAAACTCTGTGTTTTCTCCTTATTAATAAAATCGCGATATATTGCGAATTCTACAGTCCCTCCTGTTGATGCGAATAACTCCGCTTATCGTATCAAAAATCATAGTGGTGAGCAACATTATCTCGATTTCTCTCCGAATCCAGCAAATTAATCCCATAATTTTAACTTAGCTAGGGTCTCTGTGTCGTCCTCATTTCCCAAGAAAATTACATTTTATATCACCGTAGGCATTATTTGCCCTTAAACTTACACCACTTGTTTTCCTTCCTGGCGTAACCAGGCCGATGCCTCTCGTATCACCTGTATATTCGTCTTTTATTCAGGGAAAGGAGAAACAGAACCCAAAACCAAACAATCATTTTTAACTGTAACACCATCACCAAAATAATCAACACCAACTCTTAAAACATGTCGAGTTCCCAACGTATTTACAATCTCTGAAAATCTTATATGAGTACAGGCTTCCGCGGCGCACGTGGCGAGCGGGAGTGATGCCATTTTCCGATTACACGGTGCTCTCATCGTGCACGCGCACGTAACGTTCTCGCCACTCTCCCGTGTTTTCATGCTTGGTGAGGCGTTTGTCTCTTTTACAATGTACAACCAATAGGTACACTACAATGAAAACTTGGCATACGACTAAAATGTGGGAGGCTATTCTGATCCATGAAGGCACTTCAATATTGGTGAACAGGTCCCACCACGGTGGAACTACTATATCCAGAATGTCTGTTCCTATTTCGACAGTTTTCTGCTCTAATGTATAAAAATGTTTCTGTGATACCGCGACGGCTTTCAAAAGCTTGGTGAGGTGTTCAGGGAGAGGGGAATGAGGTATCCAAAATGCGCGACGAATCGCTGCAAGTCGGTGAAATTCTCTTTTACTGTGAGATGAACAGTGGATGGTTCAGGGATTGGGATAATTCGCTGTTGTGCTACTTGAACTTCCGCCCTGGGTTTGAAACAGAAACTGCTGTCACTCACCGGACACCGGCTACGGTTTCCATGCTGGTAGTGTTGCGCTGCAGTGGTAACACAATATGTTCCACCCCCGATGTATGCTACTGCGGAGGCACATGATCTTGTGCCATTGCCTCCATGGTGCAATTCATGGACTTGGCGCCAGCCGTTCTGAACCCGCACTGTGGTGTTAAAAAGGCATTCAAGTGCTGGGGGCACAGTATTATGTGTGCTCCCCTGCCACGACAACCAGAGAGATCTGTACCTGTCATCGTTTGCTCCCAGCGGATGACGTAAGGTGGAACCGCTGCATAACGAATGTGGGCTCCCCCCTGAATGACACCAATGTTCTCTACCCGATATACCGGGGCGGGCTTTGCTGTGTCGCCCAAAACCGGCATACGTAAAACTATACCCATGATGGTATGGTTTGATCGTCCACAGTCCACGGGGACTGGGTATGCTTCTGAAGCTAGCCTGAGCTGGCACGGACTTAATGCGTTCTGAAAAGGGTGGAGCGCCCGCAGGTGTTTGTTACTTATCCAGGACGGGACCAAACCTTGTTTTAAATCCTCCAAATTACTGCGGCCCTCGCCCAGTAACCACGCCCCGTAAAGCACGCACACCTCGTTCTGCGCAGCTTGATCGGATGCATTCCGATCTTCCCTAATCAGGGCATTTACCGTCTTTGCATGTTTCTCCAACTCTGCTATAATTTCCTTTAAATGGAGGGTCATGGCTTGGTCCTCGTGTAGACCCGACCCTACCACTTTATTCTCATCTGTTAGAATGTCCTTTAATTGTGTCTTTAAACCATTAATCTGGGTCTGCAGCTCCACACTGTCTAGAGCGTTGACCACGGATGTACCTGTGTTAAAAGCAGTGAACGCATCGTTCACCAAACCCCTTCTTTGCCTCCCTACTTGATCCAAAACTTCCTGTGGTGCGGTGTACAAACTTGTTTTATCAATTTCCGCGAAATCGAATTCGTAAAATTGTCTGAACATCTTGGTCAACAGGACCTGGTACAACTGTTCCGTCTTTTTGGGGCACCACTCTGGTAACCGCACCTCAGTGAGATTTAAAATCACCGAGGCCACCGCGTAATGTACCCCCTGAAATAGTATCTGGTCTGTGGGGACCAGTACCAAACCATTCCCGGGTCCCTTACTAGTTTTAGGGCACCCTTCTTCCTCAGCTAGAACCACCGGAATCGTGGGCGGGGCTTTGCGTGGGCGCGTAATGAGCTCAGTGGCATTTACTGGGATCGGGGAGAATGGGGCTCCGCACCCCCTGGTGCTCGCATCCCACCTCATCCCCTGTCCGTTATCCTGCCATTGATTAATAAAAAATATGGAGATGCCTTTGGGGCAAACGTACTTTGACCCCCACATACATACATAAATTCCCTCATCCGGTTCCCACCATTTGTCCCAACAGACTTTCACTTGTCCGTCTGTCCCCGTAATTGTCCGATGGGTATTATTACCCAGTCGTTCCCACTCGACCGAAGAGTTCCTCATAGTTTTGCTCAGCTTTCGCAGCCACCACCATCGGCTCAATGGGACCTTCCCACTACAAGTCAAACAAATCCGTTTGCCGACGGTGACGCTGATCCTGGGTGCGATGATCCTTACTTTGGGGCACAGTAAAGAAGTCTCTTTGTAGGCAAACCCCGATGTGCTAGAATACTCTGTTGAGTTCGTTCCCAGCCATCCTGGCCACCTTCCCTTGTGGAAATAGGTGCTGGTCTCCTCTGCCTCCCGTCTTCCGGTCCCATCCACCGCGATGGGGGCCGTGTCCCCGGAACATCCAAACACCACGACATCCTTGGTGCGGCCTCGATAGGCCAATCCACATCCGATTGCCACGAGCAATACTAGAATTCGTTCCATCTTTCCTTGGTTCCTGTGATCAGATAGAATGAGGTAGCCAGCCTCGCAAGAGTCTCTGGCTTTTGTGAAGGGTGAGCGGGTCCCCTGACCTCGCCTCACGTAAACTTCAACGTTCGCTGAATAAACTTCAACTAAACCTATCTTTAAAGCTCCCATCATTTTATCGTTTTCTGTTAAAAACACTACAAACTTAACCTTAATAAAGCTATAAACTTAACCTTGAAATATTAACTTAAAACTTAACCTTGAACTATAAACTTAAAACTTATTACTACTTACTATACAGTGCCGCCCGTTCTCAGGGCGGCCCCTTTAAATTCTGAGAAGGCTGCTGCGAGCTCTTCCCGACGGTGGGAGGGCACTGACCCTTCCCTCTGATCTGCCGCAGCCTGTTACTGCTGCGATGTGGCCGGTCTGTACCTGGGTTATCTTAACCTTAAATTTTCGCCTTGGGGCAGTCTGGGGACATGACCACATCCTCCTGGGCTGGGGTTCTCTACTTGACCTACGGGGAGTTGCTATGGGCGGGGGTTCCGTGACGGACGGACCGGGTTCCGAGACCTCCATCGGGATGACCTGGGGTTCCATCACGGTCGCCGGCTCCGCCTCCGCTGACTCCGCCTCCCTAACCTCGGGGCTGGCAGTTCGTGGCTCCGCCCTGCTCGGCCCAGCAGGCGGCCCTTCACTCGTGATCTCTGCCTCCCCTGAGGACTGGATGTTCAAAGCGGGCGGCCACATCTCTGGGAGCCACACCGGTACTCTCTGTGCTCCCATAGCGGCTGGCCCTGCCTCCTCTAGCTCCTCCCTCCTGTCCTCGGGACCTGCAGCTTGTGTGTCCACCCTGTGTGGATCTCTACCTACAGCCCCCGTCCCCTCCATATCGTAAAAGGGACCGTTCCTCCGAAACCACCCGTCGTCATCACTATCCTCATCTGCACTATCCTCATCTGACCTGGGTACCCTGAATTCTTCCTCATCTAACCCCCAATTCCAGAAAAACGCTGCATGATCGTCCGGGATGTCCCTTCCCCTGATGCAAGCTGCTATGCCTGCCTGTGTGCCTTGTGGTCCTACCTGGGGCTGTGCTTTCCCATTGGCGGGATTTACCCCTGTAGTTTTCCCCTGCACACCTGGCTGGTACAGTTTGCATTGGTTTATGTGGAACCACTTAGTGCGCCGTGGTACTTTTACGGCGTAAACCATGGGACTCGCCTTGTCTACAATGTTGTAGGGTCCCATATACAGTGGTTCCAGACTCCCTACTCTGGCGTAGTTTCTGACCATGACCTGGTCTCCTACTTCCCACTCCCGCGTTTTGCGGGGTTCCAGCAACAAGCGATTGCCCTGATGCTGCCTTCCCATGTTCCCAGCCGCCTGCTCATAAACTTGCTTCAGGCGCTCCAAGAGAGTCTGGGCGAACTTGTCCCTGCTTATCTCTTGGAGCTGACCCTCAGTGAGCACCGGGGCTAGCACATGGGTGGGGGTTCGCATGAGCCTGCCGGTCATTACCTCGTGCGGGGAGTACCCCGTACTTTTTGACTGACTGGCCCGGACCCCCATGAGGACTAAAGGCAGAACTTCCGCCCATTTTTGGGGCGAGTTCCTAGTCTCTTTCCTCAATTTCTCCTTCAGGGTCCGGTTCATACGTTCAACAATCCCGGATGACTGGGGATTGTGTGCTACGTGCCACTTCCCTTCAATGCCCAAAAGCATGAGGGTGTTCTGCATCACCTGGCCGGTGAAATGACTCCCTTGGTCTGACTCCACAAAACGGGGGAGTCCCCACCGCGAGAACACTTCCCGGACCAAGATTTTTGCTGTACCCAGTGCCGTAGCTGTTCGACAAGGGAAGGCTTCCACCCACTTGGAAAACACATCCACCAGGACGAGGCAGTACTTATAACCTCCCTGGGTGGTGGGCAGGGGTCCTATATAGTCGATCTGTATCGACTGCCATGGTCCCTCTACCCTTCTTACGTGTCCCATGGGCACCTTCCTTTTCTGGGGGTCTGGGTTGTTTGCAGCGCACACAAGACAGTTTGCGCAGAACTCGCGGACTTGTTCCCTGAGCCCTGGCCACCATCCCGCTTGCTCTACCCGTTGCCAGGTAATCTCGGGCCCGGGGTGCCCTGCCCCTGGTCCCTCGTGAGCCAACTGGAGGAATTCCCTCCTGTGCTGCTGCGGCACAACCCACTGCTCCTCGCGGAACAGCATGCCTTCCTTAACTGAGAGGGTTGCCGTACTGTACGGACCTTCTACCTGCCTCCCCTCAGCAATCGTTTTTAGGACTGCTTTTAGGGCGGGATCCTGGGCTTGGACGGTCTTAAGGTCTAGGGGCAATGCTACCCTGGGGTTCCCGGGATTCCCGTCCCCGCCTCGGACCGCTGCTATGGGTCCGGTCCTATAGGGGTTCCAGAAAGTGCCGTCGCGGGCACCCTCCCTGGCTAGCGCATCCGCCTGCCGGTTGCCCTCCCCACGGGGCTCTGTGGAGGAGTGAGCTTTCACCTTATGGATGAAAATCTCTCCTTCCTCCCCTACTGCTGCTGCTAAGATCTTTTCCAGCAAGGGCTTCACCGTTAAAGGTCGCCCGTCCGCGGAGGTGTATCCGCGGCGGGACCAAATGGCCAGGTATTCCGTACACGAATTGCAGGTGAACATACTGTCCGAGCAAATCGTGTATGGGGTTGGGAAAATGTCTGGGTGGGTAACAACGTACACCACGGCAGACAGCTCAGCCTGCTGCGCGCTCATGGTGCTAGGGAGCTTGATCGCCAGGGCAAGGTCTGCCGCAGGGTCATAAACTCCACACCCTGTGAGTCGTTCGCCAGCAGATACTGTGCTAGACCCATCAACATAAATCTCGCGCCCAGTGGGATGTATCCCGGCCCGTAAACCTATGTTGACGTCCCACACCCCTTCCACCGAACACCGGTGGGCTGTACCGGGGTATACCAGATTGGCCGCAAGCCTTGGCTCGCAAAGACCTTTTACTCTAAGATCCAACTGGGAGAGAAGAAGGGTCCAACGCGCAATGCGTGCGCTGCTTACGGTCCCGTCTTTAATCCTCCCATCCAGAAGCATCTTAGTTGGTGTGTGATGTGTGAGGAGAGTGATGGGAGAGAGCCCTGTGAAGATCGCTGATCTTTTCACAGCCCAATGCGTGGCTAAAAGGTGCCTTTCGCAATTGGAGAAACTTCTCTCCACATCCGTTAATACCCTGGATGAATAGACAACCGGCCTCAGCTTGCCGTGACGCTCTTGGAGCAGCACGGCGCTTAAGCTGTCTCCGCTGGCAGCTACCTCCAGGAAAAACTCCTTCCCCCCATCTATGGCCCCTAAGGCTGGCGCGGTCTGCAGATCCCTTTTTAACTTCTCGAAGGCTGCTTGGCAGCCCTCGTCCCAAAACCACTCCACCCCCTTATGGAGGAGTCGGAGGAGCGGCGCTGCTGTGGCCGCATAATCTTCGATAAAATCCCTGCAGTAACCGGTCAGTCCCAAGAAGGACCTCACACCCCTTACGTTGTTGGGAATCGGTAATTCTTGCACCGACTCCCTCCTTGCTTTGTCTATGGCTCTTTCCCCAGCGCGTATGGTCAGTCCCAGGAATTTTACTTCCCGCTGACCGATACGTGCTTTCTTAGGGTTTATTTTAAAACCCTTTCTCGCTAACAGCTCCAATAACTCGTCCAGTAGTGGTCCGTGCTCCTCCCTTGAGTCCGTAAATAGGAGCAAATCATCCACATACTGTACTATCTGATTGGGCTGACTAAACTCCTTTAAACTTCCTGCCATACACTGATGAAAAATACTGGGGCTATTGTGGAAACCCTGTGGCAGACAGTTCCACGTGTACTGTTGCCCTTTGAAAGTAAAGGCAAACTTGTACTGGTCCTCTCGCCGCAGCGGGATGGACCAAAAACCGTTCGAGATATCCAGCACCGTGAACGTGGTCGCGGACGCTGGGATGCTCCCTATTAGGTCAGCAACTGCTGCTACTGTGGGCGCGCAGGCGGGAATGTTACTGTTAAGGACTCTGTAGTCCACCGTGGCTCTCCACGAATTATCCGGCTTCCTAACCGGACATAATGGGGAGTTCACGTGTGTGGCTATCGGCCTCAACACGCCCTGCTGCACCAAGGAAGACATTGCTGTCTCCATATCGGGTTCGGCTTCTTTGGGGAAGTTATACTGCTTTTGGGGTCGGGTCATGGGGTCCCCATCTACGCTGACCTCAAACCCGACCACTCTCCCACAATCGTGCTTGTGGGTTGCAAACGCGTGCATATTATCTGACACGTACGTTTGCATGTCCGTTGGGACATCTGCGACCATAAGCCTGAGGTCGTAGCCTCCGGATGGCTGTACGGTACACAGGACCCCTGTTTCTTCCTCCCCCGGAATCACTATTACCTCGCCTTTTTCACCTTTAGCCCCCCAGAGACAGTGATTTCTGAGGTCCACGAGGATCCCGTGTCCCGCTAGGAGATCGGACCCGAGAATACCTCTTCCACCCCCCTTTTGCCATGCCATCAGTATACACTTCCACTTAAGGCGAAGTGTTCCTAAACGAATGGATAGCGGAAGGGAAAACGTGCCAGCCTGTTCTTTTCCTGTGAACCCTGCTAACGTGAATGGGACCTTGGTAGATAGCGGCGAGTCGAAAGGGTTATCTGTA
Source organism: Squalus acanthias (assembly GCA_030390025.1). NCBI lineage: Eukaryota > Metazoa > Chordata > Chondrichthyes > Squaliformes > Squalidae > Squalus > Squalus acanthias. The sequence goes on from JASTWF010000449.1 coordinate 34,995, forward strand.
TGGATTATGGTGCAAGAAGCTCCCGTGTCCAACAAATAACTCCCCTTCTGTTTCTCTACCTCCATCTCCACCACAGGTCGCCTCCACGCATCATAGCTAAGCGGACACAGGTAGACGGGCTGCGCCGGTTCTAGTCATGGGGTACTATTAGACGGTCCTGCGGCACCTACGGGGCCGGTTGCGACCGCCACCTGTCCACGCGCATTCAAGACCAGCTTGCGCATGGCTCCTAACACTGCTTCGAGGTCGTCGGGAGGGGTGGGTGCCTTGGCTTCCTTAGCCGGGACAGGCGCCTGGGCTCGGACCGCGGGATTTTTATCCTTGGAATCCTTCCAAGGGTTCCTGCAATGCTTGCGCCAGTGCCCTGTCTTCCCACACCCGTAACAAGCATTACTTGCCTGTGGGGCGCGATTACCCTCCTGATGCCACTCTCTTTGATACGGGGCTGCGGGTCGTACCTCATGTACTCTTCCCTTAAGGGGACGTGTTGCCATACCCCTTATATTGCGATAACCTAACGTGAGTCGATTCAAGACCGACTCTTCCGTAATGTTGGGGTCATTGGGATCAAACCATGCTTTTGCCTGCTCTCTGACGGCTGGTAAACTGTTGGCTATTATGCACCTAAGCCAATGAGTTAAAGCTAAACCTTCCACATCTTCGCGCTCAGGCGCACCTAGACAGCTGCGCTCATATACTGGCCACAGCCTGTCGGCAAAAACCTTCGGGGGTTCTCCCTCCATCTGCACTGTCTGTCCCACTCTAGCAAACGGACCTTCATCGTTCGCCCCCAACACTTCCAGGACCTCATTCTTTAATTCCTCATAACTCTTGGTTCCCCTCTTGCTCTCGCCTGAGAGACACTGAAGGACCGAGCTGTCTAATGAGAACAGCAGCATTTTTGCTGTTTCCCCATCATCGCAGCCGTTAATGGCTGCGGCTTGCTCAACTTCTCTGAAATGTACGGAAGGGTCGTCTGCCTCGGTCAGCTTCCGTACGTGATTTATCATAGCTCTCAGCTGATGTGAACTGTGAGGCAACACCAGCTGTCCGAGGAGATCCCCCGGTTCTTCCCCACCGTTTCTGCTTGGGCCCCTTTTAATACCCGTTACTGGATATAACGATCCCTTTCCTACTTCTTTTTCAATGGGCTCTTTTGTTTCTTCCATTGCTTCCTCCCTAACCCAGGTTTCTGAATAGCTGGGTGGCGCGGAGGGCGCAGTGGCTACTACTTCTTCTGCTTTATTTGGTGGGGATTTTCTAAATCTCTCATTTACTAGCGGCTGGTGCGCCGACGGATTGATAAGGCACACCATGCCGTTCGCATTGTTCACGGCCTTTTTGAGGTGCTCTATCTCCCTTTGGCAGGTGCTATGATCGGCTCCCTGAAACTTATCCTCAAGGGCCAACTTATATGCCGCCCTAACCCCCGTCAAGCTCTCTTCTTGAGTTCTTATCTGGGCAGCTTGGCGGTTACATCTTTCCTTTAACCTGCTCTCATTCAATTTTGCCTCAGTGACCTGGCACTCGAGATAATCTATCCTTGTTTTAAGGTGACTGGAGACTTCCTGGCTTTCTTGGTGTAACTCATTTAAATTCTTAATGAGCACCTCCCCTCCAGAAACCTTCTCCTCCATTTCTCCCTCTAAATGACTGATTCGAGCTACTAGCGCTGTAATGGTCTGGTTTGAAATCTGAACCTGCCTTTTGTAACACATAAGCCAGACTGCTTTCTCAAGTGTCTTTCTATGTTCTTTACTATCTGTCCACCTTTCAGCTGCCTCTAGTGGGCTCTTATCCGCTAACAATTCACTTATCCATTTCTTAGTTAGATTAACCTTTCCAAACACATAATCCGCTATCTTTTCCTGCATAACATTTCGTACAGTCATTCCAAAATCTAACACACTACCCTCTCGCTGCCAGTGTCCTGCCGCGGTCGCCATTTTCTGTAAGGGATTCTGACCCTGCGTGTCTCGTGGCCTGTGAGATTCACGCGGCTCTGTGCAGCCTGTATGTCAGTGCGGGTCTAGGCCTTGTTGCCTGTTCTGGTCTCCAGCCAGTCTGGGAACACTAGACACACCTGTGAGTGGTTCGAATCACTCTCCCTTACGGTTCTAGACACTGGACTTAGATGCGAGAGCAGTAATGGAGATAAAACTCATGTAGACTTGGTTTGAATGGTACGAAATGGAAAATCTTTATTGCATGATACTTAAAATTATGAAATACATGTCATAAGCACAGATTAATGACAGTACAATCTTACAAACAGTTATATAGTCGATCTTAGGGAAACGAGGAACGAACGGCACAAAGTAAATAGGGGCACACATTACAAATATCCTTAATCCTTAAACCCTCCCCTATCAATATCTATCCTAAACTAGATTCGTAGGATCTCGAGACTCATGCTCACCACTCGTGATAACTCGGAGAAATTCCGAATAGCTGATCGGATGTTTTTCACCGCAGCACCCACGTGTCGGTCAGGAGATCTCCTGGTCCCACTTGTTTACTTGCTTTTACTGCTCCGGCTAGCAGGCTGGAACGTCTGCTGTGATGAAGACCTGTGTTGGTTGGTTTAACAGGTACTCTTCGAGCACAGTTGTCAATATCATCGATACGATATGTTTCGTTACAAGTTCGAAGAAGTCTTCCTAGCGAGGAAAACGTGGATAATCGACCTACAGGCGCGGTCGGGATTTACTGACCGTGGCGATGGATATGGTCTTCCTCTCTTCTCATCTCATCTCATCTCATCTCTTCTCGGGCCTTTTGGTTCCGATACCGGTTACCAATATAGGTCTTCGTTACGCGACACGAGGTAGATCCGAACGGATCAGAAAATTCAACAGTCTTTTCAGAAGAGGCAACAGGCAAGCAGGAGCGAGCCCAACTACGAGTACACAGGAGCAGCCACGATGATAAAAGCAGCAAGAGCAAGAGAAAGAATGGACGGTTTGGAGCCTGCAGTTATAGTGCAAAATCTTCCGTTTCCCGCCCAACTATAATGTCCATTCTTTTGTTTAGGGTTTGGCGCTCAAATGTCTTGTATGGGTGATCTCCGTTCTTAATGGGTTTCGGGGCTACTCGTAAATGTCTGAGTACCTGTTAATATTTCTCCCATTGTTAAATCGGTCGGTGTTCTCCCTGGAGGGGTTTGGGGCTTCCAAGTGTCCTGTATAACTACCTGCTAACGGCTCTCTCATCGTAGAGTCGTTGGGATTTTACATATTAATGTCTTTTGGATGGGCCCTTGATTACTCGGTACAATGGCTTTCCTTTGTACCTGGGAGACCGATTTCAGTATCTATGTGTATACTGCAAACCCATAATGTCTCGTGTATTATCTTCACTGTGCTGAATCTTAATCGATCTTGCACAAATGTTTATTGGAACGCCATCTTGTCTGCCTGTTGAAAAGTCTAGAATGTTCTGTCACGAGGTGCGGCGGCCATTTTACAGGCTGCTTGTGTCCACTTGAAACCTGCCAGCATTCTACTGAAATAAAAGCTGTTTGAACGAAACTCTGTGTTTTCTCCTTATTAATAAAATCGCGATATATTGCGAATTCTACAGGACCTATTTCCCTTAGCAGAGGGGTCAAAAACCAGGGGACACAGATTTAAAGTAATTGGTGGAAAGTTTAGAGGGGATTTGAGGGGAAATTTCTTCACCCAGAGGGTTGTGGGGGTCTGGAACTCACTGCCTGAAAGGGTGGTAGAGGCAGAAAGCCTAACCACATTTAAAAAGTACTTGGATGTGCACTTGGGATGCTGTAACCTGCAGGGCTACGGACCAAGAGCTGGGAAGTGGGATTAGGCTGGATAGCTCTTTGTTGGCCGGCGCGGACACGATGGGCTTAAATGGCCTCCTTCCGTGCTGTAACTTTCTATGATTCTATGATTCTATCTATTCTATTACTTTGAAAGGAATAGATGTCAATCCCTTTCTTAACAGGCCGGGTGGAGAAGGTCTTTACACTGATGTCTCATCATATCCCTTTAAAATTACGAACAGTTTCAGGGGGAGAGATCTGATAACACTGGAGGAGGAGAGGAAGCGTGAGCAGAACCTAAGGAGACTAAATCGCTGGTCAGGCCACAGCTGGAGTATTGTGTCCAATTCTGGGCACCGCACTTTAGGAAGGATGTCAAGACCTTGGAGAGGGTGCAGAGGAGATTTACTAGAATGGTACCAGGGGATGAGGGACTTCAGTTATGTGGAGAGGCTGCAAAAGCTGGGGTTGTTTTCCTTGGAGCAGGAAAGTTTAAGGGGAGATTTAATAGAAGTGTTCAAAAGGATGAGGGGCTTTGATAAAGTAGATAGGGAGAAACTGTTTCCAGTGGCAGAAGGGTCGGTAACCAGAGGACACAGATTTAAGATAATTGGCAAAAGAACCAGAGGGGAGATGAGGAGAATTTTTTTTACGCTGTTATTGTGATCTGGAACGCACTGCCTGAAAGGGCGGTGGAAGAAGATTCAATAATAACTTTCGAAAGGCAATTGGATATAAACTTAAAAAGGAAAAATTTGCAGGGCTATGGGGAAAGAGCAGGGGGGAGTGGGACTAATTGGATAGCTCTTTCAAAGAGCCGGCACAGGCACGATGGGCTGAATGGCCTCTTTTGGTGCTGTAAAAATCTATGATAATATGAAACAAAAGCTAATGGCATGTTAGATTATAAAGAGAAAATGACCAATTGAGTGTCAATCAGAGGTAATCCTGCATCAATACAGTGCACTGGGCTGACACCACTTAAAGCTCTTATCAAAGTCACAAATGACATCCTATGTGACTGTGACAAAGGTAAACTACCCCTCCTCATCCTTCTCGACCTGACTGCAGCCTTTGACCACTCCATCCTCCTCAAACGCTTCTCCACCGTCGTCCAGCTGAGTGAGACTGCACTCGCCTGGTTCCATTCTTATCTATCTAATCGTAGCCAGAAAATCACCTGCAACGGCTTCTCTTCCCGCTCCCACAACGTTACCTCTGGTGTCCCCCAAGGATCTGTCCTTGGCTCCCTCCTATTTCTCATCTACATGTTGCCTCTTGGCGACTTCATCCGAAAACACAGCATCAGTTTCCACATGTACGCTGACAACACCCAGCTCCACCTCACCACCACTTCTCGTGACCCCTCCACGGTCTCTAAATTGTCAGACTGCTTGTCCAGCATCCAGCACTGGATGAGCAGAAATTTTCGCTAATTAAATATTGGGAAGACCACAGCCATTGTAGAACTAGGGGGTGGGATGATGGCGGGTTCCTGACCTGCTCCCAAAAATATCAACTTTCCCACCTGACCCACCTCCAATAGTGTCTGCAACCACCCGGAAAATTCCAGCCCATGAAACTGTTGGATTGTCATAAAACCCATCTGGTTCGCTAATGTCCTTTGGGGAAGGAAACCTGCCGTCCTGACCCGGTCGGGGCCTATATGTGACTCCAGTCGCCCAACAACGTGGTTAACCCTTAACTGCCCCTCTGAACTGGCCGAGCAAGACGCTCAGTTGTATCATTAACTGCCGCATAGAATCTGCAGCAGTTCGAGAAGAAGGCCCACCACCACCTTCTCAGGACAACGCGGGGATGGACAATAAATGCCGGTCTTGCCAGCGACGCCCACATCCCGAGAATGAATGAGAAACAGTATACAGAGAAAGGGTAGATAGCTCCCGTGAAGAGCTAGTGAAGGCACAGCAACCATTGGTCGAATGGCCTGTGCAGTGCTGTAATTTCTATGAATATGATATTAGTGAGGCAGGTTGGAGCTGGTGAAATCCACTGACACTTGGCTCAAACACCAGAATGACATATCAATTTTCATACAATAAAAACAGAAAATGCTGAAAGCACGCAGCAGGTCAGGCAGCATCTGTAGAGAGAGAGAAAGCTCGAGTTAACGCTTCAGGTCGATGACTTTTCGTCAGAACGCAAAGGCCATCGGTCCGAAGTGTTGATTCCGTTTCTATCCCCACAGATGTTGCCCGACCCACTGAGCTGTTCAACAACAACTTGCATTTATATAGCGCCTTTAACGTAGTAAAACGTCCCAAGGCGCTTCACAGGAGCGATTATCAGACAAAATTTGACACTGAGCCACATAAGGAGATATTAAGGCAGGTGACCAAAAGCTTGGTCAAAGAGGTCGGTTTTAAGGAGCGTCTTAAAGGAGGAGAGAGAGACAGAGAGGTTTAGGGAGGGAATTCCAGAGCTGAGGGCCCAGGCAGCTGAAGGCACGGCCGCCAATGGTGGTGCGATTAAAATCGGGGATGCGCAAGAGGCCAGAATTGGAGGAGCGCAGAGATTTTAAGCAACGTCTTACAGCATTTTCTGTTTTTATTTCAGATTTCCAGCATCCGCTTTGGATATACCAATTTTCACCTTGCCTCTCTCGGGTTTAGGGTGGGTTACCTGCGAGCATTCTTTCCTAGCACGACAAATTCTGTTGCAGTTACTTTGCATCCCAATTTGTGATAAGTCTTTCTTTAATAAGTTTGCAAAGCAAAAACCATCTGACATCCATCTAAGTTCTACAGAAAACGCCTGTATTTGCAAGACAAAGTATGACCTTTGTACCTGTGGGTGACTCACGCTACCATCAATTCTTCAAACCCTTGTGCTATTTGTTTAAAAGTTGAGGAACTGGATCCATGTAAAACACAGCAATAGATAGCGCAACCCCTAAACTGCAGACTGCACTGGCACACAAGGTCGACAACTTTGTAAGTAGAAATTACTTTGGGTTCGGTTGCTATGAAAGGTGAATCTATCGCTGAGACCACGCAAGGGGCAACAGGAGATTAAAATGTTTAACAATTAAAATGGATTCCACTTGTGTGAATAGCTTAGTCGCTACAGTTTTAGTGTATGCGTGTAGGCTTTAAAATTTGCAAAATCTAAAAACAGTATAACCTTACGTAAGCTATAAGAAAGAAAGAACTTGCATTTCTATAGCGCCTTTCATGACCTCAGGACGTCCCAAAGCGCTTTACAGCCAATGAAGTACTATTTTTGAGGTGTAGTCACTGTTATAATGTAGGAAATGCGGCGTGATAACGACCAGATAATCTGTTTTAGTGATGTTGGTTGAGGGATAAATATTGGCCCCAGGACACTGGGGAGAATTCCACTGCTCTTCTGCAAAAAGTGCCGTGGGGTGTTTTATATCCAGACAGAAGAGGAGGACCAGGTAGGTAGTGCAGGAGTCCCCTGAGCCCATCTTGCTCACCAACCAGTATTCGGTGCTGAGTACTGGTGAGGGCAATGGTTCCTCTGGGGAGTGCAGCCAGAGCCAAGTCCACAGCACCATGGAAGGCTCAGTTGCACAGGGGAGGGGGGGGGGGGGCGGGGTGGGGGGAAGAGGAGAGGGAGAGCAATAGTGATCGGGGATTCAATAGTTAGGGGAGCAGACAGGTGTTTCTGCGGCCGCAGACGTGACTCCAGGATGGTATGTTGTCTCCCTGGTTCCAGAGTCAAGGATGTCATTGAACGGCTGCAGGGCATTCTGAGGGGGGAGGGTGAACAGCCAGAGATCGTGGTCCATATCGGTACCAACGACATAGGTAGAAAGAGGGATGAGGTCCTGCAGGCAGAGTTTAGGGAGCTAGGAAAGAGGTTAAAAAGCAGGACCTCAAAGGTAGTAATCTCCGGATTACTACTAGTGCCACGTGCTAGTGAGTACAGAAATAGGGAGTTAGAGCAGATGAATGCTTGGCTGGAGAGATGGTGTAGGAGGGAGGGCTTTAGATTCCTGAGGAATTGGAACAGTTTCTGGGGGAGGTGGGACCTCTACAAGCCAGACGGGTTGCACCTCAATGGGAAAGGGACCAATATCCTCGCGGGAGGGTTTGCTAGTGCTGTTGGGGAGGGTTTAAACTAGCTTGGCAGGGGGATGGGAACCTAAGAGTAGAGTCAGTAGGGAGGGAAGAAAAACTGGAATTGGAAAACAAAAACGTAGACTGTAAATTGGAAGGACAGAGGAATCAAGCGCAAGATAGTAATCAACAAGGAAGTTTGCCTGTACTAAATGGTATATACTTCAATGCAAGGAGTATAGCGAACAAGGCAGATGAGCTGAGGGCAGAGGTAGATACTTGGGACTATGATATAATAGCTATTACAGAGACATGGCTGAAAGAGGGGCAGCTATGGCAACTCAACATTCCTGGTTACAGGATTTTTAGACGGGATAGAGAGGGAGGTAAAAAGGGAGGGGGGGTCGCGGTATTGATTAAAGAAACTATTACAGCTGTGAGGAGGGATGATATGTTGGAGGGATCATCAAACGAGGCCATATGGGTCAAATTGAAAAACAAAAAAGGGGTGATTACACTGCTGGGAGTGTACTACAGACCCCCAAACAGTGATAGGGAGATAGAAGAGAAAATATGTCGACAAATTTCTGAGAAGAGCAAAAACTATCTTCTTCTTCTTAGGCAGTCCCTCGGAACCGAGGATGACTTGCTTCGACATTAAAACTGAGTTTGCAGGTGACTGATGAGTCCAATGCGGGACCTACATTCTCTGTCACAGGTGGGGCAGACGGTGGTTGAAGGAGCAGGTGGGTGGGGTGCTTGGGTTGACGTGCACTCCTTCCGCAGCCTGCGCTTAGCTTCCGCTTGCTCCCAGCGAAGAGACTCGAGGTGTTTGGCGCCTTCCCAGATGCTTCTCCTCCACTTTGTGTGGTCTTGGGCCAGGGATTCCCAGGTGTCGGTGGGGATGTTACACTTTTTCAAGGAGGCTTTGAGGGTGTCCTTGAAGCGTTTCCTCTGCCCACTTGGGGCTCTCTTGCCGTGCCGGAGCTCCGAGTAGAGTGCTTGTTTTGGGCAGTATATAGTATATAGGGCAGTAATAGTAGGGGATTTCAACTACCCCAATATTAACTGGGATAAAATTAGTGTGAAGGGCATAGAGGGTGCGAAATTCCTAAAATGCATCCAGGAGAACTTTGTTAGCCAGTATGTAGCAAGCCCAACAAGGCAGGGGGCGGTTCTGGACTTAGTTTTAGGGAATGAAGCTGGGCAGGTAGAAGGCGTATCAGTGGGGGAGCATTTTGGTGCTCGTGACCATAATTCTGATAGATTTAAGGTAGTTATGGAAAAGGACAAGGATAGACCAGGAATAAAATTTCTAAATTAGGGAAAAGCAAATTTTGCTAAGCTCAGAGGGGATTTAGGCCATAGTGGACTGGAAACAGCTACTTGAAGGTAAATCAGTGTCAGAGCAGTGGGAGGCATTCAAGGAGGAGATCCGGAGGGTTCAGACCAAATATGTGCCCTTTAAGAAAAAAGGTGGACTAACAAATCTAGAGCTCCCTGGATGTCTAGGGACATACAGGGTAGGATAAAGAAAAAAAGGGAGGCGTATGACAGATACCGAGGGCTAAATACTCCAGAATCTTTAGAGGAGTACAGAAAGTGCAGGGTTGCAATTAAAAAGGATATTAGGAAAGCAAAGAGAGAGCATGAAAAATTCTTGGCAAGTAAAATCAAGGAAAACCCAAAGATGTTTTATAAATATATTAAGAGTAAGAGGATAACTAAAGAAAGGGGAGGGCCTATTAGAGATCATGAGGGTAATCTGTGTGTGGAGGCTGGAGACGACGGTAGGGTTCTTAATGAATACTTTGCGTCTGTTTTCACAAAGGAGAGGGGCGAAGCAGACATTGCTATCAGGGAGGAGGAGTGTGAAATATTGGATGAAATAAACATAGTGAGAGAGGAAGTATTAAGGGGTTTAGCAGTTTAAAAGTGGATAAATCCCCAGGCCCGGGTGAAATGTATCCCAGGTTGTTAAGCGAAGCAAAACAGGAAATAGCAGAGGCCCTGACCATCATTTTCCGATACTCTCTGGCTTCAGGTGTGGTGCCGGAGGACTGGAGGACTGCTAATGTGGTACCCTTGTTTAAAAAGGGAGAAAAGGATCGACCGAGTAATTACAGGCCAGTCAGCCTAACCTCGGTGGTGGGAAAATTATTGGAAAGAATTCTGAAGGACAGGATAAATCTTCATTTAGAAAGACACGGATTGATCAAGAATAGTCAGCACGGATTTGTTAAGGGAAGGTCATGTCTGACAAACTTGATTGAATTTTTTGAGGAGGTGACAAGGAGGGTAGATGAGGGTAGTGCATTTGATGTAGTGTATATGGACTTTAGCAAGGCTTTTGATAAGGTTCCACATGGCAGACTGGTCACGAAGTTAAAAGCCCATGGGATCCAGGGCAAAGTGTCAAGTTGGATTCAAAGTTGGCTCGGAGGCAGGAAGCAGAGGGTAATGGTTGATGGGTGTTTTGTGATTGGAAGGCTGTTTCCAGTGGGGTTCCGCAGGGCTCAGTACTAGGTCCCTTGCTTTTTGTGGTATATATCAATGATCTAGACTTGAATATAGGGGGTATGATTAAGAAGTTTGCAGATGATAGTAAAATCGGCTGTGTGGTTGATACTGAAGAAGGAAGCTGTGGACTGCAGGAAGATATCAATAAATTGGTCAGGTGGGCAGAACAGTGGCAAATGGAATTCAATCTGGAGAAGTGTGAGGTAATGCATTTGGGGAGGGCTAACAAGGAAAGGGAACACACATTAAATGGTGGGACACTGAGTAGTGTAGAGGAACAAAGGGACCTTGGAGTGCATGTCCACAGATCCCTGAAGGTGGCAGGCCAGGTAGATAAGGTGGTTAAGAAGGCATACGGAATGCTTGCCTTTATTAGCCATGGCATAGAATATAAGAGCAGGGGGTTATGCTTCAACTGTATAAAACACTAGTTAGGCCTCAGCTAGAATACTGTGTGCAGTTCTGGTCACCACATTACAGGAAAGATGTGATTGCACTAGAGAGGGTACAGAGGAGATTTACAAGGATGTTGCCGGGAGTAGAGAATCTTAGCTATGAGGAAAGACTAGATAGGCTGGGTTTGTTTTCCTTGGAGCAGAGGAGGCTGAGGGGAGACCTTATTGAGGTGTATAAAATTATGAGGGGCATAGATAAAGTGGATAGAAAGAACCTATTTCCCTTAGCAGAGGGGTCAAAACCCAGGGGACACAGATTTAAAGTAATTGGTGGAAGGTTTAGAGGGGATTTGAGGGGAAATTTCTTCACCTGGAACTCACTGCCTGAAAGGGTGGTAGAGGCAGAAAGCCTAACCACATTTAAAAAGTACTTGGATGCGCACTTGGGATGCTGTAACCTGCAGGGCTACGGACCAAGAGCTGGGAAGTGGGATTAGGCTGGATAGCTCTTTGTTGGCCGGCGCGGACACGATGGGCCGAAATGGCCTCCTTCTGTGCTGTAACTTTCTATGATTCTATGATCCACTTGAGAGGGCTGACGGGGCCTCAGATAAACATCGGGCTGGATGTTGTCTTGGGGTCGGGTTGGGGTCGTGTTACCCGCATTTCGTGTTGTCCCCCCGACTCCAGATTAATGTGGATGAATGATGCAATTTTCACTTAATTGGGTAATTGAGTTCGAGCATGTGGGAACCCATGAACCAATTAGTGGTTTCAGTGGGAAAGTCGCCTCTGATGATGTCATCATTGCAGGCTGCCTGGTCTCAGAGATTGTCTGGCCTTTGATGTGAGTGGTCCTGGATATATGAATGAGAGAGAGAGAGAGAGAGAGAGAGACTTACAGCAAGGCCAGGCAGTCTCTGAAGACAATGCAACAGCATCAGAGGCGACTTTCAGAACTAATACTACTACCCATCACAATACTAGTACAGGAAACTCTTTTTTATCCGGCACCGACGGGACCGGCGTGGTGCCGGTTGATCAAAAAGTCCGGATTACAGAGAGGTATACTTACCAAGGTACGAGAGCCCCGTACACGGCCACAGGCTGCAGGAACCCCGGTTACACAGCCACAGATCCCAGAACCCCGGTTACACGGCCACTAATATATAATAAAACTTACCTGAACCTACTCCTGAATTTTGCCGGTTAAGAGAGATTTCCGGATATTTAGGTGCCGGTTAAAAGAGAGTTTCCTGTACTACCTTCATCACATCTCCTGCAGCTGATAGTCAACTATCCACTTGTGCTCCAGCAAGGTTTCACTGGAGTGTTTCACATCAGGCGTACTTCACGTCGGAAAAGGGTTAAACTAGCTAAAACGTTTCAAAATGGCATTACAGAGCCAATTTAGGCCTTGTTAAGGGCTTTAATGGCCTCTCCCGCCTCTTGGAGGCGGGACAGAGTCGGGAACTCCGTGACCGATTTTGTCAAAATTGCGTGGAGGCGGGATGGAGTCGGAACCCCTGACCCCGCAACTTTAACCCCCCACACGCCTCCAAACCCGACTCCACAGGTCATTGAAAATCCAGCCCATCGTGTCTGAAAGACGGCGCCTTTGACAGTGCAGCACTGCCTCAGTACGGCAATGAGAATGGCAGCCTGGATTATGTGCTCAAGTCTCTGGAGTGGGACTTGAACCCACAACCTTCTGATTTAGAGGCGGGAGTGAGCCACGGCTGAGGTTGTGCTTAGTGCAAGGTGTTTGTGAGTGTTGCCACTTGATTGACATGCATTCAGAAACTGAAAGGATAATTGTAACCGAGCCCATTGGCCTACTGACTGCAATGAACAGTAATATCAGGCGGAGTGTAAAACCAAAGATGCACCTGATCCCGTCAGAGTCCCGACAGATGGGTTTGGCTAATATTGCCCCCTAAAGATCACTCGCACTCAACAGCTTGCATTTATGTCGTGCCTTTAACATGGAAAATGTCCCAAATTGCTTTACGGGATCGTGGTGGGGGGGCGCGGTGTTTAGAATATAAATCAAACGAATGGACGTTGGGCCGTGGAGCAAGGGTTAGGAGAAGTGACTGGGAGATGGGGTTTCGAGAAGGTTTCTGTGGGTGGAGAGGCGGAGGGGTTTAGCGAGAGATTTGCAGAGAGCGGGGTCCAGGCGGCTGAAGGCACGGCCACCAGTTATGGGGTGAAGGGAGGAGAGACACCAAAGGTCAGTCAGAGGGACCGAAGGGTGTGGCAGCAGATGTAAAGCTGGAGAAGTTTGCAGTAATCGGGTGTGGCGAGATTAGAAGATAAGGACGAGGATCTTAAATGGAAGCCAATGTATTTCAGCAAGGGCTGCACGATGCTCCATTACCATGCTGGAAAGACGTTAGATCAGCGGGATAGTAGATCTCAGGTGACATGGGTCATGGAAAGTTGGATGATTCATCATTGTAGAAGGCACGTATACACATTTTAGTGGAGGTTCTGTGGCGTTGCTCATGGTGCATGGGATGATATGCTGTTTTTATAGCATGCAATGGACCATGTATTATACTGCCGCTAAGGTAGACCTGCATTTAAGCTGGCCCATCCTGTAAAGACCGCAAGGTCTAATTGCAGATTGGAAGGTGCTTGTAAATTTCTGTCTCCGGGTGAGAAAAAAAACATAAAATGGCTGGCTTTCTTTTTTTTTTACATAGTTTTAACATTTGTAATCGTGACGTTGAAGTTGTACATAGATAGATAATACTTACACTTATATAGTGCCTCACCTCAAAACATCTCAAGCCATTTCACTCAATTATAAACCTTTGAAGTGCAGTGATTGGTATAATCTGTTGGTATAATATATAATATAATATCATGTAATGTAACGTAATTTTTTTAAATCCATTCATGGATGTGGGCGTCGCTGGCAAGGCCAGCATTTATTGCCCATCCCTAATTGCCCTTGAGGAGGTGGTGGTGAGCCGCCTTCTTGAACTGCTGTAGTCCGTGTGGCGAAGGTACTCTCGCAGTGCTGTTAGGTAGGGAGTTCCAGGATTTTGACCCAGCGACGATGAAGGAACGGCGATAAATTTCCAAGTCAGGATAGTGTGTGATTTGGAGGGGAACTTGGAGGTGGTGGTGTTCCCTTGCGCCTGCTGCCCTTCTTCTTCTAGGTGGAAGAAGTCGCGGGTTTGGGAGGTGCTGCCGAAGAAGCCTTGGCAAGTTGCTGCAGTGTATCTTGTAGATGGTAATTAATATAATTAATTAATATATAATATAACATAATATAATGTAATGGAGTTAGGATAGTTAGGATACAGATCAGCCATGATCTCATTGAATGGCGGAACAGGATCGAGCAGCTGAATGACCTACTCCTGTTCCTATGTTCCTACGTAATGTAATATAAAAATATAATAAAATGTAACATTATCAGGAATGGTAGCATAGTGGTTATGTTACTGGACTAGTAATCCAGAGGTCCTAGACTAATGAATCCAGAGATGTGAGTTCAAATCCCACCACAACAGTTGGGGAATTTAAACTCAGTTAATTAAATAAATCTGGCTAGTGTCAGTAATGGTGACCATGAAGTTACTAGATTGTTGTAAAAACCCATCTGGTTCACCATTGTCCTTTAGGGAAGGAAATCTGCCGTCCTTACCTGGTCTGGCCTAAATGTGACTCCAGACCCACAGCAGTGTGGTTGACTCTTAACTGCCCTCTGAGATGGCCTAGCGAGCCACTCAGTCGTATCAAGAGAAAACTGCTACGATGGACTGCAGCGGTTCAAGAAGATGGCTCACCACCACCTTCTCAAGGGCAATTAAGGATGAGCAATAAATGGCAGCCTTGCCAGTGACTCCCACATCCCGTGAACGAAGGAATAGAAACATATAATTCATGTAATATAAAAGCCTTAACGCATGCACTTTCAGCTTATAATGTGAAATAATAACATTCCAAAGCATGCACTCAAGTATTGTACCTGAAACAGCTATTAATGCTTAATAAAAACAGAAAATGCTTGAAATACTCAGCAGGTCAGGCAGCATCTGTAGAGAGAGAAACAGAGTTAACGTTTCAAGGACCCTTCGTCAGAACTGGAAAAAGTTGGAGATGTAACAGGTTTTTAAGCAGGTGCAGGGGGCAGGGAAAGAGGGGAGGGGAGAAAAGAACAAAAGGGAAGGTCTGTGAGAGGGTGGAAGGCAGGAGAGATTAAGAGACAAAAGGGATGATGGTGCAAGGCAAAAGGAGATGGTAATGGGACAAGTTAAGAAACAAAAGATGACTCTAGATGAAGTGTAAATGGCAATGGCAGAATGCTTAATATGTGGGGGTTACAGGAGGGGAGCATGTAACCTGCTGGTTCTATTTATTAAGGCCACTGATTTATGATTTTCACAGAACAATCAATGTTTTTTATTCATTCACGGGATGTGAGCGTTGCTGGCAAGGCCGGCATTTATTGCCCATCCCTAGTTGAGAGTGTTAGTGTGCGAGGCCCCTGCTCAGGGTGTGTGTGTGAGTGAGTGTGAGTGTGGAGAGGTGCAATGACTGGACAGACACAGGTCCCTGTAGCCGCTGTTAGATTGCCGAGGTCAATCAGAGGGCAATTGTAGGCTTCAGGCTCCGGGTCAATGATGGGTTTTCTTTTTAAAGATTGTTTTGTCTCTGTAACAGAGAGTGGCATCTGGGGCATGTGAGAAATCAGACTTTTCATATTTAATGGTAGATTTTAATCATTTTCCTCAATGATTTTCTTTTCTAGACCCTGCTCCTCTCCCAGAGAAACATCCAGGAATTGTTGGCAGCTCTATATTATTCAGAGACGTCACCGAGTCTTGGCCGGACGGTCTGAAAGTATCGGGCCCGAGTCCAGTGAGGCCGCAGGTGTGGCCAAGGCACTGAGATTACTCTCTCGGGTTTCAACCTCGAGTCAAATTGAAAAAACAAACGATAAAATGTGTAAATCAACGAACGGATTTCCTCTCTCAGACCGTGGGTGATTATGGTCCAATTTCCATTTGTACAGTTAATAGTTTTCAGGATAACGGGACTACAAGCTCTTCAATCGATAGGTTTTAAACTTGGGGTCCCAGGTCTGTAAGGGGATTCCCAGGGGGACCCCGGGCCTTATCCAGGTATCCTCAGATCCAATTTTTCCTCAAATTGTTCCTGTATTCTCACAATAAACATTTTCTATAAAGAGTCTCCTGTCATTCACACATCTTCAGATATCAGAAAAGGGGGTCCCAGGGAGTGTGTCAGTATTTACAGGGGGTCCCCGGGAGTGTGTCAGTATTTACAGGGGGTCCCCGGGTGTGTGTCAGTATTTACAGGGGATCCCCGGGAGTGTGTCAGTATTTGCAGGGGGTCCCCGGGAGTGTGTCAGTATTTACAGGGGGTCCCCGGGAGTGTGTCAGTATTTACAGGGGGTCCCCGGGAGTGTGCCAGTATTTACAGGGGGTCTCTGGGAGTGTGTCAGTATTTACAGGGGGTCCCCGGGAGTGTGTCAATGTTTACAGGGGGTCCCCGGGAGTGTGTCAATATTTACAGGGGGTCCTCGGGAGTGTGTCTGTATTTACAGGGGGTCCCCGGGAATGTGTGTCAGTATTTACAGGGGGTCCCCGGGAGTGTGTCAGTAGTTACAGGGGGTCCCCGGGAGTGTGTCAGTATTTACAGGGGGTCCCCGGGTGTGTGTCAGTATTTACAGGGGGTCCCCGGGAATGTGTGTCAGTATTTACAGGGGGTCCCTGGGAGTGTGCCAGTATTTACAGGGGGTCCCCGGGAGTGTGTCTGTATTTACAGGGGGTCCCCGGGAGTGTGTCAGTAGTTACAGGGGGTCGCCGGGAGTGTGTCAGTATTTACAGGGGGTCCCCGGGAGTGTGTCAGTATTTACAGGGAGTCACCGGGAGTGAGTCAGTATTTACAGGGGGTCCCCGGGATTGTGTCAGTATTTACAGGGGGTCCCCGGGAGTGTGCCAGTATTTACAGGGGGTCCCCGGGAGTGTGTCAGTATTTACAGGGGGTCTCTGGAAGTGTGTCAGTAGTTACAGGGGGTCCCCGGGAGTGTGTCAGTATTTACAGGGGGTCCCCGGGTGTGTGTCAGTATTTACAGGGGATCCCCGGGAGTGTGTCAGTATTTACAGGGGGTCCCCGGGAGTGTGTCAGTATTTACAGGGGGTCCCCGGGAGTGTGTCAGTATTTACAGGGGGTCCCCGGGAGTGTGTCAGTATTTACAGGTGGTCCCCGGGAGTGTGTCAGTATTTACAGGGGGGCCCCAGGAGTGTGTCAGTATTTACAGGGTGTCCCCGGGAGTGTGTCAGTATTTACAGGGGGTCCCCGGGAGTGTGTCTGTATTTACAGGGGGTCCCCGGGAATGTGTGTCAGTATTTACAGGGGGTCCCCGGGAGTGTGTCAGTATTTACAGGGGGGCCCCAGGAGTGTGTCAGTATTTACAGGGTGTCCCCGGGAGTGTGTCAGTATTTACAGGGGGTCCCCGGGAGTGTGTCTGTATTTACAGGGGGTCCCCGGGAATGTGTGTCAGTATTTACAGGGGGTCCCCGGGAGTGTGTCAGTATTTACAGGGGGTCCCCGGGAGTGTGTCAGTATTTACAGGGGGTCCCCGGGAGTGTGTCAGTATTTACAGCGTGTCCCCGGGAGTGTGTCTGTATTTACAGGGGGTCCCCGGGAATGTGTGTCAGTATTTACAGGGGGTCCCCGGGAGTGTGTCAGTATTTACAGGGGGTCCCCGGGAGTGTGTCAGTATTTACAGGGGGTCCCCGGGAGTGTGTCAGTATTTACAGGGGGTCCCCGGGAGTGTGTCAGTATTTACAGGTGGTCCCCGGGAGTGTGTCAGTATTTACAGGGGGGCCCCAGGAGTGTGTCAGTATTTACAGGGTGTCCCCGGGAGTGTGTCAGTATTTACAGCGTGTCCCCGGGAGTGTGTCTGTATTTACAGGGGGTCCCCGGGAATGTGTGTCAGTATTTACAGGGGGTCCCCGGGAGTGTGTCAGTAGTTACAGGGGGTCCCCGGGAGTGTGTCAGTATTTACAGGGGTCCCCCGGGAGTGTGTCAGTATTTACAGGGGGTCCCCGGGTGTGTGTCAGTATTTACAGGGGGTCCCCGGGTGTGTGTCAGTATTTACAGGGGATCCCCGGGAGTGTGTCAGTATTTACAGGGGGTCCCCGGGAGTGTGTCAGTATTTACAGGTGGTCCCCGGGAGTGTGTCAGTATTGACAGGGGGTCCCCGGGAGTGTGTCAGTATTTACAGGTAGTCCCCGGGAGTGTGTCAGTATTTACAGGGAGTCCCCGGGAGTGTGTCAGTATTTACAGGGGGTCCCCGGGAGTGTGTCAGTATTTACAGGGGGTCCCCGGGAGTGTGTCAGTATTTACAGGGGGTCCCCGGGAGTGTGTCAGTATTTACAGGTGGTCCCCGGGAGTGTGTCAGTATTTACAGGGGGTCTCTGGGAGTGAATCATCTGCCCCAGGACATCACTGCAGGAGTTCCTCAGGGCAGTGTCCTAGGCCGAACCATCTTCAGTTGCTTCATTAATGACCTTCCCTCCAACATAAGGTCAGAAATGGTAATGTTCGCTGATGACTGAGTGCAGTTTGGGCGGAATTGATAGGCGCCCCAGTTATGGCCAAGGTAGACAGTCCCGCCACCCTGCCTCACAACTTAAGGTTCGCTGGTACAGCTGGCGAACTTCAGTCGTGAAAGCCTCAGAAGGAAGGGAACTGCCCAGGAAACTAGTCCTGTTTCACCCACCAGAATCCAAATGGTGGGACATGTGGGTCTGACGGACCTTCCTGCAGGGTTTGGCGCATATCCCGAATTCCCTGCCACCAAATCCACTGGGGCTGGCTTCACTGACCAGCAGGTGAGTTGAGGGAGCAATCCCTGCCAGAGAGGACCACCTTCAGAGAGCATCTGCTGCAGCAGCAGGCTGTGTGGGTGCTCTCAATGTAGGAGCAGGATCTATCATCCAATGGATCTTGCATCGCCACTCAATTTGTCCTCACACCTTGGGGATCCTTCAGGTACTGCAGATGCCCATTGGTGCCGAGGGCTTCTTTGGCGAGCAAGTGGAGGAGCTGCTGTAGCAGAACCTTGAGGCATTCCCGAATTGTCACACAAGGGTGGGGGGCACTGCTCACTTTGTAGCTTAGCCCACCCCATCTATAGGCCCCTTCCACTCGCCAACACCAATCCACTCACCACCTATCCACTAACCATCACCAACGCACTCACCGTCACCAATCCATTCATCACGACCATCCACTCACCACCACCAATCCATTCACCTCCACCAGCCTATTCAAGGCTTTATCCGGAGCACGATGTCCTTTGTATCTTGCTAGCCCGTCATTCCAGATTAGGACCTGGAATGCAGGTAGTTCGCAACAAGTAACCTTCGAGACCCTGTCCAGCTCCACCTCCCCCAGCAGTGAGCATGCCTGGATAGCCCACCTCAGAGTTGTGTGGGTGGGCTATTTCCAGTACTTCCCTGTGGAAATGGATCACTCTGGATGCTTGGGTCCAGGAGACCAGAAGTAGTGAGTATCCTCTGCATTTGCATCTTGAGCCTCCATGTTTTTCATAACGTGCTTTGGTTTGACCATCAGAGGAATCATCTACTAGTGGGCAATACTGGCAGGTCTTCTACCATCCACACTGAGAGCGAGTGATCGTCATCCAGAAGGCTCAACTGTTGGGGATATTTCTCCAGTTGAAGCTTCTGGGTGACCATCACTCTGCCAGTAATGTTTCCACAGGTCTCCTTTGTCGCAGGATCTGAACTAGAGCTGGTGGTCCTGGGAGCACAGTGTTCTCCAGGGGTTGGTGCTACAGCCATCAGGCTCTTCAGCTAATGCTTTGACATATGCAACACATGACAGGGGCAACACGGTGGCATAGTGGTTAGCACTGTTGCCTAACAGCACCAGGGACACGGGTTCGAATCCGGCCTCGGGTGACTGTCTGTGTGGAGTTTGCACATTCTCCCCGTGTCTACGTGGGTTTCCTCCGGGTGCTCCAGTTTCCTCCCACAGTCCAAAGATGTGCGGGTTAGGTTGATTTGGCTATGATAAATTGACCCTTAGTGTTAGGGGGATTAAATATGTGGGGTTACGGGGATAGGGTGGGATATGTGTCGGTGCAGGCTCGATGGGCCGAAATGGCCTCTATCTGCATTGTGGGGATTCTGTGATTCTGTGATATGTGTGGGAGCCACATTCAGGATGAATGGTCTTCTCGGCCAGTGATTTCACTTGGCATTTCAACAGGCTCGGGGTGTGAACGGTATAAGAGGACATTTCCACTTTCAGACTCGGTGCGGGGTAAGTCAGTGTGTCTGCAGACAGACAATATGACAACAAACAGGGTGGGACCCTCCTTCCTGGGTCCCTCTGTCAGGATAACGCATTGCTTCCCATTGGTGCTTGAACGACGGGGTGACACTCTTGGTGCCACATTTGGCCCGGGGAGGACAACACAACAGTCGGCACACTCAGCTGCTCTGTAGTCCACCCTAACTAGTGGATGATCCACACTGAGGTAGTCCAGAACATCTTCAGGACTTGGGGGAGTTACCAGGTCGATCGACTTGCTCGCATCACCGGACAATCACCAATCTGCTGGAGGACCTCAGGCAGTCAGGGCGGAGGCCCGACAGTCTTTCGTTCTTTTGTTTCTGGATTCTGCTGCTCAGGGTTGCCTGATCTCCAGGATGCTCCAGGAAATTGCAGCAGGTGCTGGTTCTGGTTAACCCTTTGGTTACCTCACAAACCGTGCTTCAGGGACACATAGAAACATAGAAACATTGAAGATAGGAGCAGGAGCAGGCCATTCGGCCCCTCGAGCCTGCTCCGCCATTCGGTGAGATCATGGCTGATCATCCAAACTCAGTACCCTGTACCTGCCTTCTCCACATATCCCTTGATACCTTTAGCTTTTAGAAATATATCTAACTCATTCTTGAATATATTTAATGACTTGTCCTCAACTCCCTTCTGCGGTAGAGAATTCCACAGGTTCACCACTCTCTGGGTGAAGAAATTCTTCCTCATTTCTGTCCTAAATGGCTTACCCGTTATCCTTAGATTATGACCCCTGGTTCTGGACTCTCCGACCATCGGGAACATTCTTCCTGCATCTAGTTTGTCCAGACCTGTCAGAATTTTATATGTTTCGATGAGATCCCCTCTCATTCTTCTATACTCCAGTGAGTATAAGCCCAATCGACCCAATCTCTCCTCATATGTCATTCCTGCCATCCCAGGTATCAGCCTTGTGAATCTTCGCTGAACTCCTTCCATAGCAAGAACATCCTTCCTCAGATAAGGCGACCAAAACTGCACACAGTACTCAAGGTGTGGTCTCACCAAGGCCCTGTACAACTGCAGCAGGACATCCCTGTTCCTATACTCAAACCCTTTTGCTATGAAGGCCAACATACCATTTGCCTTCTTCACCGCCTGCTGCACCTGCATGCTTACTTTCAGCGATTGGTGCACAAGGACACCCAGGTCTCGTTGCACTTCCCCTTCTCCCAATCTATTGCCATTCAGATAATAGTCTGCCTTTCTGTTTTTGACACCAAAGTGGATAACCTTGCACTTATCCACGTTATATTGCATCTGCCACGCTTCTGCCCACTCACCCAACCTGTCCAAATCATCCTGGAGTTTCTCGGTATCCTCCTCGCAGCACACACTCCCACCCAGCTTTGTGTCATCTGCAAACTTGGAGATATTACATTTAGTTCCCTTATCTAGATCATTAATGTATATTGTGAATAGCTGGGGTCCAAGGACCGATCCCTGCGGTACCCCACTAGTCACTGCTTGCCACTCGGAAAAAGACCCATTAATTCCTACTCTCTGCTTTCTGTCCGCCAACAAGTTCTCTATCCAAGTCAATACCTTGCCCCAAATCCCATGTGCCTTAACTTTACACGCTAATCTCTTATGTGGGACCTTATCGAAAGCCTTTTGAAAGTCCAAATACACCACATCTACTGGTTCTCCCTTATCTATTTTCCCAGTTACATCCTCAAAAAATTCCAGTAGATTAGTCAAGCACGATTTACCTTTTGTAAATCCATGTTAACTTTGTCCGATCCTGTCACTGTTTTTCAAGTGCTCAGCTATTACATCCTTTATAATGTAATGGACTCTAGCATTTTCCCTAATACCGATGTCAGGCTTACCGGTCTGTAATTCCCTGCTTTCTCTCTACCACCCTTTTTGAATAGTGGGGTAACATTAGCTACCCTCCAATCCATGGGTACAGTTCCAGATTCCATCGAATGTTGGAAGATGATCAGCAATGCATCTATTATTTCTAGGGCCACTTCCTTAAGTACCCTAGGATGTAGATTATCAGGCCCTGGGGATTTATCGGCCTTCAATCCCGTCAATTTCCCTAACACCATTTCCCTGCAAATACTGATTTACATAGATACATAGAAGATAGGAGCAGGAGTAGGCCATCCGGCCCTTCGAGCCTGCTCCGCCATTTAATGACAGAAATAAATGGTAAAAGGGTGAGGAACAAAAAACAAAGGGCCAAACTAATTCATAAAAAATGTGAGCATAAAAAAAGCCTGAGGGTTTTATACCTTAATGCGAGAAGCATCAGGAACAAGGTAGATGAATTAGCTGTGGAAATAGAGGTTAATAATTATGATCTAATTGGGATTACGGAAACATGGTTGCAGGGTGAGCAGGGCTGGGAGCTTAACATACAGGGGTATTCAGTATTTAGGAAGGATCGACAAAAAAGAAAGGGAGGAGGGGTAGCATTGCTGGTAAAAGAAGGGATAAATGCAATTGAAAGGAAGGATATTAACTCAGTTAATACAGAATCTATATGGGTGGAGCTAAGAAATAGCGAGGGGCGAAAAACATTAATAGGAGTGGTATATAGGCCTCCAAATAGTAAAATAGAGGTTGGGGAGGGCATCACGAGGGAAATTAGAGAAGCGTGCAATAAGAGCACAGCTGTCATCATAGGTGACTTTAACTTACATATAGATTGGAATAGCCTAATCAGTAAAAATAATGAGGAGGAGGAATTCCTTGAGTGTTTAAGGGATGGTTATCTGGATCAATATGTCGAGGAACCAACTCGGGAACAGGCTATATTGGACTGGGTACTGTGCAATGAGAAGGGACTAATTAGTAATCTTGTTGTACGGGGACCCTTGGGTCAGAGCGATCATAACATGATCAATTTCTCACTCGAAATGGAGAGCGAAGAAATTGACTCAGATACTAAGGTCCTGAATTTAAACAAGGGGAATTATGATGCCATTAGACGGGAACTGAGTAGGTCTGATTGGACAACGTTCCTGGGAGGACTGGAGGTAGATAAACAATGGCAAGCATTTAAAGATAGAATGACAAAATTGCAAAAATTGTTTATACCAATCTGGCATAAAAGGAAATCTAAAAAGGTGACTCAACCGTGGATAACAGGGGAAATTAGAGACAGCATAAAATCCAAAGATAGGGCGTATAAAATAGCCAAAAAAAGCGCCAGAGCGGAAGATTGGGAACAGTTTAAGATAGAGCAAAGGAGGACAAAGGGCTTAATCAAGAGGGGCAAAATAGCTTACGAAAGCAAGCTGGCGGAAAATATAAAAACTAACTCCAAAAGCTTTTATAAGTATATCAAGAGGAAAAGACTGGTGAAAACCAAAGTTGGCCCATTGCAGTCAGATACGGGGGAATATATAACGGGAAATAAAGAAATGGCAGACCAACTAAATGCATACTTTGGGTCAGTCTTTACGAAGGAAGACACAAAAAACCTCCCTGGGATATCGGGAAAAATAGGGACATTTGCAAAGGAGGAACTGACGCAAATCAATATCTCTAAGGATATGGTGTTAAGGAAGCTAAAGGGATTGAAGGCGGACAAATCCCCAGGGCCTGATAACATGCATCCTAGGGTGCTGAAGGAGGTGGCCCTAGAGATAGCGGATGCACTAAGTATGATTTTTCAGAATTCATTAGACTCGGGAACAGTGCCCATGGATTGGAGGGTAGCTAACGTTACCCCACTATTCAAAAAGGGGGGCAGGGAAAAAGCAGGTAATTACAGCCCTGTAAGCCTTACATCAGTTGTGGGCAAAATGCTGGAGTCCATCATTAAGGATGAAATAGTGGAGCACTTAGCAAATGGGGACAGGATAGGACAGAGTCAACATGGATTTACAAAGGGTAAATCGTGCTTGACTAATCTATTGGAATTTTTTGAGGGAGTAACTGGTAAAATAGATGGGGGAGAGCCAGTAGATGTGGTGTACCTGGACTTCCAAAAGGCCTTCGATAAGGTCCCACATAAAAGATTAGCAGGGAAAATTGAAGCTCATGGGATAAAGGGGAAATTATTGACGTGGATAGAGAACTGGCTGTCAGATAGAAAACAGAGAGTTGGAATAAACGGCTCATTTTCTGAATGGCAGGCAGTAACAAGTGGGGTACCACAGGGATCTGTCCTGGGTCCCCAGCTGTTCACAATTTACATTAATGACCTGGATCAGGGAGTCGGATGCAGCATTTCCAAATTTGCAGACGACACTAAACTAGGAGGGGGGGTGGGCTCAGAGGAGGAGACCAGGAAGCTCCAGAGCGATTGGGACAGACTGGGTGATTGGGCGGATAAATGGCAGATGCACTATAATGTGGACAAGTGCGAAGTTATCCACCTTGGGTGCAGGAACGGGAGGGCAAATTATTATTTAAATGGCAATAAATTGGGAGAGGGGGAAGTACAGAGAGACCTGGGTGTTCTTGTACACCAGTCACTGAAGGCGAGCATGCAGGTGCAACAGGCGATCAAGAAGGCAAACGGTATGCTGGCCTTCATAGCAAAAGGGTTGATCTCATTAAATGGCGGAGCAGGCTCGAAGGGCCGGATGGCCTACTCCTGCTCCTATCTTCTATGTATCTATGTATCTATGTATCATGGCTGATCCTCCAATTCAGTATCCCATCCCCGCCTTCTCTCCGTAACCCTTAACCCCTTTTGCCTGTAGAAATATATCTAATTCCCTCTTAAATATATTTAATGAGCTGGCGTACACTGCCCTCTGTGGCAATGAGTTCCACAGGTTCACCACCCTCTGAGTGAAGAAATTCCCCCTCATTTCTGTCCTAAATGGTTTAGCCCTTATCCTTAAATTATGTCCTCTAGTTCTGTTCTCACCCGCCAAGGGAAACATTCCTTCTGCATCTAGTCTGTCTAGACCTGTCAGAATTTTATACACTTCTATGAGGTCCCCTCTCAATCTTCTAAACTCCAGTGTGTACATCCCTAAACTACATAGTCTCTCCTCATAGGTCAATCCCGCCATTCCTGGTATCAGCCTGGTGAATCGCCGCTGCACCCCCTCCATGGCAAGAACATCTTTCCTCAGATGAGGCGACCAAAACTGTACACAGTACTCGAGGTGTGGTCTCACCAGTGCCCTGTACAGCTGCAGCAAGGTATCCCTGTTCCTGTATTCCAACCCTTTTGCTATGAAGGCCAGCATACCGTTTGCCTTCTTGACCGCCTGTTGCACCTGCATGCTCGCCTTCAGTGACTGGTGTACAAGAACACCCAGGTCTCTCTGTACTTCCCCCTCTCCCAATTTATTGCCATTTAAATAATAATTTGCCCTCCCGTTCCTGCACCCAAGGTGGATAACTTCGCACTTGTCCACATTATAGTGCATCTGCCATTTATCCGCCCAATCACCCAGTCTGTCCAAATCGCTCTGGAGCTTCCTGGTCTCCTCCTCTGAGCCCACCCCCCCTCCTAGTTTAGTGTCGTCTGCAAATTTGGAAATGCTGCATCCGACTCCCTGATCCAGGTCATTAATGTAATTCAGTTCCTCCCTTTCATCAGACCGTACGTTCTCCAACATCTCTGGGAGGTTATTTGTGTCATCCTTTGTGAAGACAGAACCAAAATATGCATTTAATTGGGCAGCCATTTCTTTGTTCCCCATTATAACTTCCCCCGCTTCTGACTGCAAGGGACCTACACTTGATTTCACTAATTTTTTTCTCTTCACATATCTATAAAAGCTCTTACAGTCAGTTTTTATGTTCCCAGCAAGCTTACTTTCATATTCTATTTTCCCCTTCTTAATTAATCCCTTTGTCCTCCTTTGTTGAATCCTAAACTGCTCCCAATCCTCAGGGCTACTGCTTTTTCTGGTCAATTTATATGCCCTCTCCTTGGATCTTATGCTATCCCTAATTTCCCTTGTTAGCCACGGTTGAGTCACCCTTTTTGTTTTATTCTTATGCCACACTGGGATGAACAAATTCTGTAGTTCATCCATGCAGTCTTTGAATGTTTGCCATTGCCTATCCACCGTCAACCCCTTGAGTGACATTCCCCAATCAATTCTACCCAATTCGCGCCTCATACCATTGTACTTTCCTTTATTTAAATTCAGGACCCTAGTCTCTGATTCAACTACTTCACTCTCCATCCTAATGAAGAATTCTATCATATTATGATCACTCTGACCCAAGGGGCCTCGTACTACAAGATTGCTAATTAACCCTTTCTCGTTACATAATACCCAGTCTAAGATGGCCTGATCTCTGGTTGGTTCCTCGACATAATGTTCCAGAAAACCATCTCGTAAACATTCTAGGAATTCCTCCTCCACAGTATTTTACTAATTTGGTTAGCTCAATCTATATGTAAATTAAAGTCACCCATGCAACACGGTGGCATAGTGGTTAGCACTGGTGCCTCACAGCGCCAGAGACCCGGGTTCGAATCTGACCTCGGGTGACTGTGTGGAGTTTGCACATTCTCCCCGTGTCTGCGTGGGTTTCCTCCGGGTGCTCCGGTTTCCTCCCACAGTCCAAAAATGTGTGGGTTAGGTTGATTTGGCTATGATAAATTGACCCTTAGTGTTAGGGGGGATTAAATATGTGGGGTTATGGGGATAGGATGGGATATGTTAGGGGGAATTAAATACGTGGGGTTACGGGGGTAGGGTGGGATATGTGTACTGTGGGGATTAAAGCAGGGACAGGGTACTGGATTTGGATGATCAGCCATGATCGTATTGAATGGCGGAGCAGGCTCGACGGGCCGAATGGCCTACTCCTGCTCCTAGATTCTATGTTTCTATGATGACTGCTGTGCCCTTACTGCATGCTTCTCTAATTTCCCTTTTAATGCCGTCCCCAACCTCCGTATTACTGTTTGGAGGTCTATATACCACTCCCACTAACGTTTTCTGCCCCTTGTTATTTCTCAGTTCTACCCATACAGATTCCTCATCATCAGAGCTAATATCCTTCCTTTCAATTGTGTTAATCCCCTCTTTAACCAGCAATGCTACCCCACCTCCCTTTCTTTTTTGCCTATCTTTCCGAAATATTGAATAACCCTGGATGTTGAGTTCCCAGCCTTGGCCACCCTGGAGCCATGTTTCTGTAATCCCAATCAAATCGTATTCATTTACCTCTATTTGCGCAGCTAATTCATCCACCTTGTTCCGAATGCTCCTTGCATTAAGACACAAAGCCTTCAGGCTTGTTTTTTTAACGCTCTCAGACCTATATGAATTATTATTTACTGTGACCATGTTTGATTTAAACCGTTGAGTTCTTTGCCTTCTACTTTTGTTTTTCTCCTTCCTGTCTTTAGCTTTTATCCTTGTTTCCCTTTCCTCTGTCTCCCTGCTCAGGTTCCCAACCCCCTGCCACTTTAGTTTAAACCCTCCCCAACAGCACTAGCAAACACTCCCCCTAGGACATCGGTCCCGGCCCTGCCCAGCTGCAGACCTTCCCGTTTGTACTGGTCCCACCTCCCCCAGAACCAGTTCCAATGTCCAAGGAATTTGAATCCCTCCCCCTTGCACCATTCCTCTAGCCACGTATTCATTTGAAATATCCTCCTATTTCTACTCTGACTAGCACGTGGCACTGGTAGCAATCCTGAGATTACTACCTTTGAGGTCCTATTTTTTAATTTACCTCCTAACTCCCGGGTGTTGAATACACACTTTGATTTCAGGAGCCCACGGGAGAAATCCAAGTCAGTTTTAGAGTATAGAGGACCCTACCTTTTTTAGGGAATTTTTCATTCTGACATCCTCCACACACTGCTGGACACTGTCCAACTGGTACTCAGGGTGAGAAGGGCGGACCGTACCTGCAAGCGAACAGACTCTCCGGCTCCCAGGACAAATAGATCAAAGTGGGTGTTATTCACGGGTGCCAGCGCCGGATCCAAACAGTAAGCTGAACCGTCAGAATCTGGATTTGGATCCTGCCAGCTTCTGATTGGTGGCCTGGCAGTTGAGATGGAATGCCCATCAGATTAGGGTAAACCAGCAGTGCGGCACTCATGGGTAATGCTCACTTTATTGTGTCTGTCCTGGTCATTGAAGCCTCTGTTCCCGTACAAGTACCTCCGCCCTCCTCGTCCTCAGTACTACTTGGTTAGTCGCCAGCAGTGTGTGCAGAATGGCCGAATGAAGATCACAGCACCTTTGTCAGCTGTTCCCTTGTAAGCTCCTCTTCATTCTTCAAGTGACGCGGCATTTGCCACCCACCTGGTTGTCTCTTGGGTCTAGTGGGGCGTGTTGGTATGTCTTTTCCTCGTTCTGGGTTGTCTTTGGGTGTCAACAAACTGGGTTCTGGGGCGTGCTAAAAGATAACACTGCACGGGAGTCGGGGAGGGAGGGGAAAAACAAGTGGGTGTGCCCTTCAAAGTTAGGACGTCTTAACAAAATGTCTTATCAGGGGAGGTCATGCCTTAAGAGATTTTCCCCAGGCAAATTGTGCCGATGCATCCCGGTAATTAGATCCACATTCCACCCCCCAATTTGGCCTGTCAATGTTTAGGAACGGATGTTCCCAGCAAATTAAACGGTGTCACAGTTAGCACTTTAAAGAAAAGTTTGGTACAGAACTAGACTGGAGATTGTTGAAGACCAGGCTCCGAGGACTGTGTTCAATTGATGTTAGCAGAGTTGAAGTGGGAAAGTAATTGTCTTAGAATATTTGGGCCAGAATGATCTCCTGGACGAGTTTCGATCGCCTAAGGGGGTCGGAGAGGAATTTCCCAGATTTTTTTCCCAAATTGGCCTGGGTTTTTATGCCTGGTTTTTCACCTCTCCCAGGAGATCACATGGTCTTGGGTGGGGTGGGGGGTCTCTATATTGCGATGGACAAGGCTGGATGGACCAAGAGAGTCTTTTGCTGTCCGCGATATTTTGTATATTACAAGTCATGTTTCAATAACTGAAATGTGAGAAGTTTAACATCTGAAAATAAATGTGGATTGAAAATGAACAAACTTACTGTGTGTCTCCTGATTTGTGCACGGATCATTGAAGGGAACAGAAAGGATAAGAGATGAGTTCTGCCATGGGGGATTGCAGACTGGGGATTGTCCCTGGGCTCAGTCACTGACTGGGTGAACTCTCTGAGCCACACACTAGGCTGGACCCAGATTAATTCCCCAGTCTGCTCATACAAACATACAACACATGACAATCTAAACTAACCACTGACTCTCGCTGTAACTGGCAATGTCCTCTCAGGGAATGGTCAAGATCCCCTTTAAAGAGCTGTAGTGACCCCACCCTCATCACATGTTGCACACGTTTGCTCTCCAATTAGCCCCACTCTCCCGCTCTTTCCCCGTAGCCCAGCAAATTTTTTCCTTTTCAAGTATTTACCCAATTGCCTTCTGAAAGTTACAGTGGATGGAATTATAAATTGGTGGAATTCTGTCATGTGATCCCCAAAGTTCCAACAACTAAATTGTCAAATCCCCGGTCAGTAAAACCTGGATTGGGCTTATTCTTGGCATGTGCTGAGAGGCAGAGTCGTGTGCTGAGTTTCCAACTCTGCAGGATGTCCTGGAGTCTCCAGGAATTTAATCTCCTGGATTTTTTTTTATTCGTTCATGTGATGTGGGCGTCGCTGGCAAGGCCAGCATTTATTGCCCTTCCCTAATTGCCCTCGAGAAGGTGGTGGTGAGCCGCGGCAGTCCGTGAGGTGAAGGGACTCCCACAGGAGCAGTTTGGTACAACTGAGCGACTTGCTCGGCCATTTCAGAGGGCGGTTAAAGAGTCAACCACATTGTTGTGGTTCAGGAGTCACATATAGGCCAGACCGGGTAAGGATGGCAGGTTTCCTTCCCTAAAGGACATTATTGAACAAGCTGGGATTTTAACACAATCCAATAGTTTCATGGTCATCATTACTGATGCCAGCTTTATATATTCCAGATTTATTTAAGTGACTGAATTTAAATTCCCCAGCTGCCTGTGGTGGGATTTGAACTCATGTCTCACAGATTGTTTAATCTAAGTCTGATCCCTGGATTGCTAGTCTGAGTAACATAACCACTATGCTACCATTCCCAATTGCAGTTCTGAGTAAACCTGGGATAAAAGTCAACAGGGCATTAAAGAAAGTGATTTTTTTTCCCCATTTTCTTTGGCCACTTTCGTTCATTTATAAAAATATTGGAGATGGGGGACAAAGGCGGTTGGATCCAGCAGGTCACGTGATGAAAGCTCCAGGAATACGTCCAACCAGAGATGGCGACCCGCGTTGTGTGACTCACGCCATTTATATACCACGACAAAATAAAATAAGAATAGCACGCGTTGATAATTGTGGGTGGCACCAAGACACACACGTGCAGAATGGGAAACCTGGTGAATAATCACTGACTACTGAGGCACAAGTGGGTCTAAATAACACTTTAACAAACAGAATGGCTGCACATTAATGGCACAGTAATTAACTCGGGGTATAATAGGCTTTATTTTGGAAGTGTAGGATAGCGTGTATCTGTATGATTTAGTAAATATTATTAAGATTCTAAAATCATTTTTGTATAACTATAATATGTGAAATTGTGTGTTAAAAGCCTAAAAGCCTGTATAAAATGACGAATGGCTGAGAGCAAAGCAGGATGGGAAATTATGCCAACCTGACTGAAACTGCTGTGTTTTCAATTCCTGAAGTAACGGAATGTAGTGCTAAGTCTACGGAGACTGTCAGGGACGTGGTGTTCGGTAATGTTATGGAAAAGAGATAAGAGTTAGAGAAGAGAGATAGGGATTGGATGCATCCCTCAGTGATACCAATATAAAATGGACAGACTGTTTAGACAACATCTTGAGAAATGGTCTTTGAAAAGAGAACATCTAAAGATAAGGGCACTTTGTTATGCACAAAGGGAGACCTAGTGGAATCAACCAGGTCCTAAAATGTCATGAGGTGACTGACAAGGAAAGGAGGGACATTTACCAGGTGTCAGAGAGCTGATTACTGTCACGTAGGCAAAGGAAGAGAAAGGGTATAAAGATGCAGATATTGAACACTGAAAGCAGCGCGCACCATGTAATCAGAGTTGAAGGAGCTTCAGTCAACAGAACACAGCAAGAGAATAAAGAGACCGTGCCACAGACTGTGACTATCTTCTTGTTAAGTATTACTTCTTTGTACTGGATGTTTAATGTTTAATGAACCTGTTTTACTGATACCCAATATACCTGGACCCAGAGTGGTTTGTGTGGTCACGGACAAATTATTATAAGAGCTTTTGAAAGCTACAGCAGTACTTAACTCCCAAACTCTCATTGCCACACAGCTTGCCAAGAAACAATTGGATCTTCTTTCAATCACAGGTGTTAGGACTCACAACCAATCAGCACAGTGTTAACCCTTCGCTCCCCGGAAGTTTAAAGAACTTTCATTTTCAATTGACATTGAGAATGACTATTTTGGGAACCACCTTCCCGGTTTAGCGCCAGGATTCTCACCAGATAACCTGGGTTTATAACACACTGTTCATATGGTTAGTGCCCCGAGGCACTTTAGAGAGTAGAATGAGATGCCAAATAGTAATACTAAGAAAGAAGCAATGGACACAAGTAACACTGCACCTTCACTGGACAGCTGCTGACGATAACCTTCAATCCGCCCTCGCAACAGATGTCAAGCCAACTCCTTCTTCAAGGTGAGAAATGACCCTGGATGATAATCCTGAGATTTATTCTCCTTTTTGTTTCTTATCCTGCTCCCGACATTAAATTACTTGGTTTTATTACCCCATCGTCTTCTATCTGCAAACGTGAGCTATTGGAGCTTGATAGGCAAACATGCTCACATGTGACACCAAGAAACACAAACAAATTACTATATTTTATTTAAACAGTGAGGATATTGCACTGCGAGATCCAATCCATGTGCTGCCGTCAAAAATGGGTGAATAGTTTAGGGTCTGGTCATTACAAGGACAATGTTGAAGGATAAAGGACCGACTGAAAGGTTGGTGCTGAATTTAGCAAAGACCAGCTTTCCAATGTTGATACCAGATAAACAAGGCAATTTTGATTTACGCACTCCAATTTCTCAGTGGTGCATCCAGAACTTGCATTGATAGACCTTTCATAACATCAGGACATCCCAAAGCACTTTACAGCCAATGAAGCACTTTCTTAAAGGGTAATCGCTGCTGCAATGTAGGAAACGCAGCAGCCAATTTGCGCACAGCAGGCTCCCACAAATAGCAATGAAATAATGACCAGATAATCTGTTTTTTTTAGTAATGTTGGTTGAGGGATAAATGTTGGCCCAGGAGAACTCCCCTACCCTTCTTCGAAATAGTAGCCACGGGATCTTTTACGTCCACCTGAGCTGTTTAACGTCTCATCTGAAAGACGGCACCTCCGACAGTGCAGCACTCCCTCAGTACGGCACTGAAGTGTCAGCTTAGAGTACGTGCTACCACTGAGCCAGGCAGGCACCTAAATCAAACAGCTAGATGATTTTAAAAGCACGGGATAATGGAACAAGAAACCTGAATGGGTTTCAAGAAGGAACTAGACAGGTTTTTATCAACAAATGGGATTCAGGGTTATTAGAAATGCAACAAGGGAATACAGTGGATAGGTGGGCTCATAAGAACATAAGACGTAGGAGCAGGAGTCGGTCATTTGGCCCCTCGAGCCTGCTCCGCCATTCAATAAGATCATAACTGATCTGATCTTGGCCTCAACTCCACTTCCCTGCCCGCTCCACATAACGCTTGACGCCCTTATCGTTCAAAAATCTGTCATAGAGTCATACAGCACAGAAAGAGGCCCTTCGGCCCATCGTGTCCGTGCTGGCCATCAAGCCCTATCTATTCTAATCCCATTTTCCAGCACTTGGTCCATAGCCTTGTATGCTATGGCGTTTCAAGTGCTCATCTAAATGTTTCTTGAATGTTGTGAGGGTTCCTGCCTCCACCACCCTTTCAGGCAGTGAGTTCCAAATTCCAACCACCCTCTGGGTGAAAAAGTTTTTCCTCAAATCCCCTCTAAACCTCCTGCCCCTTACCCTGAAACTATGCCGTCTGGTTATTGACCCCTCTACTAAGGGGAAAAGTTCCTTTCTATCTACCCTATCTATGCCCCTCATAATTTTACACCTCAATCAGGTCCCCCCTCAGCCTTCTCTGCTCTAATAAAAACAACCCCAGCCTGTCCAGTCTCCGTTCATAGCTGAAGCGCTCCAGCCCAGGTAACATCCTGGTGAATCTCCTCTGCACCCTCTCCAATGCAATCACATCCTTCCTATAGTGTGGCGTCCAGAACTGCACACAGTATTCCAGCTGTGGCCTAACTAGCGTTTTGTACAGCTCCATCATAACCTCCCTGCTCTTATATTCTATGCCTCGGCTAATGAAGGCAAGTATCCCATATGCCTTTTTAACCACCTTATCTACCTGTCCTGCTGCTTTCAGGGATCTATGTACATGCACACCAAGATCCCTCTGATCCTCTGTCCTTCCTAGGGTCCTACCATTCATTGTGTATTCCCTTGCCTTGTTAATCCTCCCAAACTGCATCACCTCACACTTTTCAGGGTTAAATTCTATTTGCCACTGTCCTGCCCATCTAACCAAACCATCTATATCGTCCTGTAGCCTGAGGCTTCCCTCCTCGCTATTTACAATTCCACCAATTTTCGTGTCATCTGCGAACTAACTGATCATACCTCCTACATTCATATCTAAATCATTAATGTACACTACAAACAGCAAAGGACCCAGCACCGATCCCTGCAGTACACCACAGGACACAGGCTTCCAGTCACAAAAACAACCTTCGACCATCACCCTCTGCCTCCTGCCACTAAGCCAATTTTGGATCCAATGTGCCAAATTGCCCTGGATCCCATGGGCTCTTACCTTCTTGACCAGTCTCCCATGCGGGACTTTGTCAAAAGCCTTACTGAAGTCCATGTAGACTACATCAACTGCACTACCCTCATCATTACAACAGTGACTACACTTCAAAAGTTCTTCATCAACTGTAAGGCTGTGCTCGCTGACCTACATTGGTTCGATTTCAAAATTCTCATCCTCGTTTTCAAATCTCTCCATGGCCTCACCCCTCCCTATCTCTGTAATCTCCTCCAGCCCCGCAATCTCCACCCCCTCCCGAGATATCTGCGCTCCTCTAATTCTGCCTTCTTGAACATCCCTGATTATAATCACTCAACCATTGGCGGCCCTGCCTTCGGCTGCCTGGGCTCTAAGCTCTGGAATTCCCTCCCTAAACCTGTCCGCCTCTCTACCTCTCTCTCCTCCTTTAAGACGCTCCTTAAAACCTACCTCTTTGACCAAGTTTTTGGTCACCTGCCCCAATATCTCCATATGTGGCTCAGTGTCAATTTTTTTGTGTTACAACACTCCTGTGAAGTGCCTTGCGACGTTTTACTACGTTAAAGGCGCTATATAAATACAAGCTGTTGTTGTTGTTGTTGTTGTTGTTGTAAAGCGCTTTGGGATCCTGAGGTGGTGAAAGGCGCTACAGAAATGCTAGTTCTTCCTTTCTAAAGCCCAGCTCGCTAACAATCGTTGCATTGCTAATGGGTAACGAGGGCTGCCGCACTCCATGCACGCGGTCGCTGACTAGTGTTCTAACTCTGCACATTGCTCTTGCTTTCAGACCCTGCTAACACAAGATGAGGCGCCGGGATACAGGTTCGAAGCGCTGGTCATTGCGCAAGAGGAGCTGCGTTATTAACAACACCTTTGCCCAGAACTCATTGCTTCTACCCCTCCCTCCTGAGGGATCCTCCACACCCACAAATGCAGCAGCATTTAGGAGACGTTTGCACTGGGAAGGAAGATCTGAAATTTCCGTGTTATTTATTTGTACATTTTTGTGGTAATGTTTCAATCGAACGTCTGGAGTTGATGCCGAAAATATATCGACGCCTTTTAGAGCCAAGAAAACGATTGAATTAAACTTTGTAAATTAGCCAGGATTTTTTACTTAATATATTTGAGTTTACCTGTACAAAAGCTAATGGTAAATGGCTGTAACATTTGGGGTTTTGACATTTCTTTTGGTTACATCTGCAGTTCTTGTAAAAGAAAGGGTTGCTTTTGTTTTAGATACTCAATTAGTGTTGAGTTTATTGCGTGTTTTATGTAAATTAATTTATACGCCCTTTAGCTATAGGACAGACTACGAAAATTTAA
This sequence comes from Squalus acanthias, assembly GCA_030390025.1. Classification (NCBI taxonomy): domain Eukaryota; kingdom Metazoa; phylum Chordata; class Chondrichthyes; order Squaliformes; family Squalidae; genus Squalus; species Squalus acanthias. Next base: position 70,272 of record JASTWF010000449.1, read on the forward strand.
GGTTCTTTAAAGGTCCTGTTCCTTCAAGGTGCATTGTTCCCCTTAGTGGCTCAGTGGGTAGCACTCTCGCTCTCTGAGTCAGAAGGTAGTGGGTTCCACTCCAGAGACTTGAGCACAAAATCTAGGCTGACATTTCCAGTGCAGTGCTGAGGGAGTGCCGCACCGTCGGAGGTGCCGTCTTTCAGATGAGACGTTAAACCGAGGCCCCGTCTGCCCCTCTCAGGTGGACGTAAAAGATCCCACAGCACTATTTTGAAGAAGAGCAGGGGAGTTCTCCCCGGTGTCCTGGCCAATATTTATCCCTCAATCCACATCACAGATTATCTGGCCATTATCACGTTGCTGTTTGTGGGAGCTTGCTGTGCGCAAATTGGCTGATGCATTTCCTACATTACAACAGTGACTACACTTCTAAAAGTACTTCATTGTCTGTAAAGCGCTTTGGGACGTCCTGAGGTCGTGAAAGACGCTGGAGAAATGCAAGTCTTTCTTTTCCTTGTTTTATGCAAAAATCTAATGGATTCTTTTTTAACTGTGCCAGTAAAGTTAGATAGTTTCACTCCAGATTGGTGGAGATATCTGAGAGGTGGTTTAATAAATTAACAAAAGAATTTTAAATCAAAGACCTTTGAAGGTGATTTTAATCCTATTTGATGGGGTCTCTGAAATGCGCATCTAATCATAAGAACATAAGAAATAGGAGCAGGAGTCGGCCATTCGGCCCCTCGAGCCTGCTCTGCCATTTAATAAGATCATGGCTCATCCGATTTTGGCCTCAACTCCACTTTCCTGCCCGCTCCCCATAACCCTGGACTCCCCTGTTGCTCAAATATCTGTCTATCTCAGCCTTGAATATATTCAATGACTCAGCTTCCACAGCTCTCTGGGGTAAAGAATTCCAAAGATTCACGACCCTCTGAGAGAAGAAATTCCTCCTCATCTCCGTCTTAAATGGGCGATCCCTTATTCTGAGACTATGCCCCCTCGTTCTAGATTCCCCCACGAGGGGAAACATCCTCTCTGCATCTACCCTGTCCAACCCCCTCAGAATCTTATATGTTTCAATAAGATCACCTAATTCTCCTCATCTCCCCCTCTGGTTCTTTTACCAATTATCTTAAATCTGTGTTCTCTGGTTACCATTCCTTCTGCAAGTGGAAACAGTTTCTCCTTATCCGTTCTTATCAAAACGCTTCAGAATTTTGAACACCTCAATTAAATCTCCGCTTAACCTTTCCTGATCTAAGGAGAACAACCCAGCTTCTCCAGTCTCTCCACACAACTGAAGTCCCTCCTCCCTGGTACCATTCTAGTAAATCTCTTCTGCATCCTCTCCAAGGCCTTGACATCCTTCCTAAAGTGCGGTGCCCAGAATTGGACACAAGACTCCAGCTGAGGACTAACCACTGTCTTACAAGGTATAGCATAACTTCTGTGCTTTTGTACTCTATGCCTCTATTTATAAAATTGAGAGGTCGCACAACACCAGGTTATAGTCCAACAGTTTTATTTGAAATCACAAGCTTTCGGAGCTATCGATTGCCCCTTCCTCAGGTGAAGTAAATAGATACAGAATCGCCAAAGCATATATAGATAGAGAACAAAGCATGTGTACCTTACAATTACAGACAACTAAATTAAATCATCCTGACTATCTGCCGAGGTGTGATAAACTTTATCACACCTCGGCAGATAGTCAGGATGATTTAATTTAGTTGTCTGTAATTGTAAGGTACACATGCTTTGTTCTCTATCTATATATGCTTTGGCGATTCTGTATCTATTTACTTCACCTGAGGAAGGGGCAATCGATAGCTCCGAAAGCTTGTGATTTCAAATAAAACTGTTGGACTATAACCTGGTGTTGTGCGACCTCTCAATTTTGTCCACCCCAGTCCAACACCGGCATCTCCGCATCATGACCTCTATTTATAAAGCCCAAGATCCCGTATGCTTTTTTAACAGCCTTCTCAACTTGTCCTGCCACCTTCAAATATTTGTGTACATACACCCCCAGGTCTCTCTGTTTCCGCAACCCCCTTTAAAATTGTATCATTCAGCAAGTCAATGGGAAGAAAATCAGGTGGGGTGCAATGCGGGATGGGCGATTTGCTTTCGCCCATTATGCATCACCACCAAAGACCAATTAGATCTCATAGTGTAGTGAAAACCCATAGTCTTCTGAATCAATGGTCACGTCAACAGCAATTGAGCCAAGCTGACACTTAACTGATGAATGTAACTTGCGCTGAAAGGTTATGCCACTAAAAATGGGGCAAAGTTTGAAAATTAGCTCTACATTAAAATTAAAGCTCTAATTATATTTAAAAACAGCACTAATTTTGGTTAACAAACAGAAAACGCTGGAAACACTCAGCAGGCCAGGCAGCATCCATGGAGAGAGAAACAGAGTTAACGTTTCAGGTCTGGGACGCTTCGTCAGAACTGGAAAAAGCTGGAGATGTCACAGATATTAAGCCGGTGCAGAGACAGGGAGGGGGGGGGAGGGGGAGGTGGGAGGGGAGGAAGGAATTGAAGGAATATACTGTGCGCAGGTAAGAGGCAGGAAAGATAAAATGTTGCAGATGGGAATGGCAAAATCATACAGCATGAAAAATGGGAGCAGGGGTTAAAGTTTGAAATTGTTGAACTCAACTTTCCAGGAGGCTGTAAAGTGCCTAATGGAAAGATGAGGTGCTGTTCTCGAGCTTACGTTGAGCTTCATTGGAACAGTGTAAGAGGCCGAGGACAGAGCGATCAGAGTGGGAGTGAAGCGGAGAATTAAAGTGACAGGCGACCGGAAGCTCAGGGTTATTGTGATCTGTTAAACTGAAGTCATCCAAGGACAGGGAGAAGTTCACAGGGACATTTACACCCATGTCATTTTGTTGTAACTATTCTTGTTTGGGTGCGTCACTGTGTAATTATTTTTCACAGTTAAGGAACATTGGGCCAAAAATTCGGCACTTGCCAGGTGAGTACGCGCTGTGTACGCACCCGTAAGGCCGCCTGAAGTGCCGGTTTCCTGCATGCACTGCGCATGCGCGGGAAACCGGAACTTCCGGTCTGGTGAAGGGAGCGGTTCAGAGGTGAACCGCGTGCGCAGGAGAGGCTGCGCGCACGCAGCAAACTTAGGTTTTTTTTCAGGTTTCTCCGGGAGGATAAGTATTGAAGAAGCTGCACTTTTAAAAAGGAGGCGCAGGACCCGTTTTCAACAAGGTAAGTGGTTAATTAATTATAATTTAAAAAAATTTTCAACAGGTTTATCTTTTTTAGATACTTTAAAGAAAGGTAAGTTTATTTTTAGCACTGTTAAAAAGTATTTTAATTTTTTCAAAAATTTAAATTTTTGTTTAAGGTAGCTAATTTATTTAACTTATAGTTATTTTAAAAATGTGATGTTTTTTTTTAAATTTATTTGAAGTTTAGCTGTTCTTTTGGGGCCGATTTCAATTCATAGATTTGACAGGTCTTCCTGTCAAATCTATGAATGAAAGATGGTCTGCTGCCATTGGCTCTCCATGGCCCACGTGATCCCAGGGGACGCATCGCACTAACTGCGCCCCTGGGACACGCAAGCACTGCGTGCCGGCAGTTGCAGCAGGCCCAGGAGCTGAAGTCCCCGTGGGCCAGAAGCAGAACGACAGACGCGGTAGGTAAGTGCGCGCGCGATCCTTACCCCCGCGGCAAGCCGGAGAGGCGAATTTCTGGGCCATTATAAAAGGCATTTCCAAGTGATGTTTTTTCCAAATGCCTTTATTGCCACGTTAGCAGTCCTCCCGTAGAGTTGCTTGTATTAAGTCAGCTGTTAGAGAGGCGTAATATTCTGCTGCTGAGATGGAGGCAGGTTGAACGGGGATTGACCCTTTAACAGAATAAAGTCTCATTCCAGTAACGGTCAGCCTGACATCGGTCGTGGGTAAAATGATGGAAGCAATTATTAAAGATGTCATAACAGACCATTTGGAAAGTGGCGACATGATAGGTCCAAGTCAGCATGGATTTGTGAAAGGGAAATCATGCTTGACAAATCTTCTGGAATTTTTTGAGGATGTTTCCAATAGGGTGGACAGGGGGGAACCAGTAGATGTGGTGTATTTGGACTTTCAGAAGGCCTTCGACAAGGTCCCACACAAGAGATTGGTGAGCAAAGTTAAAGCACATGGGATTGGGGGTAATGTGTTGACGTGGATTGAGAACTGGTTGGCACACAGGAAACAAAGAGTAGGAGTAAATGGGTACTTTTCAGAATGGCAGGCAGTGACCAGCGGGGTACCGCAGGGTTCGGTGCTGGGACCCCAGCTGTTTACATTATATATTAATGATTTGGACGAAGGGATTAAATGTAATATCTCCAAATTTGCGGATGACACTAAATTGGGAGGCAGTGTGAACAATGAGGAGGATGCTAGGAGGCTACAGAGTGACTTGGACAGGTTGGGTGAATGGGCAAATGTATGGCAGATGAAGTACAATGTGGATAAATGTGAGGTTATCCACTTTGGTGGTAAAAATAGAGAGGCGGACTATTACCTGAATGGTGGCAGATTAGGGAAAGGGGACGTGCAACGAGACCTGGGCGTCATGGTACATCAGTCACTGAAGGTGGGAATGCAAGTGCAGCAGGCAGTCAAGAAAGCAAACGGAATGATGGCCTTCATAGCAAGGGGATTTGAGTACAGGAGTAGGGAGGTGATGCTACAGTTGTACAGGGCCTTGGTGAGGCCACACCTGGAGTATTGTGCGCAGTTTTGGTCTCCTAACTTAAGGAAGGACATTCTTGCTATTGAGGGAGTGCAGCGAAGGTTCACTAGATTGATTCCTGGGATGGCCGGACTGACATATCAAGAAAGATTGGGTCAACTGAACTTGTATCCTCTGGAGTTCAGAAGAATGAGGGGGGATCTTATAGAGACATTTAAAATCCTGACTGGTTTAGACAAATTAGATGCGGGCAGAATGTTCCCAATGGTAGGGAAAACTAGAACCAGGGGTCACAGTCTAAGGATTAAGGGGAAGCCATTTAGGACTGAGCTGAGGAGGAACTTCTTCACCCAGAGAGTGGTGAATCTATGGAATTCTCTTCCACAGAAGGTTGTTGAGGCCAGTTCGCTAAATATATTCAAAAGGGAGTTAGATATAACACTCACAACTAAGGGGATCAAGGGGTATGGCGAGAAAGCAGGAATGGGGTACTGAGGTAGCATGTTCAGCCATGAACGCATTGAATGGCGGTGCAGGCTCGAAGGACCGAATGGTCTACTCCTGTACCTATTTTCTATGTTTCTATGTTTCTAACGCGATTAGAGTTTAATTTCTGTTTGATGAGGGAAGCTTGTGGATCGCCAAGGGCTTATAAATCGCTGGCTTCAGATCAGGGGAAAAGCAGCATAAAAATGGTGGACTTTGTTAAGTTTTTTTTGTGTACTTCAGGCACTTTGAACTGTGAGATTGGAACTTTGACATCGAGGGAGCGAAGGGCATTTCCTAAACTTTTATAGACACATTTTAACACTGCCTTATTTTGAGTTTTGGAGAGAGCATCCCAGCTGACCTCAATTATCTTTTTCCAGTAAATTGTTTCAAGAAATAAGTTGAAGAATTGAGCTTTATAATGGCACTCATAGAATCATACAGCACAGAAGGAGGCCATTCGGCCCATCGTGCCTGTGCCGGCTCTTTGAAAGAACTCTCCAATTAATCCCACTCGCCCTGCTCTTTCCCCGTAGCCCTGCAAATTTTTCCTTTTAAAGTATTTATCCAATTCCCTTTTGAAAGTTACTATTGAATCTGTTTCCACCGCCCTTTCAGGCAGCGCATTCCAGATCACAACAAGTCGCTGTGTTAAAAAAAAGTCTCCTCATCTCCCCATTGTTTTTTTTGCCAATTATCTAATTCTGTGTCCTCTGGTTATTTTAGATGAGAAGTTAAACCGAGGCCCCGTCTGCTCTCTCGGGTGGACGTAAAAGATCCCATGGCACTATTTCGAAGAAGAGCTGGGGAGTTATTCCCCGGTGTCCTGGCCAATATTTATCCCTCAACCAGTATTAGTAAACAAAAACAGATGATCTGGTCATTATCTCATTGCTGTTTGTGGGAGCTTGCTGTGCGTAAATTGGCTGCCGTGTTTCCTACATTACAACAGTGACTACACTTCAAAAAGTACTTCATTGGCTGTGAAATGCTTTGGGATGTCCTGAGGTTGTTAAAGGCGCTGTAGAAATATAAAAGGTTCATGAGGTTGATTCCAGAGATGAGGGGGTTGTCTTATGAAGAAAGGTTGAGCAGGTTGGGCCTATACTCATTGGAGTTTAGAAGAATGAGAGGGGATCTTATTGAAACATATAGGATTCTGAAGGGGCTTGACAGGGTGGATGCAGAGAGGATGTTTCCCCTCGTGGGGGAATCTAGAACTAGGGGGCATAGTTTCAGAATAAGGGGGCACCCTTTTAACTCGGAAATGAGGAGGAATTTCTTCTCTCAGAGGGTCGTGAATCTTTGAAATTCTCTTCCCCAGAGAGCTGTGGAGGCTGGGTCAGTGAATATATTTAAGGTGGAGATCGACAGATTTTTGAAAGGTAAGGGGGTCAAGGGTTATGGGGAGCGGGCAGGGAAGTGGAGTTGAGGCCAAGATCAGATCAGCCATGATCTTATTGAATGGCGGAGCAGGCTCGAGGGGCCGAATGACCGACTCCTGCTCCTACGTCTTATGTTCTTATGCAAGTTCTTTTTTATAAACATGGTCTTGTTGATGTTTCAGACAACAATAGCTGTAGATTGATAACAAAGAAAAAAGAAAGAAGCCTTGCATTTATTTAGTGCTGTTGTAATGTAGGAAACACGGTAGCCAATTTGCACACAGCAAGATCCCACAAACAGCAAAGAGATAAATGGCCAAATAATCTGTTTTTAATGATGTTGGTTGAGGGATAAATATTGACCAGGACACCGGGGATAACTCCCCTGCTCTTCTTCGAAATAGTGGCCGTGGGATCTTTTACGTTGACCTGAGAGAGCAGACGGGGCCTCGATTTAACGTCTCGTCCGAAAGACGGCACCTCTGACAGTGCAGCACTCCCTCAGCACTGCACTGGAGTAGATCATGGTGTAGGGAAGAGACTGCTCCTGTAGCAGTCGGTGCAGACTCCATGGAATTTTGGATTATGAACATGCACTCTTATTAAAAACTGGACAGGCTGTTTGGGGGGAAAGCTGTGGAAAAACACTCAAGCTGAAGGTGGCTGACGTAACCAGGTTGCATTCGTATGGTAACGGCCTGTCCTTGGGAACAATGGCCCGAGAGGCCCACTCCCAAGTCATGAATAACGAGGCTGGCGACTCACTGTTTCTGAAGAAGATGAGCTCGTTAAGTTAAATCGGCTGGGAGATCGAAACGAGATCTAAACCATCCAAACCTGGGAGGAGGCCTGGAAACCATTTCCCTGAGGCCATGTGTCCATTAAAACCACAGACAGCGGTCTGTGTATTGGGGGGTATATCAGAGAGCCGTTTTGGATAGCTCGCTCTCTCTCTCTCTCCTGCCCCTCTCCACAACGGAACGTCAAGAGGAGCTGAGCCTTGCTCTTCCAACCGAGACGGACTTCGACTAAGGCTGGGACTCGCATGCCGCAAGGCCGGTACAGAACCAGGTAGCCGAGACGTACGGGAGGAAGCTGCAAGCAAGATCAAAGGCAATCTAGGTGAGCATTACCAAGCCTGCACACCCACAAGATCACTGTGTGAGGGGGTGCCTGTGTGTTCCTACCAAACCAGAGGGGGTTTAGCGTTGGAAGGGTCCTGTGATAGTTTAGTTCACGGGAGGGTGTTTTTAGGCCATGGTAAGTCAGCACGGCAGGGGCTTGTTGGACAAGTCAGGGTTGTACTGTTTTGAACTGTACTGTTGTGTTCATACCGCTCGTACTGTATGCGAGTGGAGTGGTTTTGTCAACCTTAATAAACACTGTACGGGTGAGCCCGAAAACGCTGTCCGTGTTCCAATCTGTCCTCAGTAATCCCTATTGTCCAGATCTTGTAGTAAGGGGGATTTGTGTGCTCGCTACGGGCGGGGTGAAACCACTTACAATAATTGGCAATTGCGGCAGGGCCTATAGGAAATTGGCCACCGCAGAAACCGGTTACAGAATTGGCGACCGCGGCAGGACGATAGGTTGTGGATTAGATACGGACAGTTTGGAGGGCAAGAGATCCGGAATGGAGGACAGAATTTCCTCCTACGTGTTTACAAAGGTTAACGTCTCCCAGCAATGGGTGCTGGAGATGTTGCGCTCTGAGAGTCCCCAGGATAGGGCCGCAGAGTGAACAGGGAGCAAGGAGCACAGGAAGTCCAAAGAGAAGGCGATTTGGCTCCTGTGCTTCCAAAAGCAAGTTCAACTGCTCCGGGAGCAGGTTGAAAAGCTCAAAAACGAGCTGAAGGAGTCTGAAGACAAGTCAGACGCAAGGGGGATAGTCGGGAGTAGACTAGTGGAGGAGTTGCGCGAGGAAAGACAGGAAAGACGCGTGCAGGAAGAGACCTCCCGTAATATGGGGGAATACCTGCAGTGCCAGGTTACGGAGGCCAGGTTAAATGAGCAGGCCTTACGGGAGGAGAACGCAAGATTAACAACGAGAGCTGATGGTTTGGAGGATCAGCTAAGGAACATTAAAATAGCTCACAAGGTAGCTAGAAGTAGGGGCTATGAAGACTCTGATCACGGTCCCTGCGAAGAAAGGATTAAAAAATTGACCCAAGCCTTGTCTGGGGCCAGAGGCATGGTCTGTTTAATGGCACCAGGGGAAACCCGGGTGGAGTGGGACGAGGAGGGTCAGGAAGCAGAGAATAAGGTTCAGGACAGGGAAGTCCCACCGGTGCCGGAAGCGCCACCGAGACCAATGTATCCTCTGCGGCAGCAAAAGTACGGTCCGCCCACACCAAATAGTGACCAGGGCCCGCTGCAGAGCGATTGCGTGGTCCCATTCACCACCCCGCAGTTGCAAGCCATGGTAGCAGAGTTGTCCAAACTAAAACAGGACGGGGACCCCCTCAGTTCACTTTATGGAGGTCGGGCAGGTAGGGGGGGGGTCAACGGGTGTAGCGAGGGCGAGACCCACAGGCTGATGCTGCTCTCCCTTGACGGGAAACTGTATCAGAGCCTGTCCGCAGCCACAAAAGCGGGGCGAGGCACCACAGAGGGGTTGAAAGAGGAGATCCTGAGAGCCATGGGACACACCCAGGGTAGTCCGTTCTCACAAGTGGAACGGACTCTACAATTGGCCGGCGAGGCACCGGCTGCATTTGCGGACAGGCTATGGCCGGTGTACGCAAAGGCAACTGGAGGTGCGCCAGACCGCGCCCAACTGGTAGGGGTCCCCAGAAATCACTGGCTCAGGACCCTGGTAGCAAACAGCCTGCCACGGATTAAAGCCAAGGCAGAAGCATGGTTTGACTCCGAGGACCTCGTGAACACGGAGGCAGGCGTGCTCCGGAAATTGGGCTTAGCTTTTAAGGCCGGTTCCGGGGAGGAGGCCAAACACGAGGGGAGGGTACATGAGATGAAGGCCAGTAAGGGGGATAGGAAGGAATGGCGTCAGGAAGGGGGTAACACCGACGAGTCTAAGACTTGTTTCAAGTGTGGGAAGACGGGACACTGGAAGCGGGATTGCCCGGCACAAAAGGGGGGTTCAGGCCGAGGGGGTCCTCCCGTGTGAAAACCCCAGGGCACCGAGGCGAAGGAGGCGACCAATGAACCGTTTGATGTTCTGGTGGCCGCCCTTCGCACGGTGCTGGGGAAGGACAAAGGAAGGTTAGACGCTGCCGTGAGCAGCATAACGCCGACCGCACCCGCATGTCCCCCTTCACCCTGACTAGAACGCGCCCAGCCTGAGTACCTGAGTCCGCTCACATATGATGAGTGGGACAGGCCCTGTGTTAAGATGGGGGTGGAGACGGTGCAGGGGAGATATTTGGTGGACACCGGAGCTTCCAGCACGGTGGTCCATTCGAAGGACCCGACCAATTCACCCTGGTCTAACAAGGTCCCATTTAGCCTAATGGGATCCACAGGGAACGAGCAGGCGGGGGCAATGTCCAAACCCCTGAGAATAGAGCTAGGGTCCCTCCGCACCACGTGGAAGTGCGTGCTACTGAAATGGGAGCAACCAGGGTGGGGAGTTCTCGGGGCTGATTTCATGTTAGCCAACCGGGTCATTGTGGACCTGAGGAATCACTGCCTGTGGGGAGCAGTGTTCTCGGACAAGACAGAGGAGGTGATAGTGATCCCCAGAGATAAGGGAGGAGGGAGTAGTGTACGCACCATGAAACCCAAAGGGAGTTACGACCTGGAACAGTTGGTTAGTAGCGCCCCAGCCCAGTACCAGGCGAATGTACGGGACAACCTTGCCGCATTCGCCACCCATAAACACGATTGTGGCAGGGTGACCGGGGTAGAGGTCCGGGTGCAAGGGGACCCCATGTCACGGCCACAAAAGCAGTATAGTTTCCCCCGGGAGGCAGAAGCCGACTTGGAGACGGCACTGGGATCGCTGGTAAAACAGGGGGTGTTGAGACTAATAGCCACCCACGTGAACTCACCACTCTGGCTGGTGAAGAAACCCGACCAGTCGTGGAGAGCCACCGTGGACTATCGGGTCCTTAATAAGAACATCCCGTCTTGCGCGCCCACAGTCGCAGCTGTCGCCGGTCTGATAGGGAGCATTCCAGCAACCGCAACCACATTCACAGTGCTGGATATCTCCAACGGGTTTTGGTCGATTCCCCTCAGACGGGAAGACCAATACAAGTTTGCATTCACTTTTAAAGGGCAGCAGAATACATGGACATGCCTTCCCCAGGGGTTACACAACAGCCCCTCCATATTCCACCAATGCATGGCAGACGCATTAAAAGGCTTCAGCCGACCCCACCAGTTAATCCAGTACGTGGACGACCTGCTTTTGTTCTCCGCAGAGGGGGAGAACCATGGGCCACTGCTGGATGAGCTGCTAAAGCTGTTGCAGGAGGCGGGGTTCAAGGGCAACCCCAAGAAAGCCCAGATCGGCCAGGAGGAAGTTAAATTCCTCGGGCTGACCGTAAAGGCTGGTGAAAGGGTCATAGACGAGGCTAGGAGGAAGGCAGTACAGGAGCTACCAGCCCCCAAGAATGTGACTGGGGTAAGGTCTTTTCTGGGACTCACAGAATACTGCCGGGACTTCATAGAGGGTTACACAGCCACGGCAGCCCCTCTGCTTCGGATCCTCCGCAAGGGAGTCGAGTGGGAGTGGAATCAGAACTGCCACGAAGCGTTCACTCGCCTCAAAGGGAATTTGCAGACAGCACCCGCATTGGGAGCCATTAACGGTGGGGAAGAATTCTTCTTAGAGGTAGCAGCCAGGGGGGATAGCTTGAGCGCGGTGTTGCTCCAGGAGCGACACGGCAAGCTATGGCCTGTGGTATACTCATCTAGGGTTCTCACCGAAGTAGATCGGGGCTATTCCAACTGCGAGAGGCACCTCCTAGCCACGCATTGGGCCGTAAAACGCTCTCAGCTTTTTACGGGTTCATCCCCAATAGTTCTCTTGACCCACCACACACCCACTCAGATGCTGTTGGACGGGAGAATCAAAGATGGGAGGGTGAGCAGTGCCCACATTGCTCGCTGGACATTACTGCTCTCACAGTTGAACTTGAGAGTGCAGGGGTTTGACCGAGCCAAAGCTAGCAGCCAACATGATTTACCCAGGGACGGCCCACACGTGTACGGTAGAAGGGGTGTGGGATGTTGATGAAGGATTCCGGGCCGGGATACACCCGACGGGCCGGGACATCTATATAGACGGGTCCAGTTAGGTCATGAAGGGGGAGCGTCTCACCGGGTGCGGAATCTATGACCTTACGACTAAAATAGCGAAGGCCAATAAACTCCCCAACACCCTGAGCGCTCAGCACGCCGAACTAGCGGCGGTGGCGTACGTGGTCACCCCCCCCCCCCCGACGAGTTCCCCACCCCCTACACCATTTGCTCGGACTTTATGTTCATGAGCAACTCATGCACGGAATACTTGGCAATCTGGGCCAGGCGCGGATTCAAGTCCGCAGATGGGAAGCCCCTAGCAACAGCACCGCTGCTATGTAAAATTTTGGAGGCCACAGGCACCCGGGGAGATCACTATATTCACAAAGTTAAAGCCCATTCAAAGACAGAGCCCAAGTGGGAGGGCAACCAAAAGGCAGACGAGCTGGCCAAACAGGGGGCCAGGGAAGGAGTATTCTGGGATCCGTACAAAGCGGGTCCGGTAGCAGCAATCCGGGACAAGGGAGGCACACAGGGGGTAGCTTTGGCCCCGGACTTAAAGCAGGTCCAAGCCCAGGATCCCGTCCTTAAGGCCGTCCTGGTAAAGAGAGAGGTGAAGTTTTGCTCAGGTTTCTGCTCAAACCTATTTGTATATTTGTATACACCCGAACGTAAAATCTCCCCCAAATCAGTGCAATCAAGCAGTGAAAGCGGACATAATCGACTATTGACTGGAACATGGCCAAGGTGACCGAACTTAAACTGCAAATGTGTTCAAGTAATCGCTTCAGCTGAAGAAGCAAGTCAATCAGCGGTTTCAATTAACTGCAGGTCACAGGTCGTGTTGACCTCCCCCCTCCCTGACTCCTCCAGCCCCTATAACCCTCCGAGACCTCTACGCTCCCTCCAATTGTGGCCTCTTACGAGTCCTCTCTGAGGCTCTCTGCCTCGCTACCTACAATGATTTACATTGGCTCCTGCCCGGCCTCGATTTTAAAATTCTCATCCTTGTTTTCAAATCCCTCCGTGGCCTCGCCCCTCCCTATCTCTGTAACCTCCTCCAGCCCTACAACCCTCCGAGATCTCTGCACTCCTCCAATTCTGGCCACTTGCGCATCCCCGATTTTGATCGCTCCAACATTGGCGGCCGTGCCTTCAGCAGCCTGGGCCCTGAGCTCTGGAATTCCCTCCCTAAACCTCTCCGTCTCTCCGCCTCTCTCTCCTCCTTAAATGTACAGTTTTTGAAAGGGTTATTGGAACATCAAAAACTTGACCATAAGTGGCTGCTGAGGCAGAGGGCACATTGTTTAAATCCCCATGTAAGGGTATAAAACGATAAGAGGAAAGAGCAGGGATATGGGGTTAGAGTGGACATCTCCAGTTCAACAACTAGGAGCAGCACAGGCACAATGAGACAAGTGGAATCCTCCTGTGCTGTCAATTCTATCAAACCCTCAATTGTGTTGCCGCCACACAACTCCTTCTGGATATCATCGAATCATAGAACAGTACAGCACAGAAGGAGGCCATTCGGCCCATCGAGTCTGCACCGGCTCTTTCAAAGAGCAATCCAGTTAGTCCCACTCCCCCGCTCTTTCCCCATATCCCTGCAATTCTTTCTCATTCAAGTATTTATCCAATTCCCTTTTGAAGGCTCCTATTGAATCTGTATCCACCACCCTATCAGGCAGTGCATTCCAGATCATAACCACTCATTGTGTAAAAAAAGTTTTTTCTCATGTCGCCTCTGGTTCTTTTGCCAATCACCTTAAATCTCTTTATTTACTCTATCTAAACCCTTCATGATTTTAAACACCTCTATCAAATCTCCTCTTAGCCTTCTCTGCTCCAAGGAGAACAACCACAGCTTCTCCAGTCTATCCACGTAACTGTAATCCCTCATCCCTGGAACCATTCTAGTAAATCTCTGCTGTACCCTCTGCACAACCTTCACGTCCTTCCTAAAGTGCGGTGCCCAGAATTGGACACAATACTCCAGCTGGAGCCGAACAAAATTAGATTAACTGGTCATTCATCCCATTTCCTGCTTAAATAAAATGGCCGCCATGCGCAAAATGGCCGACACCCTCACTTACCACAGCCACTGCGTTTCAAGGTAATTCACCGCACGTGAAGCGCTTTGGAACATTTGAGAGAGGCAGTCAGCTGCTTTGATAGAGAGAGTCAACTTGTATTGATAGAGCGCCTTTAACACAGTAAAACGTCCCAGTGAGCTTCACAGGAGTGTTTGTTATAAAACAAAACATTTGACACCAGAAAAGAAAGAACTTGCATTTCTATAGCGCCTTTCACAACCTCAGGACGTCTCAAAGCGCTTTACAGCCAATTAAGTATTTTTTGAAGTGTCGGCACTGTTGTAATGTAGGAAATGCAGCAGCCAATTTGCGCACAGCAAGCTCCCACAAACAGCAATGTGATAATGACCAGATTATTTTTTTTTTAGTGCTGTTGATTGAGGGATAAATATTGGCCCCAGTATACCGGGAAGAACTCCCCTGCTCTTCTTCTAATGGCTGTGGGATCTTCCATGTCCAACTGAGAGGGCAGACGGGGCCTCGCTTTAAAGTCTCATCCAAAAGACAAGATGTTCCGTAAATACAAGGTGCAACAAGAGTCTAGAAATTAGTGTTGGCAAAATTCAGGTTTTAACGGAGATGTTGAGCAGTCACAATGGATTTAAAAAATCAGATCAAGCAACGACACACACTCACACACACAGACTCTCACACACAGACACTCACACACACACACACACACTCACACAGACACTCACACACACACACACACACACAGGCACTCACACACACACACACACAATCACACACAGACACACACACTCACACACACTCACACACACACACTCACACACACACTCACACTCGCACACACACTCACACTTGCACACACACTCACACACACACTCACACACACACACTCACACACACACACTCACACAGACACTCACACAGACACTCTCACACACACACACACTCACTCACACACACACACTCACACACTCACACACACACAATCACACAGACACACACACTCACACACACTCACACTCACACACACACACTCACACACACACTCACACTCGCACACACACTCACACTTGCACACACTCACACACACACTCACACACACACACTCACACACACACACTCACACAGACACTCACACAGACACTCTCACACACACACACACTCACTCACACACACACACTCACACACTCACACAGACACACACTCACACAGACACACACACTCACACACACACACACTCACACACACACTCACACACTCACACACACTCACACACACACTCACACTCACACACACACACACACACTCACACTCACACACACACTCACACACACACACACACTCACACACACACACTCACACACACACACACTCACACACACACACACACACACACACACACACTCACACTCACGCTCACACACACACAGAGGATCCAATTAACATCCCAGAAATAGCTGTAAATCAGGAAATGGAAGGGAGGGAGGAACGCAAGAAAATTACAATCACCAGGGAAGTGGTACTGAGCAAATTGTTGGAGCTGCGGGCTGACAAGTCCCCGGATCCTGATGGACTTCATCCTAGGGCAGCGTTTCCCAACCTGTGGTCCGCGAGGGTACTGCAGGTGGTCCGCGAAAAAAAATAATTTTGATCCTGTAATAATAATAGCACCGCGTGTACCGCGTATGTATCATATCCGATACATTATTATTATATAGTCAACTGACTAAAAAGAACAAAGCACTTCTGAAATTTTAATAGTGTGGGGGTGTCTCGCTTTTGCGTGACGTCAACGTGAACCGACGCTCTTAGATTCTTCTAGAAAATTCAACGGTGGCTTTTATCTGGCACATGTAAGCGAACTCTCTCATAGATAATGGAATTCAAATCTTCAGCAGCCTTGGAAACCTTGTTTCCTTAGATGGCTCTTTGAAATACAGCATTGTTGAGTACACGTGGGGTTCATCGCAACTTGCTTGGAGGCAAGAGAACAACTAGACCTAAAATAGCATTTGTCATATGGGCAGTGATCACCATCAACTACTTCTGCACACCGAGGTCCGCTGCCTGTCCCGAGGAAAGGGACTCACTCGTATTTTAGAGTTGCATGAAGAGGTGAGATTTTTTTTACTGGACTCAAAGTTTGAACTTTCACATCGCTTCAGTGATTTTCAGTGGCTGGACAAATTGGCATATATGGCAGATATTTTCGATCACTTGAATGGTCTCAATTTGCGTCTTCAGGGAAAATCAGTGACATTCTTTCATGTGCAGGACAAAATAGAAGCGATGATCAAGAAAATAGAGATGTGGACCAAACGACTTGAGCAGTCAAATTACGACTCGTTTGCGAATCTGTCTGATTTTTTGGTCACGGCAGAGATGCAGCTTCCAAACAGTGTGAAACATATCATCAGAGAGCACCTCCAAAGTTTGAAAATAAACCTACACGAGTACTTCCCTGTGCCCGACACAAAATTCAACTGGATACGAAATCCCTTTGCGAGCCTTGATGATGACATCCTCGCAAGCCTGACCTCGACAGAGCAAGACAACCTTGTGGAACTGTCCTGTGACAGTGCTTTAAAGCAGGATTTCTCTCGGCAATACCTGACTGACTTTTGGCTTAAAGTTGCTTCGGAATATCCAGCACTGTCCGACAAGGCAGTAAAGTTTCTAATGCCTTTTCCCACAACGTACCTTTGCGAAACTGGATTTGCTGCGCTTGTCGCATTGAACACCAAATACCGGAATAAACTGCAAGTTGAACCAGATCTCCGATTGAGACGGTCATCGCTGGAACCTGACATCCAGCGTTTGACGTCTGCAAAACAACATCAGCCTTCTCATTAAGTAAGTGTTGTAGAATTCGCAATATATCGCGATTTTTATTAATAAGGAGAAAAACACATAGTTTCGTTCAAACAGCTTTTATTTCAGCAGAATGCTGTCAGGTTTTCAAAGTGGACACAAGCAGCTTGTAAAATGGCCGCCGCACCTCGTGACAGAACATTCTAGACTTTTCGACAGACAGACAAGATGGCGTTCCAATAAACATTTGTGCAAGATCGATTAAGACTCAGCACATTGAAGATAATACACGAGACATCATGGGTTTACAGTATACACATAAATACTGAAATCGGTCTCCCAGGTGCGAATAAGAGCTATTGTACCAAGTAATCAAGAACCCATCCAAAGACATTAATATGTAAAATCCCAACGACTCTACGATGAGAGAGCCGTTAGCGGGTAGTTACAGAAAACATTTGGAAGCCCCAAAACCCCTCCAGGGAGAACACCGACCGATTAAACAATGGGAAAAGTATTAACAGGTACTCAGCCAGTTACGAGTATCCCCGAAACCCATTAAAACGAAGATCACCCTATACAAGACATTTGAGCGCCAAACCCTAACAAAAGAAAAGACATTAAGGTTGGGCGGGAAACGGAAGATTTTGCACTATAATTGCAAGCTCCAAACCGTCCATCTTTCTCTTATTCTTGGCTCTTGACTCTTGACTCTTATCCTCTGATCCTGCTGGTGTTTATCCTCGTGGCTGCTCTTGACTCGCCGTCTTGTTCCTGCTTGCCTCGTGTCTCTTTTCAAAAGACTGTTGAACTTTATGATCCGCTCGGATCTATCTCGTGTCGTGTCGCAAAGACCTGTGTAGAACTGGGCTCTGAAGCCTTAAAGCGGGCGCACCATCCCGATAAGTCGGTAAACGGTGTTGGAACCAAAGGCCCGAGACGAGACGAGATGAGATGAGATGAGATGAGAAGAGAAGAAGACCATACTTATCGCCACGGTCAGTAAGCTCCGACCGCGCCTGTAGGTCGAATAGACACTTTCCGTGCCAGGAAGACTTCTTCGAGTTTTACAGAACTGCCAGGAAGATTATTCTTTGAATTTTATCGCATCAGTGCGAGGGCACAGGAAGACTCTTTTTTTGAGTAGTGTCGGAACTCCGAGGACAACACAGATCTTCATGACAGCAGACTTTCCAGCCTGCTAGCCGGAGCAGAAACGAGTAAACAAGTGGGGCCAGGAGACCCCCTGATCGACACGTGGGTGCTGCGGTGAAAAACATCCGATCAGAGTTTTCGGAATTCTCCGAGTTATCACGAGTGGTGAGCATGAGTCTCGAATCCTACGAATCTAGCTTAGGACAGATATTGATAGGGGAGGGTTTTAAGTATTAAGGATAATTGTAATGTGTGCCCCCATTTATGATGTGTCGTTCGTTCCTCGTTTCCCTGAAATTAGTTACATAACTGCGTGTAAGATTGTACTGTCATTAATCTGTGCTTATGACATGTATTTCGTAATCTTGATTGATATGCAATAAAGATTTTTCCATTTCGTACCATTCAACCGAGTCTACCTGAGTTTCATCTCCATTACTGCTCTCGCATCTAAGTCCAGTGTCTAGAACTGTAAGGGCGAGTGGGTCGAACCACTCATAGGTGTGTTTAGTGCTCCCAGACTGGCTGGAGACCAGAACAGGCAACAAGGCCTAAACCCGCACTAGCACCCGGGCTGCACAGAGCCACACGAATCTCACAGGCTGAGAGACAGAAACCCTTACAGTGTTATCTTTTCCCCACTGGTAGGCCTACTGTAGTTAAATGGGCTGTGACGAGTGCCAGTGCAATGTATTTGTGAGTGAGCATAGTAAATGATTAGAAACAGCTGCGTTTTTAGGTGTTTTTAGGCTGTTAAAAAATTTTTAAACGGCTGGTGGTCCGCGGAGCTTTTGATGACGTTGAAGTGGTCCGCGGGATGGAAAAGGTTGGGAACCGCTGCTCTAGGGTCTTAAAAGAAGTGGCTAGTGAGATAGTTGATGCGTTGGTTTTAATTTTCCAAAATTCCCTAGATTCAGGGAAGGTTCCATTAGATTGGAAAATAGTGAATGTAACTCCTTTATTCAAAAAGGGAGTGGGACAGAAAGCAGGAAACTACAGGCCAGTTAGCTTAACATCTGTCATTGGGAAGATGTTAGAAGCTATAATTAAAGACGTTATAGCAGGGCATTTAGAAAAGTTCAAGGTAATCAGGCAGAGTCAACATGGTTTTGTGAAAGGGAAATCATGTTTAACCAATTTATTGGAGTTCTTTGAGGAAGTAACGGCCCAGAAATTGGAGTTCGATGGTTGCCGTGGGGGTAAGGAGCCCCCGCGATATCGCACTCCGCGCCTACCTTTATGGTTTTGGCCCACACGAACTTCAGTTCCTGGGCCTCTCCCTGGTGCCGGCGCGCAGTGTGTGCGTGTCCCAGAGGCGCAGTTAATTCGATGCGACCTCTGGGATCACGTGGGCCAGTTAGAGCCAATGGCAGCACACCATCTTTCATTCATAGTTTTGACAGCAAGAGCTGTCAAAACTATGAATACAACAAGCCCCCAAAAGAACAGCTAAACTTCAATTAAATTTTTTTAAAAAGCCATCACATTAATAAAATAACTATAGTTAAATAAATTAACCACTTTAAACAAAAATTTAAATTCTTTTTAAAAGTTATAAAAATAAACTTACCTTTCTTTAAAGTCTCTAAAAAAGATAAACCTGTTGAAAAAAATGTAAAATAATACTTAATTAACTACTTACCTTGTTAAAAGGGGGTCTTACGCCTGCTTTCTTTATGTGTAAAATCTTCAACACTTACCTGCGCATTCAAACCTGAAAAAAAAACTAAGTGCGCTGCGTGCGCACAACCTGTAGCGCGCACGCGGTTCACTTAGGAACCGCCCCCTTCGCAATACCCGAAGTGCCGGTTTCCTGCGCATGCGCGGTGCATGCAGGAAACCGGCACTTCGGGACCTAATACGCGAGAGTACACAGTGCGTACTCTCGTGTATTAGGTCTAATTTTCGGGC